>VZTH01006494.1:1533021-1702434 GCA_013397815.1 Aleadryas rufinucha | reverse complement strand
GCGGGGGCTCCGCCGGGCTCTCTAGGACGCCGGCGCCCCGCACACCCACCATGGATCTGCTGCTGTTGGTGAACACGAGCCTGGGCTCCCCCAACGAGTCCCTGGCGCTGCCCCCCGCCTCGCCGTCCTCCTCGGCCCTCCTGCAGCCGCCCTCCCCCTACTCGCCGGCGGCCGTGGCCAGCCTGGCGGCGGTGGTGGGCTTCCTCATCGTCTTCACCATCGTGGGCAACGTGCTGGTGGTGATAGCTGTGCTCACCAGCCGGGCGCTGAGAGCTCCCCAGAACCTCTTCCTGGTGTCCCTGGCCAGCGCGGACATCCTGGTGGCTACCCTGGTCATGCCTTTCTCCTTAGCCAACGAGCTTATGAATTACTGGTACTTCGGCAAGGCTTGGTGTAACATTTACCTGGCGCTGGATGTGCTCTTCTGTACCTCGTCCATTGTCCACCTGTGTGCTATCAGCCTCGACAGGTATTGGTCGGTCACACAGGCAGTGGAGTACAACCTCAAACGGACACCCCGGCGGATCAAGGCCATCATCCTCACTGTCTGGCTCATTTCAGCCATCATCTCCTTCCCACCATTGATCTCCGTGTACCGGGACCCTGAAGGAGATGTCTTTCCCCAGTGCAAGCTCAATGACGAGACATGGTACATCCTTTCTTCTTCCATTGGCTCTTTCTTTGCCCCCTGCCTCATCATGGTGTTGGTCTATATCCGCATCTACCGCGTGGCCAAGCTAAGGACCAGGACCCTCTCTGAGAAGCGTACGATGCCAGAGGGGTCCTCCCAGACTGAGAACGGCTTGAGCCGCACTGCTGGTGGCTGCACATCCCTGAGGATGCAGCTGGGAGAGAATGGACATTATTCAGTGCACCACTGGCGCAAAGCCTCTGAGCTGGAGGACATTGAGCTGGAGGAGAGCAGCACCTCAGAGAGCAGGCGGAGGCGGAGCCGGGAGGAGCATCGCCGCAAAAGCAAGAGCCAGTCCTTCTCCTACTCATACTCCTCCAAGCACTCCAGTAGCCGTCTGTCCCGTGCCAGCAATCGCTCCATGCAGTTCTTCTCATATCGCCGTCGCCGGAAGCGTAGCAGCATCTGCCGTAAGAAAGTTGCCCAGGCCCGGGAGAAACGCTTCACTTTTGTGCTGGCCGTGGTCATGGGGGTCTTTGTAGTTTGCTGGTTCCCTTTTTTCTTCAGCTACAGCCTCTACGGTATTTGCCGGGAGGCATGTGAAGTCCCTGAGACTCTCTTCAAGTTCTTCTTCTGGATTGGGTATTGCAATAGCTCCCTCAACCCAGTCATCTACACCATCTTCAACCAGGACTTCCGCAGGTCCTTTAAACACATTCTTTTTAAGAAGAAGAAGAAGAACTTCCGGCATTGAGCTGGAGGGATGGATTTGCCTCAAGCAGGAGTAGAGTTAAAAGAGAAGGCTCAATGCTGGAAAAGAAGGGAGGGATGAGAACACGGGGCTTGGGCTTAGGGAGAAGGAAGAGGGCTCACCCCCTCGGTGGAGCAGGGTGATGCTGTGAGGGACAGGGATGGTGTCGGGGAGGCTGAGGGCATTCACCGTGGTACAGAATGGTGACATGGTACTGGGGGAGCAGTGCTGGAGTGTGGAGGGGTAAACGGGGAGGGAGTGATTGTATTTGAACCCTGACAGAGGGCTTTGGGAGCCTGCAGAGGAAAATAGGCTGAGGTACAGAGTTTGGGAGGCACTGAGCATTCATGGGCTCTGGAATTTTGTGGGAAAACAAAAAGAGAAATCAAGAGGAAAGGGTTAAGTGGCAGTGGTGGTGGAGATTCAAGTATTTATAAATAGGGTAGCTGGGGCCCATGGTGGATTTGTCCCAGTAAGAAATTGGCTTTTACTGCTTGTGTGGGGAAGGAAAGTGCAAAGTGCCAGGCACTGACAGTATTTTGAGTTATGAAAGGATTTAAATGTTTGCCAAAAAAACCCTAAAGAACAATCCAAACTCTTTTCTAAATAAACCTTTGTACTGTTAAAACCTTTTGAATCATGATTTTGCACAAGGGATGAAGTCAAACAAAGCATGGGGTTTTCTTTTTCTTTGGAGGGGTCTTTGCCTATAGAGCTGGATGGGAAATATTTTTCCTGTCTTCCCATAGTTTTTGATTAGTCACTGGGAGAAACCTGGGAGTCTCACATTTTTTCATGAAATATGAAAAAGAGCACATATACCCCATGACCTCATTTCCTCCTGCTATATCACCAGGCAGTAAATTCCTGCTCCATCCTGCTCAGATCAGTGACCTAAGGTCTTGGTGTCCTGGAGCAGATAGTGAAAAAAAAAAAATCATTCCGATGAACTCGCCTAACATTTTTGGAGATAAAATTTTAAAAAATCAAGTTTCCACTTCAATGTGCCCAGGGGAACTTTTCCTTCCCTTTTCTTCAGTCTCCCTTCAAAGGCTAATCTCAGGGCTGGATGCGTGCTCCTCATTCTCAGACAGGCAGTTGAAGGCATTCTGCTATGCAGGTTTTCAGAGGAAGAGCAATCCCACTACTAAGGTCTTTAAATCCTTCGTATTTACAGTCTTAGAGCAACTAAATCCTTTATATTTATTTTTTAATGAGAAACATACATTGCAGATTGTCAGTGGTGTATGTGAACAAATCTCAAAAGGAAGTGCAGCTGTTCCAAACTTTTAGTGTTAATGTTTCTTGCTTTCCCTTCTTCTGTTTGCATTTCTAGTTTATGATTTTAGAGGATTTTGTTGGGAGGAGGGGCAGAAGAGGGGAGAATAGTTTGAAAAGTTATTAAAGCAAACCATATATTCCATGGGTTTATAAAATGTCATAAGCTGTGGTGAAGAAAATGAGAGACAGGGACTGGTGTCTGTACATTCATCACTGAGTGCATACTAAGTGTAAGAGTGAGCTGAGCTTTTACATCCCTTCTTCAGCTGTGCTGCTGCAAGGTGTGTATTCTGTTTGTGGAGGAAATACTGCTCCTTTCTATGTTTATCACTCCTTCCATAGGCAGCAGGATTGGGCATCTTCCTCAAATGAACCTTTCCACAGCAAACAGTTCTTGGAAAAAAAAAAAGGAATGAAATCTAATCACATATGACAGGCTTCTTAAAACAGCTGAATTGAATCTGTATTGGAGAATTATCTGATATCCCCTTCCTTACTCCCTCTGTTCTGTCTGGGAGGTGTCTGTAGCCTCTCTTCTCTTGAAATCTCTGTAGCATAAGGAAAAAGGATAGAGCAGTCACTTTATTTCATCAGTTTTTCATATAAAAAGCATTTGGTTCACTTAAACCTGGAAAAAGAGACTGTCAGTGGCTGAGGTTCTGGTGTTCCTTCAATAGACAATTTAACTCAAATTCAAGTGGGAGTTCTGCTGAAGTAGGGACTAGATTACTGCACCAAATGCATTAGAAGTTTGCTTGGTTTTGCTAAAGAAACAACTGAGATATTTTCAAAGTCCTAAATCCGTAACTTATTGGATGCTTTCTTGAAATAAGGCTCAGAGTGTGAAAAGATTTGAGCTTTGTTTAAATAACAAATGGTTTGATGCAAATGAATACCTGATATAAAGGAGAGACAAAAATAGCAGCTGAGAGGAGGAAATTACAAGCCATTTCTCTTTTGCAAAATGGAGAGTTCTTATTAAAGGTACATCAAGAAGAGCTGAAACAAGCTCTTGTAATTTGTAGGTAGCAATGTAGCTAAAAAGTTCAGGTTTGTTTACTCTGAAGAAACTATGTAATCACCAGAGCAACCAAAGCAACATATGGTACCTGGCTACTACCTCTGAGCTCCTGGACGGCTTCATTAGAGGTACCCGTTCCTGCCAAATGAAGGTCTGCTTTTGTCACTTAATGCTCTTTTAGAGGGGTTTCCCAGTCTGCAGACTCACAGTGGTTTCACTGTTGCACTGCTTTTGAAATGAGCTTTGTGGCCTGTAAACACATTCCTTCCCCTTTTTTCTTTCCTTGAAAAATTCTTTAGAATTCAAGCAGTCTATGGAAATGAAATTTAGGTGACAGAGTTTAGTGGACATAAAATATATATGGAATGACTGATGTGCCTTAAAAGTAAGTTCTTTGCAGTAAAAATATTCTATTCTAAAACATTAAAGAAATAATGCTTCTATTTTGTTTTGCACTTCCAAATGTTTAAAAGGGATTGATGCAGATACTGAATATCTATGTGCAGCAACATAGTTAAAACCAGGGTATTTCCACGATTTTAATTTTTCTTCTCACAGTTACTCAACTGATTCAATACCTCAAGAGGATCTTATTTCTTCTGAGATAAATAAAAACTAATATTCATCAATAAAGATATGCAGTTTGCACCCCTTTTAAGTGCATTTCCCTCTAAATTAGTGAATACAGGGGATTTCTATAAAAATTGTTTTTAATGTGACTACTGAATATGCTTCAAGTAAGATGGGGCTAATTTACTTTTTTAAAATACAATGTTCTCTTATTACTTGTAATAGCTGAAGACTGGAATTTGTAACATGTTGTGGTGTTAACTTTTCATAAAAAGTTTTCAGCTCTGCTACTCACACTGTGGTTGTGCTTCAACTGTAAGTTGGCTAAAAGCATATACATGAGAAAAATAGTTCTTTGCTTAAGAAAAAGGGAGATGATATATTTAAAACGTGCTGAGTTGTTTCTTTGATCAGACATGATAAACTGGTTGAAACACTCTCTACTGTTGTGGAAGAATTAAATATTGCTACTAAGCCGTATCAATTTTAACAAGTACCTGATCGTTAACTCTTCATTTGCTCTTTTCACCATGAAGAAAAATTTCAGTCAGTCTTAAGTGAGAAGCTGATGTTTCATTTTCAAAACCAATTTTCTGAATGATGCTGTTGTTGGCTGGGTATTGAAATACCGAACAGTGTAACTTAGCTGGGATGGGAACTCAGTGCTGCTGTCCTTCAGCCACCTCTGTGGGAGTTTTGCGTGAGTGAGAAACGCAGAATTAGCCTCTTCAGGGCTTGAGGCAGATGGAAGAGGCCTTATAAATAGGAGATTTGACAGGATCACAGCTTTAAATCATTGTCTGAAATAAGAATAAGGCTCTTGTTGCTCTGTGCAATCTTTGTTCAGAAGAGCCACGTTGCTGAAAGAGTGCTGGTGATTTCTGTCAAGCAGATCTGAGGTGATAGTCTACATGCAGCTTTGCACACATTGGCCTGTATCATCCTTTGTGAATAATCCCAGACAACTTGAGTGGAATTTACTTGTGAATTGAGAAGATACTCACTGTGGGCAAGGACTTTAGGAGCTTCCTTAAACGTTGCCTCTTTTTTAGTAAATGTGCCTGAGAAATTTAAGCAAACATTTGTGCGTAAATGTAGGAGAACAGAAAGAATGCAGTCCTCTCTGCTTAACTCTTGACTACTGTTCACACCCATAGAAGATGTGGATTGAGGTTTTTTTGACTATATAACCAGGGAAACAAACCCTACTGTATATTTTCAGTATAAGCTGTGTGAAGAGCACTATGTGATTGCATCTGTTTTTCAGAGAAGAAAACTGTTGGTCTGTGAAGGTTGGTATTGGCTAGAACAGCATCTGAGAATTGTAAGGATTTTGTAGGAACTGTTGGTAATGAAATACATTTCAGGAGAATGTTCTGACCTTAAACTATGACTGCTCTCAAGAAGGAGAGAATATCTACAAGCTGTGCAACAGGAAGACCAGATGCTCTCTGTGAGTTTGTTTTTATGGTTGCTCATTATGACCTTGTTGGTGAGCAGAAAGCAACTAGATGCTTCAGAGAAAAAGCCTTAATTTGGAGGGGGAGCAGTGCATGAGGAAATGGCTACCCACAATGCTGAGGGAATTAATATTTCTGTGCCTTCTTTCTACTGTAGACAAGTACAGTGGAGGAAATTGCCTTTTTCGTTGCACAATAGGAAATGTTAATTTGTCTTCCAGATCTGTGGGTCGGGTGGGCCATACAAAAGATGACACAGGAGAAAGCAGAGATAGGATTGCTCACTTCGGTGTTCAACACCAAGCTTAAATTTGTCCTTTGTCCTTGAAATTAAGCCAAAAATACAGTTTGGCACTTGGACCTAGAGGCTGTGTAGCATCAATAATGCTACACTGGATATAGTCTGGTTTTAGCAGAAAGCATCAGTTCTTATTACACAGCCTGCACATCTCTGTTTCAGGGCAGAAGTGGGAGAGTCGGACACTTATGTAAGAAAGGAATAATCAGTGGTTTGAAGAGTCACAGGTATACTAAAAAATACACCTAGATCCTATTCTGATAACAGAGCTGGCTTCAGTTTTATGGCTACCAATCACTTTGAACTCCTAAGAAGGAATTAGGGAGGTAGAAAACATGGAAACCATACAAATACTGCTTCTCGAGGAAGCAAAAAGTGGCAAATTGCTCGGAGACATGTTCACTGCCAGATGCCCACTCCTCCAGTGGGCTGATAACCGTTACTGGGTTTTGTGGGAAAGGCTGAGGTGTCTTCAACTCACAGTGACTATCACACTTGGTCTGAACTAAGGAAATACCATAGTTGGTACATTGCCTTTGTTTGAAGTGACAGCCCTTAGAGTGCGACAGAAGACATTTTAAGCAGTTTATCTCCCCTCTGGCACATGTTCTTCACTATTCCAAACATTTTTTAATTCAACTGCTCAGCGGTTGATAAGGTAGAGAAAGATTGTCAATATCTTACAGAAGAAAAAGACAGAGAGGCATGGAAAACAGTAGGTAATAAAACCTGGTGTCTTAGTCCTGACCTAACATCTTACCATGATACCAGTCTTTCTTCCCCCACCCCCTTTCCTTCTTTTGTAAAACAGAAATTCATACAAAACTGCAGAAGCTTATTTTAAATAGACTACACCGATGATACTGTTTACACTAGAAAAAAAAGAGCTTTTCTGTCAATAAGTAGCCTCCTGCTGTAAAGCAATTTTCTTTACTACACTTGTCTGAAAAATCTAATGAAAAGTAGACCAGCACTTAATTCAACTTGTCTATATGTACCTCTCTTAACAAAAATTCTCTATTAAAGATCCTGAATGTAAAGGACACAAATGAAATGTATCTGCCTGCTACATCAAAATCAATTAGTTGTGTTTCATTATTTTTGTGAACAGCAGTCATTCATTTTGCATGATGCTCTTTCCTGATAGCTCTCTGCTGACAGAGAAATCTGCTCACCCTGTTGACAACAGGAATAAAATGAGGATTCATATTTGCCTCCATTAACTCTGTTAAGTCTCCTCTAATACATTAAAAAGCAGGCTGCTAGATGTAGGTCTTTTGGTGTGATGTCTAGTAAGTGACATGGATCAGGGAATTAATAATCTGGCTGGTTCCAAGATGTACAGCACACTTAATTGAGAGGCTCACCCTAGGCTGCAGGGACATGCATTTGATTTTGTTCTCCATGCCTTTGACCCAACATTGCAAATTATTTGCTCTGTAGTGGAACATTTTCTGTACACCATCCCTTTCAACCTCGTCTGCTGGAGTAAGAAATTAATACTGAGGTCTCCCATTTCCTCACTGAGTGCTTTCACCAATAGACTATTTATATAGGTGATGCAGCTAAAATGCCTTTCCTTTTGGCACATAAATGTTTTATTTGATCGAGCTTTTTATCTTTCAGTAGACTAACACTCTTGTTCCACAAGGGCATTCTCTATCTGGAAAGCAAACACATGTCAAATACTTGGAGGAATATTAGAAATCCTGAAAAACCCCAGCCACTCCAGGTAAATTTTGAATGAAAACACCACAGCTGAATTAAGAAAAAGGCTTAATCTTGTGTCTGGTGGGGATGCCCTATCTGAGACCACTTACTCTGGCATGCCTCTGATCAGATTTGGTGCAGTGTGTGGAGCTGCTCTGTTGGGCCCTTGCAGCTGCGCTGAGAGGAGCAATTTCAAGTGTCCAGCAAAGATTAGAGGATGAAAACACATGCTTACTGAATCATTTCACATTATAGCAGACACTCACTTTGCCTTTCTGGTCCCTTTTTGCGCCCTTTAAATTAGCCCTCGCTTTCAATCTGACTGCCATACACAGCCTGTGCTTGCTGTGCCTTTCCATAGAATGCCTCAGTGCCTGACCTGCAAAGGGTAGAATGGCACCTTCCTCCTCTCAGCTGTGCTGGGAAGGTTCTCCAGAAGACTCCCCGTGAGGTGCTTCCATGTGGTGCTGTGCATATACAAGCACCTGGAGTGACAGGAGTTACTGCAAGTTCTTGACTAACTCCAAGCCACGCTGTTTTATCACCAATAAATGCTTGTGTGCAGAGTTTCAAAGTGTCTGTAAATGTGCATTCCCTAAGGTTGGCACTGATTTGTTTACATCAGCAGCAATTTCTGTAGGTAATTAAAGGGAGACTTTTAGTCAATCCATCAGTCGCTACTTTGGATTTGCCACATGGTACATCAGAGAAACATGATGTGTTGTTTTAACAACACAATTAGCAACAGAAACGATTAAAGATTCCTGGATGGCATGTTTTTCTGTAAAAAAAAAAAAAAAAAGAATGCAGTTTGATGAAATCTGATTGTTCTTTAAAGAATGTGTCTGTTTTACCCTGTGTATAATGGAAACCAGGAGACCTTTAATCAGCTTCTGTGGGCCTGACTGCTCACTGGTTTGGCTGCCTGGCTCCTGGGCAGACTGCTGGGTGAGGTGCCAGGAAGCCGAGACTTCCAGGCTCCTGGACCCTGGCAGCTCAGGCCCCTGGGTTTATGGACAGTCAGTTTCAGCTCCATTATCACAGTATCTAAATGCTTCATAACTTTTGTTATACTTAGTCTGTCAATGCCTTTATGCATTAAGGAGTGACTGCCATGCCCTTTTTTCTGATGAGAAACGAAAAGATTAATGGCATTTAGGTAGGTAGGTCATAAAACCCTTCTGTTTTATGTGGATCTTTACAGTTGCAAACCCACTATTAGTTGTCAGGCCCTGCTAACTCCAATATATAAAGTCCCACCTGTGCTTTAGAGTTCTGCTTCTGCCTCTGTGACTGTCATAGGCCCACAGAACTTGCACACAAATTGTGTTTCTCCTTTGTTTGTCCCCATCTGGTAGGGAGCTCATGCAGTTTGGATATTGCAGAATGAGGAAAAAGGAAGGTACTGCCCCTGGTTTGTAGGGAAGCACTGATATTGCTGCCATTTCTTTAAGGACTCTGTGGTTTTATTCACCAGTGCTGGATTCACACTACCATTTCTAGAAGCCTGTTTTTATTGTGTATGGAACAAGTACCCTCAAGGCATAACTGACCTATGACTTATACCCCAGAGGGACAGAGTTTTTCTGTACTCCTGGCAAAGTACGGAAATCATAAATACTATTAAAAAAAAAAAAAAGACCAAAGATCCCTCAAGACTAGTCCATCGATACAGCCAATCTCATTTATAGGCTCAAATTCAGGTAAATTAAAAAAAAAAAAAAGAAAAAATTGCAACCCCAGGGATCTTTCCTATGTCCCATTTTTTTTAATACAGGTCTCTCAGGATACAGTTTGGATCACTAAATCATACTTTTCTCAGACTTTGAAGGTCATCTCCCTTGAGATTACTGAACCTATGTCTTCAATAATACAGAAATTACCTGGAAACTCAATGAAAAATAAATGTTTAAGAGTCAAGAAATAGCACACAGGATTCCAACACTAGACATGATGAACTCCCTAACTGGCAATACTGTTGGGAACAAACATTTGGGGCATATTTCTCAGGCAAAATTATGACTATAGAGGGAACTTGAGTTCCAGGTGAATGTTTTCAACAGAGGAGGGTTCCTGGCAGTGTTTACCACCTTCAGAAGTGCCAGTGAGTGTCTATCAAACTCATACTTTTCACAATAAGGAATGGGATTGTCTCCAGATATAGTGTTAAAGGAAAAGAAAAAAAAGGATGTAAAAGTAATTTTAAAAAAAATGTAGTCATGCATAGAAAACATGAAAGGAAAAGGAACCTGTCTGCTGCTGAAGACTTCAGCAGCAATTCGTTCTTACCTAGATCTGCAGTTTCCAGCTAGGGATAACTGATGATCACATAGGTTGAGGCTGCCCTTGGGTTACAATGTTTTCAAAAAGTGTCATAATATTTTGTGTGTAAAA
This sequence comes from Aleadryas rufinucha, assembly GCA_013397815.1. Classification (NCBI taxonomy): domain Eukaryota; kingdom Metazoa; phylum Chordata; class Aves; order Passeriformes; genus Aleadryas; species Aleadryas rufinucha. The sequence goes on along the minus strand of VZTH01006494.1, from coordinate 1,692,318 downwards.
TAGATTTCTGCTGGGGTAACAGTTACTATTAATTAGTGACAGAAATTGTGTTCTTTTTCCTCCTTCTTCAGTGGAGAAACAGAAGGTATTTTACAGGACTGCAAAAAAAGCTTTTCTTTTTCTACTTTGGTAAGGTAGAAAAAAATAGGAATAAACATATTAGAGAGACATTAGGAATTTAGGATGCACATTAACCATTTCATTGTCTGATTCATCAAGCACAACTCAATTAACTCGATGCATTTACTAATCACTGAGGTTTCGTGTGTTATGTAATAAAATATCTCGTTTGCCCAGAAGGGCTGTACTCTGTCCTCGGAGGTTTTCAAGACCCAGGTGGATCATGCCCTGAGTAACCTGGTCTGGCCTCACAGGTGACCCTGCTTTGAGCCCGAGACTGGACCTGAGGCATTCTGAGGTCCCTTCCAACCTGAATTAACCTATGATTCTAAAACCTGTTTCTTCCTAGTAATCAACAAAAGAAAAGTCCTAATATCTGGATAGGATCAAAATTATATTCTATAGAAAGATGAACATATATTGCTATAGGTGGGCAAATCCTTAGGCCATTTGAATCTTTAGATCTCTAGAACTTTTGTATCTGCAAATTCTGTCTAACACACACTTGGCTGGATCCAGGGCACAAACCTTTTCTTTGTTTAGAATTAATTTAGTAACTAGAGAGCTCTACACCGTGTTCCCTCCCCTGCTAAATCCCGCTCCCCCACAGTTCTTAGCACATATACATACAAGTATTTTACAGGCATTTTCTTTAGAACTCCAGACAAAATATCGCTTTAGGATTGTTTATGTGTTTTTCTCAAGTAAAACAAACTGCATCTATGTCCAGTAGGTCAAATGTGTCTTTCCGACCTACTGACTCTGAAATGGTGAAGAATATAGTTCATAAAGCACCAAGTCACACCATAGCTGCTGTGGGTGGGATGAAAACAACAAGGAAATGACTGTATTTCCATAACAGCTGAAGACTCTAGTCAAAGCCTCAGCAGTGGGAAATCTCTGGCATGACACATGTTGCTTCATTCCTCATTCATTTTTGCATGGAAGGTGTCTGACCTTTCTGTAGAAGTGGCATTTCAGAGGATCTGGGGTTAGCTGAAGAATTTATGAATATGTAGTCACATCTGGAATTGAAAATCCTTTTCTTCCTTTCAAAATGCCAGTAATGTTTCTCCATGACTACAATGCAGATGCTATTGTAGGGCATGGCAATACAGTTGTATATTAGTTCTAAGGTTTGTTATATTTGTTATTGTAAGTTATAAGGTTTGTTATTTGATTGCCACTAAATATATCACAGAGCCAGAAAATGCTCTTAACATACCATTATAATCCTTGATGTAACTTGCAGAAGTACAACTTAAGCTATATCATTCCTCTCTGTGTCCACCCAAGAAAGAAATAAGATTCCTGGGGCAAAATCTGCAGCAAGGTGTGAGCAGCTGCTTGCTGGAGTCTCTGGTGTGTGGACACCACTGAGGCAGCTGAAGCCCACATGGGTGAGGCAGGGGTGAATCAAAGCATGATGAAGCCACAGGCTACATGTGTTCCTCCCAGGCTTGTTCATGGGATCGACAGAGTAGAGGTCCCATTGCTACAACTGATAAATGCAATGTTCTGTTTAGTTATCAAACCCATTTCTTTCTGCCCATCTCCACTGCTTTTACAAAGTTCCAGTGTATCTTAAAAGCACCTGATATCATTTGCACTTCCACCTGGCTTCAGAAATTTCAAAAAACCCTTTGAGACTCTCTTCTGTCATGATGGTGATTCCAAAAATACTTTTAAATCACAGCAGTTTTATTTAACCTTTAATGAAGATGTAAGGTAAAAGTGTTACTTCTGGGCCCAAAACTTTTAGCACTGTTTTGTAAGAAGTTAAGAGCAAATGGAGAAATCATAAAGCCTTGGACAAGGATTTGTAGTTAATTCCATTGCTGGTCTCTAGTCCAGCATTCCTCATGCGTTGAGCCTTTGAACTTTTGAACCTTTCATGCACAGGATGTGCACAATGTTACTTCATTCATAAATACTTTTTAAAGTTATGAACAAAAAATTAAATGCTGCAGAAGTCCTAGATCATTATATAATAAAGATCCTAGATCATTATATAATAAAACCTTGAAGATAGTCACTGAGGTACCATGCACTAAGGAGTTCATCTGTCCTCTGACTTTGTTTTAAATGACTTGAAGTGGTGAGGGTTGCAATATGCATCATCAATGTCTACTTTTATATCTAACTCCACTGAAGTACCTCTAAAAACTTTGAGTTCGGTATTTGAGGTACCTACAGAAGATATTACAGAACTGATCGTTTTTCAGTGGATGTGTCAGTTTCTTTTCCCAGGTAACAAGTGAAAGGACAAGAGGAGATATCCTCAGGTTGCACCAGGGGAGGTTTAGACTGACTAATCAGAAAAATTGCTTCACCTAAAGGGTTATCAAGCATTGGAACAGCCTGCCCCGGGAAGTGGTTGAGTCACCACCCTGGAGCAATTTAAAAGATGTGTAGATGTGGCACTCAGGAACATGGTTTAATGGTGGACTCAGCTGAGTTAATGGTTGGACTCAATCTTAAGGGTCTTTTCCAACCTAAATGATTCTATGATTTTAGCTAAAGGCCAGAACAATTTCTAGATGAAATCTTTTGCCTTATATTTTGTTTCTTACCTTAAGTTCCTATTATTTGTAAACATTCATTGCAGAAACCTCTCACTGTCTGTGGTACAGTGCTGGGAAGGAGGTATTAACCTCTGCAGGAGCTGGGATTCTGGGAACTGTGCTTGCACTGAGACTTTGATGTTTCTAAAACAGGTCCTGTTTTGGGGTTTCTTATGTGCAATGCTTAGAAGCTGATTCCTGCTCAGAATAGAAATAATGACAAATTGTCTGAATGTGAAAAAAAACCTCTGAAATGATAAATGTCAACATTTTGTCTACGTATATCCAGAAAACTGTACTCGTGAGGCCTCTAAATCAGTGTGCTCTGTTTCTGTTCTTTCAAGTTATTTTTATAACTATTTCCCAAGCAATTGCACATCCTACAACAAGAACTACATATGTCCCAAGATTAAAATATCAGAAATAAGCCATTTTTAAACCTGTGACGGTCAAAACAAATGATGAGTGCTTTCTTTATATGCTAGCTGAATATTCAACTCATACACTTCAGTAATTATGCTGTGGAAAAATAAAGTACAGTTCAGGATAACAATATGTTTTTATTTGGTAGCATTAAAACTGCAAATTGTCCCGTTAGATTGATGTAATGTATACCTAAATTTGTTGTGTCCTTTTAAAAGTTTGATTTTGTGTTTAAGTTCTATTTTTTTTCCTTTTTAAGGAGCAAGCACACACACAGTGTCAGGTAAATATTTCCATGAATAGCCTCAGGGTCCCTTGGCAAGAATGTAATTGCCTGTGCACTCTCTGTAACTGAATTGCCTTCCTTAATGATGGGATATTGGGTTTATAGGCCCCCAACTGCTTCTCTTTAATACCCATTAATTATCATTTTACTTTTTTTAATGAATGCCCCTTTCTCTTTTTCTTCCTTCATGTTTCTTATGTTTCTTGCCCGTTTGACAAACCCCCTTCAAAAGTGCAGTGAGTGCAAGGAAATAAAGCAGCAAAATGACTGTGAGCTGGCATTTACAGACTCCTGTTCATTTCACACAGACGAGTCCTGCATTGCAATTGAATTAACTGATGTTAGAGCTCAGGAACACAAGCAGGCTCACTCCTATCACTCACAACTGCACCTCCCTGAAGTAAAAGAGATGCTGCTGCCTTATTGTCTTTTAGATTCAGAGACCTGAAACACTGTAAAACAATTCTTTCTTTGAGTAAGTATATCTGGGGATAAATTTGAGTTATACGTAAGAAAAACACAGAGAATAACAGTTCTTCAGTGTGCACCAGCTACAGACGGCTGCTAGTCCATCAACCTCACCTTCCAAATGGGGCCTAGGAGAAACCAGCCCATTAAATAGACATCATTTTATCACTGATGAAATTATCCAGTGCAGATTATTTGAGTTCTCCTCTATTTTTTTTAGAAAAACTTCCGTTCTGTGCAGGAAAACAGTATGTGACACTTCAACCCCCAAGGTACTGAGAAAATTAGTGTTTAGGTCAACTGGGCTCTTAAAACTGTAATATGGTTTTGCTGAAGCTATGATTGCAATAGTCTAGGAGAAACAAACAGATTCACCATATGTAACCACAAAGCACAATTCTTACATTACTGGTTCTTGCAAAATCAGGTAGAGAAGTACTGAAGAATTTATAGCTCCAGTCTTCTTTTGCTGCAACAGAGCCTTATGGAACTGATTAACAACTCCTGTTCAGAGAGTGTAGGGCAGAAAGTATCACATATTCATGAAACAGAGACGTGCTGTCAAAGAGTATTCATTTTGCATGGGCCAGCTCTCCATGGTTCCTCTAGGGCTGATCCATCATTGCAGTTGAATTCTGGGGCTCAGAGAAGGGAAAGGCAAAGAGCTCCTACCTTATAAAGGTGGAGTTTATTTTTACACACCTCCTGTGTTCAGCTGCCTCGATAGCTGTTGCCTCCTCTGCTCTGAGAGCTGTCTGACAGAGCTGGTGGAGGGTTTTGTGGAAGGAGCACACAGACTCGTGTGGTAGGTAGCAGCAGTTTGCAAGAGCACTGAAGGGCAGGAACTGAACTGAGTGGGCTGCCCAGTTAAATCCAGATAAAGCTCTGAGCCAGGCCTGCTGCTGGTCCTGCCTGACAGGACAGAGCAAGGAAATCCCTTGGGAGGGGAGACAGACTTCCACTGAAACCCTGGATATTGCGAGCAGCTCTGAGACGTGGGTGGAGGTGTTACTAGAAGGACCATCTGATCAGGATGGAAAGGAAGGAAACAAACTATCAATAAAGAGGATGGGAGTTTTTCACTCCTGTTTTTATAGGGATTTTTATGCTGTGTCTCCCCAGGTTATGACATGTTTATTCTCATAGCAATGTCTCATATACATACATCTATAACGCTAGAAAATGGGGAATATTTTCCTGTATGCCACCCCACAGATTATAGTCAATTTTCAAAGACATTTTCATGAAAATAGCAAATTAACAAAAGTGGAACTCTTTTTTGAACCACTGGCTGCCTAGCAGGAGAACTGGAGCTAGTTTTCAGCATTACTTTCCCATTTTGACAATGATTTTTATCATCTTAGTATTTCCGTTTTTTTTTTACCAAATGGAAAAAAAATCAATATTGGGAAAAACTTTCCCAAAACGTATGACTTAAAGCTCCTTGATCTAGATTTTATTCCTTTACACCTGCCTTCCTACTTTTTTTTCCCCCTATTTGACTACAGAAGTATGGAGAAAATAAAGATCCATACCTGCAAAAAATTAAGAATTTCATAATGTTTTTTGTTGAAAAAGTTCTTAAAATCCAAACAAGACAGACATTAGGAAGATTGGAACGAAAATTTCTGATGACTAATAAGTCACTTTAGTCAGAGATTTTTTTTTTATGAAGTATCAGGGTTTCTAGACTGGAAACCCTTGTTTTCTATTTGAGCTCAGAGGTGATAGCGTGAGTACCTGGTAGGCATTTTTCTGCCCTTGGTTTTAATCTTGACTAAGAGTAAATTTTGTAATGCTTTTTGTCAGGATCTGGGTTTCCCAGATTGACAGACCACTGACAGACCACGATGTTCACACGGCAGACCACCCAGGCACGGGGCTACAGCACAGCAGTTGCTGGCTCAGATGATGAGCAGTGGTTTTTTTAAAAAGAGCTCCTCCATCATCAGGGAAAAAACTCAAGGTTAGAATTTAGGTAACTTCAGTCTGGATTAAAAAAAGTGACTTTAGACACTAAAAGGGTAACTTTGGGGTTTGAATATCTTGTATCAGATCCCAAGCAAAAAGCACTATGTTAAATCTCTTTGCTTGGATTATAACCAATTTCTATTGTTATGGTTTAGCAGCTTTTGAAAATTGTTTCAGGAAATCTTTTGTTGTCATTAAACAATACCTTTTTTATTCAGTCCCTGCCATTAATACTTAGTGTTTTCACAATATGTCCTATCAATAAAGCATTTACTATCATTCAATCAGTATAAATTGTTCAGGCTCATCTACTGTACATTGCTTGATGAAAAATTTGTGACAACTCTAAAGCCAACTGATCAGCAAGATGATTTTTTAATCATATGCATGGGTGAAAGTATTTTACTAAAAAGGAGACATAAAAAATAAGTAGATCATCATTACTGAAGCACAGATTGCTTTATATTTTTATCTTCTAAAATGCAGCAGAGAAGATCATTATTAAGAAGAGAATGTCATTTTTCAAAAGAATTTGTGGCAATAACACTTAGTGAGGCATTTTTTTATTAATTTTGAGAGGGAATGCCTGTTACATAATACTACAGCAATTGTTTCAGGGCACAAAATTCAGAGCTAGATGATGAACAGAAAACATTCAAGAGGGCACAGATTCAGAAAGCTGGTTTAGAAACTTCTACAGAATTGGCATTGCAGATTTCCTATATGTTTTTCCTATGTGTTCTGTATAGTGAACAATAGTGAGTATTGTATTGCTCAGATAAAGTGTATACATTTAGTACATTATCCAAATACTTTCATCTCACTCTGATAGATATGGAAGCAGTTTCTTGGTAATGGATATGAGATTTCAATCTGTAATGATAATGTATTAGGTATGGGGGAGAAGTCCAAAAGGAAAACCAAGAGTTTTCTTCTAAGGGCAGGATGCGTAGAACAGAATTCATTCCAGAACTGAGGGAAAAGTTAAACTTCATTTATAATAGTGAATGTGTGTTTCAAGCTGAGCTATTGAATTTTATCTACTTGTCTGCCAGTAGCCATGACACTTTTATTTCTTTTTATTTCACCTTCTCCCCAGTAGGGTTTACTTATTGGCACAGATGAATTCCCATACCAAAGGCAATTTCCAGTTGACTTTAGGACAGCTATTATTTAATTAGCCTCTTTAACTGTCCTTGTCACCAAAAGCTTCTGAAAACTCCTGTGTTTAAAAAAGGCTTTGGGGCAAATTCCCTGCTGATATATTTCTATGGAGCTACACTGGTAACAAATTTCACCTAGGAAATTCCACTCTCACTGCAGTATATTAAATTTCTCTTTCTCTGATAGCTTGCAAAAACTTGATGAAAATAACCAACATCAATGCCCTGGCCAAACACCAATAACAACCTCACAAGCCACAGCATCAATCACTTCTCCCCTAAGCTCCTCAGTAGGAGAGCTACTTGAAAGAGGTTTGTGGCCTGGGCTCACAAAGTAAAACCTTTAGAAGGGGACAGGCTCCTTAGCCTGGCTGAAAAAGGACAAGTTGCTTTGTGTCTCCTCATGTCATCACCGAGCACAGGAAAAGGCAGGCACTGGGGAGGGACCCTGCAGAGCTTTCAGTTTACCAGGCACAATGATTCTATTAAAAGATGTCTGCTCATCTGATCAGTTGGTGAAAAGGGATAAAACCACAAAAAGATGGTGGCCTGGGACACTGGATTTCAGTGGCTCCTCAGGAATCTCCATACCATGATCCTCAGCAAGTGGCAAACATGATCTTAATCACAATTCAGGAGCTGGACAACTTTAAGGACATTTCTCCTTATGCTGGGGCATGTTGTACTAATGCTGGTAGGAATAGGTTTGGTGTCAACTATGTCATTGCAAAAAAATGCTTGAGTAGCTGGTGGCAATGAAAGAAGAGACAGTTTGTAATCCTACCTACTTTCCTAGTCAGAGAGGTTCAGAGAGATAATGTTTTAACATTTAACAAATAGAACAAGGATTTACTGAAGCCAAAATTACCGCCTTCCCAACAAGTGGATCAAAATCTGCTTTAGTTTTCTGAGGGTTGAGAGGGCATGAAGAGGGTTCAGAGTAGATTTAGACATAGCCTGTTTCATGGTTACAAGATTTCTTTGTGTACCATAGTTATTAAATACCTGTTGATTGACAGATGAGCAGTGTGTGCATTTGTGCTTCAGTGTACATAGGTGAGCAGTCCCCTGAAATATTGCTCATTCAGCTGGAAAGCTGCAGGGATAATTGGACTTGACTCAAAAGGAAGTAGAAACTAGAACAGGAGAGATAATTTTGGGATACTGTATTAACAAAAGCAAAAGGAGGTCATTTGTCTGAGTATTTTTTCACACACTTACGGCAATGAGTAAAAATCTGACAAGCCATCACAAATGCCAGGGACAAAGATATTTGCATTTCTAAACACATCAAGTGCTTAGAAGCTAAATTCTTTTTCTGTAAGATCATGGGACCTTTGTGAACAAAGCCAATGCCAAGGGCTGCCTGTAGGAAACATCTTTGTTAAGAGCTCTATTCTGAACCTTTTTGCATCAGAGCTTTATTTATATCATGTGCCCTTGCATGCATGTTCCCTGCTAGCTCAGGAGTGCATAATCCCACATAAGAAGTATTCCCAGGACACTAAGCAAGACTCAGTTAAGGATACACTTCTGGTATGCCTAAAATGGTCCTGTAATAATATTTTTATGCTGGCATATATGTCGTGTCAGTTAATCCTTCAGTCACACTCTAGATGTACGGCCGTAAGCAAATTAATCCTATGGACCAACAGAGGTATGGATTTAAACTTTAAAACAAGAAAATTTTATATGATACAGTGGCAATACTCACAGATATAGCAAGGTGGCCTCACTCATACAGCTACCTCTCTGAACAGTTGCCTGTCAGATTTATTCTCTGTGCTGAACTCTAGTGATTCACCAACTCACAAATTAAATCATTTTCTCCCCTATACATTATATTATATGAGGGCAGAAAGCTCATGCAGTGTGAGTGGGAGAGTATGAATGAGCATCTGCAAAAAAATGCATGCTAACTGCAATGATGCTGGAAAAATCTTGGGAAGATGGATGGGGTAAGAAGGTATATTCTCCAGGTGCTGGGCAGCTAATTGAGCTTCAGGAGGACACCTATGTCTCCTTGGTATTCACAGGAAAGGTAAATTAGGGGTGGAATTTATGCTTTTTTGTCTGTTACTCAGTTTCTGTGCAGAAGAAATCTGAAACATATTTCTCGGGGCTTTCCTCTGACCACAGTCTGCAGGATAATCTAACAGGGGAGAGCCACTCTCATTCACAGGTGGAAACCCTTCCTCAATACAAAGAATAATTTAAGTATCATTTTGCCCAGAGTAAAGTGTAAGACAGGAACCTAAGACTTACAGCATTCACTGAAAGAAAGGGAAGACCTGAGCTTCAGGTATGAATTCTCTAGCACTCAGTCTGAAGGGGGAAGAAAATCACAAAATTTTTGTGGGCAGTGGTTTTGACTAAACCAAGCTAGAGGCACACACAAGCACAGAGCTCGTAGCACAGTTCTCTGCCCAGGCAACAACTCGCCTTGAGAACTGGAAGGAAAACCTTCCACAGCCCTGAAAAGCAGGTGGGAGAAGGGAGATTGACCTATTCCCATATGCTTTTGTGAGAGTATTGCTTGTGGACACAGTTTTGGCTGAATTTAATTTGCTATAAAGCAGGAATGAGGAATGGCCACTTTGTGCATCTCAGCAAACTACCCCTGTGTCTCAGGCCAGGTTATAGCAGAGAATAAAAAGAAGCACAGTTGCTTGGGGAACTTTCATGTGAGTCTTGCAAGGAGGATAAGCAAAAAAATCTCACAATGTATTAATTCCTGCATATATTAGGTTAGATCACACAAGGGCACGTCTGCTGAGGGGTCTCAGCCTCACGCTGCTTTCAGGACTTACAGGCAGAGGAGATGAAACCTGACATCTGCAAAGGCTTGTGGCAGAGCCTTCACAAGCAAAGCTTGTTTGTCCAAACAGATTGTGCACACACAGGATTTCACCAATACCTGATGGCATGTCCAAAAGGCTCTTTATGAAGGATTCGTTCCACTACCGCTTTAATAAATACTCTCTCTGTATCACAGGGAGTATTAACCTCTAATACCAGTTCCATCCCTATATTTTGCTCTCTCCCTCCAGAACAGGCTTAGCTGTGTACATTTAAAGAATCCTTACTGAATAATAATAATAATAGTAATAATAAATTTCATTCTTTACTGTCCTACTGTTAGTTTCATCCATTGACTGAGGTAGGGAAATAAGGAAATTAAATGCTCTTTGGTTTTGAGATTGTTAGTGAAATTATGCAGAAAGATAATTTTCCAATCTTCAATCTAAATAATTCAGTTGCCATAGGATCAAAGTATGCGTTATACTGCCCTCAGTTTTCCATGAGTTGAATCATCCCTATTCCCTTTAGCACATTTTCCCTTTGATTTGATAATGCTCATAAAGGCAGTTGGCATCGGGTATGGTCGGCATCCAGATTGCTCATTGTTCTAAGCCTTATGTTCTTGCCTCCTCTTGTAAGCATTTACACTCCAAGAAGTAAAACCTTTCCCTTTGTGCACATCGGTGTGAGCACTCAGGACAAAGTCAGGTCTCTTGCATTCGTACTGTAGCATACAAAAGCAAATATTGCAAAATGGCCTAATCTTTCTTGTTCTAAACCAAAATTAATGAAAAAAGATACAGTAACATACAAAGCAAATTCAGTCACTAGTGACACTTATGCTCACCTTTCTCTGATATATCAAATCAGATTCATTCTGATAGAAAAATTAGACTCAGAGTGAGGGTCTGGTTAATTGACTATTTGAGAATCAGTGGAATTAAACGTCTGATAAACTCAGGTGTTACAAGTCCAGGACCTTTTATTCCCCATTGCACCTTTCACAAAGCATTATTCTGCAGAAGTCTGCAAAGCTGCCCCTTGTTAACTGGAGAATGAGTCAGGCCTCAGCAATGGTCTCTAGTTATTTGCTAGCAGAGAGTAAAGTATTCCTCATGTCATTCCGTAAATCTGGCTTTTAGAGGCTGCCCTTTTACAGACAGTCCCACATGGAGGGACACACTCAGATGTCTGAAATGTCCTTTCAAATAATGCAAAAGCCTCTTTGTGTTGAAATATTTCAGGCAGTTACTCTAATCACCTTACTCTATCCCTATGTGTGTGAACACATACTCTTAAATCTCTTTCCATCCTTTTTTATGCTCAGCAAAAATTATTTTTCACTTGTACCATGCCTAACAATGAGGGCCCAATTTTGTTGAAGCCTCTTGTTTCTATGACATTGAACATAGCAATGGAGTCTTTCCTCTGTCTAGTTCACACAGTTCTAAATGTAAAGTAATCCACTTAAACATTTTTTGCTATCATATTGTAGATTTTAATGGTTTTCAAAGTATACATTTTTTTGATAATAGTTTCAAAACTTATCCTTGCTACAGAGAAAGTTTCTAATTCACATTTGTGCAGAACCTTGCAATCTTCTCTAATTCAGCTTCTCTTACAGTCTGCTTAAAATTCCTCTGGGAGGAAGAAAAGTGAAACAAATTTTTTATCAGAACAAAATACATTTAAGTTTACAGCTCTATTTTTAGCTCCCACGCTTGGTTTTGTTTGATTAACAAGATCAGTTTGAAAATTGACAGATCTGCTTGGAAGAAAAAGTTCTGAGTTTTCATTGATTATACACAACTGTTGGCTTTGCCACTGAAGTGTCTTTCTTTATCAATTAGTTAAATAGATGTTCTTCAGTCATCTGAAAGAAAATCCTATTACACAGAAATGTAGGGGGCACAGGCACATCACTGGCATTGCCACAGTAGGTGTACCTAGATGGAAATTCTTAATGTTGTAATGATTTTGAGGATTTGCAACACTGAAATTCAGATCCTGGAGGCAGGCACAAAAGTGCTGCAAGAGGGACTGAAAAAAATTAGGACATTGCGAAGGAGGAGGGAAAAAGATAAACTTGCATCTCCACCTGCAACTTGGTATCACAGCACCAGGTACCATAACAAGTATTTCCGTCTAACAAGCAGCCCTTAAAATCTGGCACACTGGAGAGAGGCTCCTCTTTTAGATCTGTCTAAAGAATAGCCTTTCTCAGCTCAAAAGTCACAGAGATATATGAGACTAAGATAGATGAGAGCCCAGACTGAACTACTTGTCAGAATCAGTGCTGTTCTTTCATTGAACAGCCTTTGGTTTGCAGGGTTAATTATTTTTTTCCTCTGGAATATTTAACCAGGGGAGAAAACCAAATCTTTCTGTGGACTTTAGGATTCTTTAGTTATTTATGTTTTGCACAGAGTAAACCATAAAACCAAAGACAAAAAGTTGGAAAGACTGTTGGGGCACATCCCTGATCTGGTGCAGCAGCCCTTGCAGCTGCTGTCCTGCCTCTTCTTGAAAGCCCTCAATGACACATTGTCCTGAGTTGGGCTCTTGCCCCGCTATCAGGTACAAAGTTTTTCCTAACATCCAGGCAGAACCTTCTCTCTTCCAAATCAAACCAATTTCTCTTTGTTCCTCCCAGCAGGCAAGCAAAGCAATGATCTCTGTTGTCAGAGGACTGGTAAACCTTTCACATAAACACATAGGCTCATCTAAGAAATCTGATTCATTGTTTCTCTTTTGGGTTGGAAGGCGGCCCAATGATCTGCGAAACTTGCAAGAGTTACAATCTAGTCTAATATGTAAATAAGATTTCAAACTTAGGAAAAAAACCAACACTGAAACAAAACAAAACTCCAGAAGAATCCAGGATCCAACGCAGGTATCCTGCATCAGGGACCTGCCCTTCTGCATGCTTGAACCACAACCTGCAATGACATAAACAGTGAAATAACGTCACTGTGCTGCAGGTATTTCCCCCACCAGAATATACCCCACTCTGCACATGTGCTGTGCAAAGCCTGTGCAATGCAACCTTGCATCTCTGCACAGCATCCCCTGCATCTCTCTAACCTCGTTAATCAGGTCACCTCAGGGGTGAAGGTCAATGCCATCACGTGAGAGGAAAACAGCAGAAGTGGGTGAGCTGGGATGCAATGATTTGTTCAAGCCACTGCACAGGGAGCACTAAGCAAATATTTGGAGGCATCTGGTAGACATTCTTATTCCTTTTGTTGAGCCTTTGAATATGATCACTGAGACAGATGATCTGTGAGTAAAAGTGATTCACACTGAGATGGAATTTGATTACAAAATTCTGACAATCACATGGAGATCCTTTGCTTTGCTTTGTAATTCTCATAATGTAACGCTCATTTTCAAACAAAAAAGTTACTTTTTAGGGGCTAGGTTCTGAAATTATCAAATCCCTCCCCTTATTCAGCCCTATATATCAGAGCATAAAGAGCCTGATGAACAAAGAAACAAGAAATCTCTAGATTTTCATGCAAATCACTCCACTAGCATAAGTCTACTCTTTCTTCCAAGACTACAGATCCCATGCAGTTTGTGAATGGCCACTTCTACATCCAGCTTTATAGCTGATGGAAGACAGCTAGACAGAGTACACCCATGCCAAGGGAGAGCACAAACATCCTGTTTAAGATGCTCCAGGGATTCTATAGCTCAAGATGAAGCAGTCACTCATTCTTTGAATTTTTATGCTCAAGCACCATACACATCACAAAATCTTCGGTTTTTGATAAGAATTCTTTCAGTTCCTTGCAGAACTGCTAAAAACCTGGAGCGCTGGTGTCTGCAGCAAGGTGTTGGCAGTGCGGGGCTGCAGGGTTGGCCTCTGCCAGAAGAGGCTGAGGCAGAGCGCTGAACACAGGCAGCTCCAGCCAGGCCCCTCAGACCACTGCAGGACACACCAGAGCCATGAGCCAAGCTGCTAGTCCCTCTGGGAAAATGTATTGAAAATAGGACAAGATGCCACACAGGGAAGTGAGGAAAGAAATGTGAGCAACAGCTCTGCAAACACCCAGGTCAGAGGAGAAGGAGGGACAGGAGGTGCTCCAGGACCAGAGCAGAGACTCCCCTGCAGCACATGGAGGATGATGTCTGAGCAGATATCTGCACTGCAGCTCATGGAGAGCCCCACACCAGGGCAGGTGAATACTGCCTGAAGGAAGCTGCTGTCTGTGGAAAGCTGACACTCGGAGCAGGTGAAAAATGTGAGTAGGAAGCAGCTGTAGAAAAGAACTGCTATGGACTGACCACAAGTCTCCATTCCCCATTTGCCCATTCTTCTCGAAGAGAAGGAATTAGGGGAGTCAGGAATGAAGGAGTGAACCTGATCCTGGGAAAAAGGAGGGATGGGGAGAAATTTGCTTTCATTTTGTCTTTATTTCTCACTGTCCAAATCCATTTAAGTTATATTATTTTTTTTCAAGTCTAATCTTTTTTCCCCATGATAGTAATTGGTGACTGATCTCTGCTTTTTTCTTAAGGAAGGAGAATCAGAGAGTAGCTGGGTGGGTGTCTGGCAGCTGTCCACAGCATACCCACGACATAATCATTGTGATAAGCACTTCTAAAAGATTTTTTTTTGAGTATTTTTGGAGCTGAGACAAACTACAGGAGTCACTACGCCTTTTTGAATCTGAAGACTTTTTCTCAGCATTTGTGCACCCTATTGTATTTTAGATCAACTTACTTGCCATCACTTTTACAACCAGCTTCTGAATTTCAAGGCATTTTGTCTTTGAAGAACACACACTCCTCTTCAGATTTCTAGGAGATTTTTTCCCTTTGATCATATTACGAGTAGGGTTGGTAGCATCCTTTTTTTGAGCTTTCCCAACATCTTGGATTGTAAATTCCTGGTTTCAGTTGCCTGTGAGCTTGCTAGCCTTCATATTCTGGAATACATAATTTCTATAGTGCTTTTATACTGAAATATTTTTTAGAAAATACAAAGCAATGTATTTTAATCATTTCTGAAAATTAAGTAATGTAAAAATATTATTTTGTCCAACACAAACCCATGGAATTAATCAGAAGTGAGCGTTCTGGAAACGTTTTACTAATGAACAAAACAGGTGGTTTGTCACTACCCCCAGCCTCTCTGAATCCACGCTTCTGTGTTGAAGGACTCATTCCACAATCTCATATCTAACTTCTAGGCAAAGTAATATTTTCTTAGGTTTGAATGGAAATCAAGAGCCCTCTGTTCATTGCTTGTCAATTCATCCGAACCATTATCTTTTTACGTGATAACTGTATCTCCATTCCCTGCACTTATTTCAAAACAGCAGTTTCCTTTTCCCCATCTTTTATCTGACCTGCCAATTTTCTCAGGGCTGAAAAGCCGTCTGTGTGTTTGTGGAATGTTTATCCTGTTAAGGCTGTGCCTCAAGTCGATAACTTTTCATGCTGTCATAAAAATATAATCTGGAAAAATTACAAGGACCTGGAAAGTCTGGATAGCAGAAGAGAGGAATATGGAAGGAGGTGCACTGGAGCTTATCCGAGCTGCATCAGGAAACTCCTGCATGTGACATGAAGGGGTGGTTATCACTAGTGTAGGTTTATCTCTCTGCGTCCCCTGTGACACTGTGGGATCTGGTAGAGATACCTTTCTTTCTCTCACTATGTTGTTAAACTGCACCCACAGCTACCAGATGTGAATGGGGGGGCCTCACAACACCATGTGATAAATCTGATGCCTTTCAAACTGACATCATTAAAAGGGATAGTAACACTATCCCTTTTAATATATAATTAACTTAATAATATTAAGTTAATTATATATTAGTTAATTATATATAAGTTAATATATAATTAACTTATAATATATATTACTTAATATATAAGTAATGTATCCACTTATCTTCTAGATAATCTTTAGGTTCTGTAACTAAGGAAGACACAAGAAGAATCTGGGCCTTTCATCAAAGAAAGTGTCCTAATTTCCAAGTGAATGAGAAGCTTTGTATGTTGCAGCTCTGTAGATGGGTAATAATCCTAATGTTAAAAGCTATAAAAGGCTAAAAAATATTTGATACAGGACTTTGATTTGGTTGCGATCTCTGTGGTTAGTTTGAATATAACCTGAATTAGGATGTGGAGCACAGGTGGGATATTTAAAGAAATCCTGGTCATCATCAACATTACACGTTCTTCTGTAAGCACAGGACATTGTGGCATCACATCAGCTTGAAAATAAAGTTCCTTCATGGATTAGCTAAATTATCTACCTTGTAAATTGATTGTAGGGGCTCTACTTTATGAAACATAGATTAAAGATCAAGCTATCACGCATTTATGTTCTATACACATGATCTAGAATGGCCAATACACAACTACAGAGCACAATTCTCATTATTTGTTTTCCTTGGTATTAGGAATATTGTGTGTCTGAAGGATAAATTCACCAGAATTAACACACAGGTTTAATCATATCAGTTATTTCTAACCTTCAACTCACATTGCTTAATATAAGCTTATTTATAGGCTGTTGGACATTAAGGCAGCAGTGCAATAATGAAGAAAAGCTACCCCAAGTTCTGATAGTTGATTTCTAGGCTTAAATATTTGGTTCAGTGTTTATCCATGCTGATATGACTTAGTGTTGAACCACACCAGTTGGTTTCCTGAGGTGAATGTAATGATTGATTTTTTTGTTGGAATGGTGACTTTAAATAAGACCATTGTCTCAAAATCCTCCTGTTGTCTTGGGTCAGGAGTTCATAGAAAAGGCAAAGAGAAAAGAGCTAGAATGATCTGAGGTCAGAAAAATTAGTTTTAACATGAGGGCATAATGAATAACAGTCTATTTAGCCTATTCAAAAGAAGGTTAAAAGATTATGATCACAATCAAGTAGACCTTAATTGTGGAAGAATTGTGACTCTTCAATGCGGAACACAGAGACTGAAATTTTAGAGACTGGATCTTGATATACTTGGATACACAAATTTTAAAAGAGGATAACTAGCTGTTAGCACAACTTATTAGGGGGTGTGATAGCTCTTCTAATCAAGTTAGAGTGCTTTTTTAAAAGACAGATTACAGCCTCGTCTTCAGCCAGGATGCAGAAATGATTGGTGAAGGTCTTTGGTCCGTGTTGTGCAGAGTCAGACTAGATTATCATAATGGCCTTTACTGTCCACAGTAATCTCTGTGTGTAAGACTCATCACTGCTAAGGGCAGGAGTGGGTGGCATAAGCAAATTACTCCTGCTTTAGAGCCTTTGTGTCGGAGACTTTTCCCTCCTTCTCCCCTGCCTCCCATGGGAGCTGTGAGAATGGTGTTCTTCACATTATAGATTTAAGAAGAAACAAAGTAATCACAAAAATTTCCTCTCATAAATGTCTTGGAACATTTCATAAAAGAAGCTAAAAATATAAAAATTGAAACTGTTTAAATTAGTTAGCTCTGCTGAGTGTACAGAAATTAAACTGTCTCACTCCTCAGGGAGGCTTCAGTGTGTTCCTCGATCAGAGTTCAGCTACAACTTTCTATAATTTAGCTGAAGAGCAATCTTTTAAGTCAACTGAGGTAAAGAAAGTATCTTAAAGAACACACCCATTACATTCCTCAGCCTAAAGTAAAAATCATTATGAACCATCTCTGATGAAAAACCAGATCTAAATGCTTTATCGAGGGAGATTCCAGCTTACTGCAATGTTCAAAACATATAAGATGTTTGTTTTTTTTTTTATCACAGATAGCCTTTGCAGCAGACTTTATTCTTTTTCTAAGTCATTAGTAATGTGATAAAAGGAATCATGTTTCCAATACTAATTACTCCAAATCCATACAAAATAGCAATAAAACCAAGGTGATGGATGGCACATACATATAGTAAAGATGGAGGCAAAGGATAAATATCATAAAGGAGTTTTCATTTTCAGGGGGGATTTATAATGGTTGACCCCATGACCATCTACAAAATTTTGATTCTAGTTTCTCTGTCCTCTTCAGTTGATAGAAAAATTCTCAGAGTTCACTTTCTGTTGCACATCTCATACAAATGCACTGGAAATAAAAAAAGCAAGAACAGAATGAGAACTATTTCTGGCTTTGGGATGAGCTTGTCCAGAACTTTTAAAGCTTTCCAAAGAAATGAAATGGTTGGAATTTTTGGGTAGAAGGACATTACCATACTGAACTGTGTATGTAAAAGTCTATGTGTGCCCAATGCTAAGAAAAAAGTTTAGATATTGAATTAAATGCTTTTGGAAACAGAGATATAAATGTTTTCTATCATGTCTTGCTTGTGACCTTTTATGTCAAACATATAACTGCAGGAGGCTGCTAAGAGCTAGTTTCACTTAAGCCTTCACAGTCATTCACCGAGATGACAGCTTGAAGGAAAAAGATAAACAAGCAGTGGCTTCTGTATGATAAAATGGCACTAAACACATTCTATTAGGGAGGCATGCAAGCATGTATGAAGAGAAGAAATCCAAACTTGTGTGTGTTGTGAAAAGAGAGGAAAGGACTGTTCATAAAGAGCAACATTTCTCCACAAGAAGAGATTTCAACAAACATTACCAGGAGCTGCTGCTGGGCTTGAGCAGCAGGGGTGAAAGGGAGGAGTGGTTTGATCACAAAGTGCCTGGTAAATACTCTTTCATATGTTTTCTCATCACTCTTTTACCTGCTCTGTAATTTTCTCATCTACTAGGAAATATTGCTTTCTGGTTTAGGTATTACCCTGATTAGATAGAGGAACAATTTTCTTTCTACACTTTTCTCACTGCTACACAGCCAAGGTTTAGACCCCTATTAAGGGACAAAAACCCATTAAACCAGAATCTCATCCATACTACTGTAACACTGAGAAATTTGTTCTAATACCCAAGGCTTGGAAAACTATTCAAATTATCTTAATCACGTTTGAGATTGGTACTGGGAGGCTTTACACAGCAGGGTTGAAAACCTGGCAATCTCCTTCATAAAAGAGCCTGAAATCAGATAGTAGATTATAGGCTTTGGTGAATCATAAGGAAAAAAACCCCGTATTTGATCGGGAAGAGTTTGAATGTCTAACCTACCCAGGAAGATTAATGAGGTCCCCACAGTATTTAAAAGCACAAGGTAAAGGTCTGTGTGATGCTTTTGACATTTCTGAAAGACCAAAATCTTAGGAAAGTCAGAGTGTAATTTGAAATTAAACTGCCCTTTCTATCATCTTTTAGGGTTCCATTACAGTCTCATTCCTTTCATCCCATGGTTCTAGCATGTGCAACAGTGACATGATTTGGTTTAGATAACATCTGAAATCTTCAAATAACTCAAAACATTTGGTCTTTTGGGACAGTCAGGAAGGTACCAAGCAACTTGACACCTGCATTTCTAGTAACAATATTACCCTTAAAACCTAAGTGCTGGGTGAGATGAAACAGTTGGATCGCTTGAGTTCAGGATCTAGAAGAGACTAAGGACACCTTAATTTAAACAGCACTTCACTGTATGGTCAAGCATAAAAAGGCCCTGAAAGCACCCCTGAGAAGGATAATGCTGCTTATGTTTGTGTCCTAAAAGAATCAGCTGAACCTTTCAGTCCTTACTGAAGAATGCTGGCCTTGGTTTCAAAGAATTTAGGGACGTAATTTTCTGATTAGTTTGACCAACTAGGTAACGTGCTTAACCAAACCGTAGGAGATTGTGCTTTTGTATTGATTGTGACTTTCTTTTTGTGAAGGAAGTTTTACTTCAGTGGTACGAAACCAGCATGATGGAAGTAGTTAATTGAATCTTTAAGTTGCAGTGCAGTATTCAGAGAAAGCTTTCAGTGCTCTGGTAACCAAATTTAATTTAGGGTTTCTGGTACGGGAACAAGTTTTTGTGATTCCTGCTATTTATTTTGTATTGTGCTAGCTTCTCCTTTATAGTCTGTGTGGAAGCCAAGACTTTAAAGTTTTGGTTTGTTTTACTTACAGGCTTTGTAATTTGGAGGGAGTGAGAGAAGGGAAGGAAGATAGACAAGGGAAAAAAATATGACTAAAAGAGGGAACACTCCCACCAACTCATTGCACTGAACAACCAGAATGAGGATGATGATTGTGTGGTGACTGTGCAAAACATGATCCTTTTCCTGTTAAGACTGGTGAAAATTTGAATTAAGTCTGCTGAAGGTAGAAATGGAGAAATTTCTTTGTCACACTGAACTGAAAGGCTGGTGTTACAAAGGGATCTGCCACTGTTTGGAGGGAAACAGGACCTGAGAAGCAATAAAATGTCAGGTGATCCACAAATCCAGAAGCTGGGAGGGGCAGAGCCAACTACTTTTAAGCTGGTTCAGTTGCTTTAGATATGTAGTTTTCCTTGTCGTTTAATAAATCTGAAGGCTGTGTTTTTGCCTTTCCAGACCTTCTGCATTGAAATCTTTCCATTACATATCTCTGGCTTCATTCCAAATTATTGTACCATTTTTTTTTATTTCAGACCTCTTCAGGAATGAGTTACCTTCATCAGCTTTATGAAAAAATCTATGAACATGTTTATTGTCACTTTGCTAAACATGAGGTTTTCATATCAAGATTGAATTTTCATTCAGTAGTCTCCTGTTGGGAAAGCCATCACTATAATACCTCAGAAACAAACAATATTAAATCTTTGTTTATAAATTTGGCATTGACTTCTCATTCTGACACACGTCTAAGAATTATAAACATCCTATTTTTGTTAATGAATGGTTCTGAAGTCAAGAAGCAAGCCAGCATCACTCAAATATTTATTTTATTATAACTATAAAAAAGATTTATGTTCCAAATACCTGCATTTTGTCTCAGTTTTATTATTAAATTATTAATATAGTACTGCACCACTATGATTAGACAAAATGAATATTTTAATTTTTATAAGTAGCTAACAAAAAGCTCTTGATTTATCACCTCTATATAATTTAATTCTCTGTTGTTAGAGATGAATATTTCTTTTTTTTTTCTAGTTTTATTCATTAAGAGCATTTAGCATTTCACTGGAAATGATGCAAGGGGAAATAAACTTCAACCTCAATATCAGAGCCAAGTAAATAGTGTAAAATATTTTAAGGATTATTTTTCTTAGAATTGGACACCAGCTTCCCATTATATTTTGCCTGTCTTTTTCAAATTGCATGATTTGACTCTTGCAGAATAGAACCCAGCAGTCATGGAAGATAACAGGGAAAACTAGTTTTCAATTTATGTTCAATAACATTTTGAAAGAGAGACTGAGAAAAGCAAACTTGATTTCAGTTTACCATCCTTGTACCTCTACCACAGTTACAAATTTTGGTAGGCATTTAGGAAGTCCAAGAAGACAAACTAGAAAGAAGATGCCAAAAAGTCTGGCTGAAAACCCTCAAAAACTCACCTTAGGTGACTTTAAATCAATTGAGTTTTACCATTCCATTTCACAGTACCAAGGTTTTGGCTAGGAATTATTAGTCTATTCTTAAAAAACCCCCAAACCAACATATGAAAGATCACAGAAGTGAGAAATTTGGTCTTTTGAAGTGTGCCTGCTGCTTAGTAAGCTAAGGTCAAGTTGGTAACTTTGAATTATTTCTGAGAATGGCAAGGATGAATCCTTAGAGATGTTCAGTTCACCACTTTGCCAACAGAGCTTCATGCTCTTTGTTAAAAAAGTCATATATATCCTGTACCTGATGAGAAACCAAAGTGCCTGCAACTCAAGCAGCAATTTTTCAGCCTGATTTGACAAGATGGCAATTAATCAGGTGGTGAGTATCAAATGCCCTCTATTTTTCAAATGAGAGGTTTAGAACACCATAAAGTCAAGCCTTGTGGAGAGGATTGTCATGGAGAAGACTGTAAGTTTTTTATCTTCCTGCCATTGGGATGAAAACATCTGGTGGTGTTAAGCATAAACCCAGAAGATATCTAAGCTCAAAGGCACAGAGATTTATAGGAAACTTGGGTGAAAGTGCCAGAACATTATTTCCCAGCAGATGTAACAATCCCCTAGTTTCATGCTATTTCAGATGGGTTTCTCAAAAAAAAAAAAAAAAAAAAAAAAAAACAGANNAAAAAAAAAAAAAAAAAAAAAAAAAATCAGAGAAGCTGAAAGCAGGATCACATTATCACATTCTCTTCTGAAAACAAGTTCCTCCCCTTCCTACCAAAAATTGTTCAAGGCCAGGTAGGAGGAGGCCTTAAGCAACTTCATCTCGTGGTTGATCAACCCCACCCATAACAGGACTGTTGGGACCAGATGGTCTTTAAGGTCCCTTCCAAAACAAACCATTACAGGATTCTACTATTTCAGATTTTATGGAGAAAAAACAAAACAAAACACCTCACCTGTCTGCCTCTGATGCCACTCTTCTTCTACCTGACTCTCAAAAACTAACTGAGAAATCTGAGGGGAAGGAAAGCCAACGAAGCGGCAAAATAGGGGATAAGTCATTTTCTCTGACATCAAGGCTGGAGTTGGATAAATCCACTGAACTCAGTTTTGTTCCAGCTTTACATGAGGTGAATCTGTCATTTAGCAGGTTAAATGTGATCACAGGGGTCTGTTTCCTACTTCAGGTATAGTAACCAAGAGCTCATCTTTCCCAGATTCAACCCCTTTATTCTGACAGTGTTCTGTATTCCAGCAAACCCCTCATTACTATGACAAACCAGGTTATACCTCAGGGTCAGCTCCAAGCCTCTGAGTGGCAAAATTCCAATAAAATCAGTGATCCTACATCTATGTGCTAAACCTTAGTGTAACAAGAGATTATTCTTTACCCATTTAGCACAAAAAAAAGTAACCACAGTATGAGAGAAATTTACTGGTTCAGGCCGTATTTAATCTAAAGTTATAGCAGAATCCTAGAAAGCCAATTGATTGCTTCAAAGGAGTAAGAGCTACTTTATTCAAACAATCAGCCCTGCAATAAATGTGTTCAGTTTTTAAGAGCTTGTAATTTAGCACTAGCAGGGGCAGAGAAACAAACATCTCTGATTTCTGTGAGCGGTTCCAGGACGTTTCACAGACAGACCATTCATTAATGCTTCACAAATGCAATGTTGTTCCACATGCTGCAGCAAGATATCTTGAGAAGAGATGCTAAAAATGGGAATTGTGGCTCCCAAATCTATGAGCAGAAGGAAGATTACTGTCAGTCTGCAGGGCAACCAAGTTGTGGTCAAGGTGTGAATCCTCAAAGCTCTAGTGAGACTGGACCGTGTGTGACGGGTAGGGAGTAGAGGGACTCCGACCCTTCCTTGGAGAGGAGGGTGTTAAAGGGCTTCATATAAGGGCTCTTGGATTTAGGGGGCTCGCTCTGATATATAAAGCATGAGGAGATCAGGTGATAAATGATCTAAAAGAGGATACATCTGAAGAGGAATACAGCCAAATGTGAGCACAGCCAGCACTGATGGAGGTGACAGACAGATGTCAAAGACCTAGTCCCCCATTCCCTATGCCATGCATGGAATAACTCATGTAATGAGCCAAAAGAGAGGGAAGTCCATGCACACCTGTTTGCATTTGAGCCTTCCCTTGCACATATTTTAGAGTCCAGCCTCTTTCCTAGAAAACTTTAAAAAAATCAGGAGGTAATTTCCACCCATCCAAACAGGTAATTACATGTCCTGATTTTCAAATAAATGGCACAATTGTTATTTTTTGTAAAGGAGACTAGGATATGACTCATTATGTTTGAACTTGTGGAGCCTGCAACACTGTGAAAGCCACTGTACAAACTGAAGAGATAACTGCACCTTTTGTCTGGTAAATTGCACATAAAAATACTTTTTGAAGTAAGATTTTGCAAGAAGCATTATTGTTATTCAGTTACATTTTGAAGAAAAAAAAATCATTCATCACAGATCTTTATGACCTATAAAATTCAAGTTTGGTTTCCATCTATGCAGTATGGAAATCAAGATTATACTATTTCTTTTCAAATAGGCCTGATCTGAGCATCTGGACAGCCACTTTATTTTTATGGTGTTCTGTGTGATAAAGCAGGAAATCTTCAGAATTCCTTTTAGCCATAATATGTTGGCCCATGTATTTTAAATGTGGTTTGCAAATTATTCACTACAGAAAAAAATGTAATCTAAAATTAATGTAATCTAATCTAAAACTAATCCTGTAACAGGCACTGTTGCACTTATGTCGAAGACAGGGCTCAACATAATGAACTTTTCAGAAATCTACGCTAAAATTATTAATAATAACATATTTGAAGCAAACTTGGGTAAAGCAAGAGTGGTTTGGTTTTTTTTTAAGATAACACTATTTCCTGAAAGTCAGACACTACTGTGAAATAATTTTAGAAGCAATGCTAAAGCCATTTTGCACTGTTATGCACTGTTATTCTTTCATGATAACTTCCAAGTACAAATCTGAGTGCCACCTGGTGCGCTTCAGTTCCAAGGCCAGGTGAATAAAAGGCACCCCTTGGTTCAACTCCCTTCTCTGCCTGTTTTAGAGAAAAATTGCATAAATGTTTCTCAGATGAGTGCCCTAATCTTTGGGCTGTGGATTCACTCCCATTCTGCTTTTCCNTTTTTTTCTTTTCCCTTTTTAGTTCTATTAATAAACTTTTTTCATATTCTTTAAGTTTTGAGCATGCTTTGCATTCCTCCAAATCTCCTATCTCACAAAAGATAAGAAAGGCGAACTAAACCGCTACACCCAGCCAATTTAATTGTTGATTACTGACATAATGTCATTATTACATGCAATCCAGGGCAAGAGGGAATACTACCCCAGATGAAGTGGTAGCCTTCTGACTGAAGTATTCCCAATGGAGGTGTGGATTCACTTCCCCCAGGCAGGGGAGGAAATTGAGCAAAGGCTTAATTTCAGCCAAAATTATTCAGAGAATTCCACCCACATTTGCAAATATAGGATTCAACAAAATAATTTCACTCTTTTCTGCTCCATTACCACCAGGTGCTGTGAGAACATCTTTTCAAATCCTTCGTCGTCCCACACTGCATGCAAGGTGTTGAATAATGCCACTCCAGATGAGTGTCATGCAGGCAGAACACCTTTCTTTCCATGCTGATGCTGCCTCTGGTGACAAGATATCACTCAAATAGTGTGATGGATGGCTGCAGCCTAGAGGTCTACTAAAAAAATTAGTTTCTAATTAGTGATATAGCTACCTTAAGTGTTGAGAGGCCATCTCTGAGTGAATAATAAATTGATTAAATTTACATGGGCATTAAGCAATGATGGATAATATTCTATTTCTTTCTTTTAAGAAACATAAATATAACAGGAACATGTAATTAAACTCAGTCACTACTTTGACATATTTGTCAGTCTTAGTGTATTAAATAATCAGTTACATCTTCCTAGATTATTGTAGGGTCTTAAATCCCCAGATTACTATATTAATTTGTTTGCACAGTGGTGTTTAGTTTTTGAGGCAAGCAGTACTGCTAGAAAGTTTCTGGAGTTACAATTGATATGTTAATATGAATAAGATGTTAGAAAGGTGACTTTATACTGGAAAACATTTACCTGATAGATTTGGCATCACATTCATGTTCTCATTTTGTTTTTCACAGAAAACTCTCAGGAAACTTGTCAGTGTTAATATAAAATATTCCTCTAACTGGCATAATAAAGCTTCTAATTATACCATGCTAAACCTCTGCAACTACTTCTTGCTGGTATAAGGGATAGTCTATGTAAATTAGAGTAAAGAAAACTTGCTTCCACAAAGACACTGTGGTTACAAGCTCTGCTCAGGGGATTCGTGTTGCAGTGGTTAATAGGTGGGCACACTGTTGCACAGCAGTGCATGTAGAGTATCTCCACCACAGCAGTGCAGATATTTATCTGCAAAACTGTTTATATCATAAAATGGATTAGGTTGATCAGGTAAGTAACAGCACTTCTCAACAGTAACAGAATTTGAAGACCCTTCTCAGCTGAGTGCTTCTTTAGTCTTCCTTCCCTCAGATAATATAAGGCAAACAATTACAACCAACAGAAATCAGTAAACCAACAACTAAGATTAAAATTATTGCCATTTATGCATTTCTGTATTCAGCAAATACAGCACACTTGAGAAACAGTCTTCTCTGATCCCTCAGTATCTCTATCAGCACAGAAACCTATTAAAAAATCACTATTGAGATCTATTCAGGATTCATTCCTCGAGTCCAGCTTGACCATATATCTCTACAGATGATATCTAGTTGATAGTCACTCAGTTTAAGCTGGTCCACCCGGGTTGCAATGACCAGCACCACTCATGCTGACTTTTAACTATGGTCTCTCCCTCACTTAAATAAAGGCAAGGGATGGCTTTCAAAAACCTTAAATAGTATATAGCAAGTAATCCTGTCTGTCAAAGTAGTTGCAGTGATTCCCATTCTTATAGTTGGTTTCTGTTCTGTACCTATGCCGTATATCAGGTGGGATCATATTTCAGGGTGGCTTTTTTTTATCATTTTCTAGGCTTTCTTTAAAGGAGTAAACATAAGAAAATTCCTTTTTACAGTCTTTTTTCTTTTTTTTAACCTCAGAAAAATGTCAGCAGAGACAGCTGTCATTTCATCCAGCGAACAAACTGCGTTAGCTAGGAGGCTGTCAAAGAGAGGACAGAACTGGCCCCAGGGTAAAGAGAGTCTTTACTCATTGCCCCTTTTCAGGTCTATGCAAAATTTTGGAAAGACAGTAGGTTGCTGTGCTTGGATACTTTGAGGTGTATTTCTTGTCCACTGAAGGGTCTCAGAGGGGTGTGAACCACTAAAGTACACATGGCAAATAACATTCAAAATTGCAGCAAAAGCTGAACACCTGTAACCTGGCATATTCTAGAAAATATTAAAGACTCATTATTAATATAGGAGGTGTGAGTACTGTTTAAATAGAAAGGTTCTGGTGAACCCAGTATAGGTTGGGAACATCTTTACAAAAGGCGTATAGGGCTATAGAAGTATCCTTTCCAGATTATTACATGTCGATCCTCAGAGTGAATCTCTTGTTCTGGGTACTGCCATATTCAAACCCACAAACTGAGTCACTGCACAGAATACAAAAAAGTTCTGAATCTTCTATATGCTTGGTAATCCCTGCCTCTGTGATAAAAAGCAAAAACTGAAATAAAACAAAGCTGTGTCTTACTCCAGATCCAAACAAGTACATTTAAAATAAAGCTCAGGGATACCTTTCCTCAATTACAGCTAGCCAGGACCTTAAAATTGCCTGAATGTAAAAACGGCATATGAAATATTGAAAAGCTGCATATTATCCTATTTTTCTCTTAACCTCTAATGGGCACTGATGCAATAAAAAGCAAAAATGCTCTCTGTTCTTGTTCTACTTATTCCTTTCAAAAGTATGCTTTAATGATTACATTATTTTGCAACATATTTAGATGTATTTATGCATTGCTCTCATAGCAAGATGTGGAGTTGATGCAAATACAAGATCCAAAAGATCTCCTTCTCTGTCAAGTATTTCAGCTACTCATGAACGTCTTTGGATTATTTGAATGAAAAATTAATGTATCTAAGCGATATTTGCACCATAGTGAAGTCCTACAGCTTCTTTGCTGTAGGAGTAATAAATTAAATACAAAAAAGGGAAAACTGATGGAGAGCCTGTTGCATCTCATGTTTATGAATGTTAACAAACATAGTGTGTAGGAGATGAGAAACAGACTGCAAAAAACCTGCTCATCTCACTAAACTGAAAAAAAAGAGAAAGCACAGTTTTGCAGAAACTCAGTCAATTTACAGCAAGAAAATGGGATCTGCTCAAAACATTGTTTATGTGGACTTATTCTGTGATCATTACAGGGAGATTGGACCAGATGACCTTTAAAATGTCCCTTCCAACTCAAACTATTCTACAATTATTACGCAGAAGTAGGATCTGTGAGTTAGACACTCCTTCCTTTCCCCTATTAAGAAAAGATAACAGAAAAATATGAGAGTCTAGTTCAGATGAACTCCAAATCTACATAGCCAATATGCAAACTGTTTGACCATACAGCAGCTCTGTGAAGAAGATGTGCGGCCACTGCTCTCCATAAAGGTCCTGTGACATCGCAAGGTCCCGCTGCTTCCTTCAGGCTCTCAAAGGCGCTGTCGTGTCCCAGTACCTTCACACAAGCATTCCTGCTCCCAGTTCTGCAGCACTTGACGCTCCAATTACCTGTGTTATGAGGCTCCCACTCTGTGAGTGGGTGGACTTCAACACTGAGGAGAGAAAGTCGTGCATGTTCAGAAAGTTTCAGCGTTCCCAGTGAGCCCTTCCTGTGAGAAAGCGCGTACTATTTAAATATCAGACAGTAATAGCAGGGAGATATTCCATGTGCAAAATGCCACGAGAAGTCAAGATCTATTTTGGAGTAAAGAAATTATGGGTTGTCTTCACCAGGTAGACAAAGACAAATTCTAACAGCTCCACTAAGCCCAAATATGCATTAAGAAATTAAAACCATATTGTCTTGGAAAGCAGCTCGATACTGATGATTTTGAAAAGGCTTTGCCACTCAGATAATGCTGAATGGTTCAAGTTTGAAGGAGATAAGTTAATGCAAAACTAAATAAGGAAATAGAGCAAGTCTTGCTCTTGGTTCAATAAAACCTAAGTGGCAGCATATTTTCCAAGTTTTTTGCATTAAACAGTCAAAGAAGAATTTGCTGCTGATATTAAAGCTACCTGAATGCAAATGAGGAACAATATAACTTTATGCCATTTTTATATGCTTTTATTTTGTGTAGGAAAAAACGCACTTTGAATACAATTTCACAGTTAATCTATTCTGTAAGCACAGCTGGCCAGAAATAGATTAAATACATTACACAAATATTTTCAGACTAATTCTCCTTCCAGGTTATGGTTTAGCAATTGCTTGTACGTCCTCCAGCAGTCAGAGGCTGACATGCACTATCTCTATGGTTTTCCCAGTGGGTCTGTAGGTAGAATGAGTACAGGAAAAGGTGGTTCAAGCTGTCCTCTGAGGACAGCAGATTACTATATAATAATTCTCTGCAACAGTGCAGAGCTAAACAACATCCATTAACTTCTGGCTTTCTCTTTCTTGCCTGATTATTTCTGAAGTTCATGTATTTCTCAAAGACCCAAATAAAGGACAAGTGGTATTTTTAGGCTGACTATCAAACCCCAAACCCATTAGTTGTATAAACAGACTAGCTCAGCTTTATTTCATGAAGCAGAATAATAAAAAATTAAATATATTTCCTGTCATAAAAAAGGACCTTTTAGATTGCAATGCTGCTTTGTGAACACACTGTGAGAGATTGAACAAGACAGTACAATTATTTACATGTCAACTTTTTTACTTATAACTTCAATATTAAAACATGAACGTGGATACTTCATCTGCATTTAAAATAATTTCCTCTGGGGTTTTGATGACTCTAAATGCAAATTTAAGCCGATCACAATTTTGTGAGGTTTAGATGATTTAGAAAATCATTATATTGCAAATTGGTGTAGGATACAGCATTCCTTGTCATTCCTTTAACACTCTCTTTGTGATCACAACCTCCCAGGACTCACAAAATCCTCATCCTCAATTAATCCTGACTGATCCATACTTTCATTTAAGTGGATACCTGTACTGCAAGGAGCTCTGATGAGTACTGCAGCTCACGCTGCCTGCTCCACACATGCAGAATGAATCCATAGATTTTGCAAAAGCACACAGCGATTTCAGCACAAGAAAGCCAAGTTACAAATATCACACTACAGAGTCACTTCCACCACACCAAGGCAACTTGTTAAAGAGCCAACAATGAAAGTAATACCTGATCAATACTCAATAGGGAAGGCTTGTTATGGCAATTTTTATAGACATGGGAAAATTTTCTCCGACAATCTCTTTGTACTGTATGCTGTAATGCTTTTTGGTTCAAAAACTCCTTTTTTTTTAGGAATAACACAAGAAGAGATCAATCATTTTCAAAGTATCTTAAAATTTCTCCCGTGTGCTCAGGAACCAATCATATCTCCACCAGTTAACATGAGCACTTTGGATACACATATATGACATGCTATGCTGCAATGATTTTGAGGGCTGGTTTTGAACAATGGAGAGTTTTACAACATATTGCTTAGAACAGTCTAAGATTATTTTGATGGATTTTTACATGAATATGAGAAGATAACTGGAAAGAATCCAGCTGAAACAAATAAATATAAGGTTCTTTAAATGTGTAGCTCCAAATTCAATTTCAAGACTGAGATGTTTCTGAAACATGTGCGCACACCCACTCACCCTTAAAGCGACGTTAATAAGCACCTCCATCCCAGCTGACAGCAGCCAAACAGTCTCAATTGCAAACCACCCCCAATTATATTAACAGAAACATGAGTAATCCATACCAAGGAATGAATATGAGTCAGTAACAATGTGAAATTATGCAGTGCCTCCCTAAAATGGTGACCTTTAGTTCACAAACTAAGTTTGCTATCTCCATTATAATTTTGGTTTAAATCCACAGTGCTGTTGCTATAGTTTAACCTTGTCAGCCAGGACAGTGCTTGACTGACTATCTCAGTGCTACCAAAGCCAAAGACAGCAGATCTCTATTTTTGTCCAGAGGACTGGATCTTACTTGACATTACATTTTTTTTACTTGGGAATCACAGATTGTGACACAGCAGTATATAAACATCTGAAAGTAAAACCTTCTCTTCTGCAATTCTCGCTCACATGAATTGATTTTACTCTCACATACAAACACCATTAACCACAGCCAAGGCTGAAGAAAAGTGAAGTGGAGGTATCTAACAAACAGCTCCATATTTTGACAATACTCTTGACTCAATGTCTACAGCATGTCATGCTGGATCTAGAATCATGTCATCTAATCCCTTATGTAGATCCATCAAATTCCATTTTAAAGTATCAAGGATTATTATTTTGCTACAATGCTGCAAAAATTGAAATAAACTTCCCTGTTTATTCATGGGACATTTGTACTTATTTCTTCTTGAAATGACATCTGGAAATACATGTGGGTCTATTCCATGGCTATTACTGTAATCTACAAGTACCGGATTTCATTGTGGGATCAATTCTGATTTTCTTTTCAGTATTCCAGATCTCATGGTGAGCTATTTTTTTTTCTGCACTTTATTTCAATTGTCTACTTATTGATAAACCCTCAATTTTTGTTACTAGAATATTTTGTTAATGCACACAGACTAGAATTTTAGTAAATATATCAGATAAGGTCTTTCACACTTTATCTGTCCTTCCATTAACTGCCATTTCCCTATTCTATCTGTTCCTTGCTCAGTTCAATGTATACTCCATTCATCAACCGACCAAAATAACTAGTGAACAATTCTAAACTTGTTGCTCTAGCTTATTTTATATAACCGTATCAAAAAGGCATAAGTAGCAAATTTTTAACATCTGCAGAAGAAAATTAGGACAAATTACAAGCAACACCGAGACTGGAGAAACACAATAATTCATGCAAACAACCCATGAATGAACAAATTTGCAGTACTGGAAGTGGAATTGCTCTGAAACACTGGATATTAAAATATCACCATGAAAGCTGTTAAAGGCTTGTATAATCCCTACCAATTCAAAATCATGCCATGTGCCTACACACAGACACCCCCATATCCAAATAAAACAATGAAAACTTTGGGTAATGGAGAAAAATAAACACCAAACCCTGTGAATGGTGTATTTGGGTAGTACTAGGACTGATGGGATCACTCAGACTGTCTTCATAATATATGCTGGTTACTCATACTGCATGTAAGGCACGAATCACTGCTCCCTCAGCATCCTGCTCCTGAGATGGGTCTGGTTCACTGTCTGTCTTAGCAGCACACTCTGGCTGGTCCTAACCCATTCCTCCTTTAAAGCTGCCAGGCTTCGTCCTGCTGTGCTGGACTGTGAGGCCATGAGGAAGCAGACAAAGCGGCAATTTTGGTGATGCAGAATTTGCTGCAAAATGACTAACTGAGATTCCAAGTTGTATAATATCAAAAACACTTTCAAAAATAGCCTGCCATATTGAGAGATGTCTTTACTGCACTATTGCTGAAATAATTCACAGGTCTTATACTGCAGCTTTGGTCCCAGTATCTGAAGTTCTGCCTCTGGAAAGCTGGCAAAGTAAATACTCCTAAACTCATCTCAGTCTTTTATATTCTGCAGACGGAAAACTAAAATCACTTCCGAAAAATCTGAAAAAGACATTTCATTTTGCCAAGAAATTATTCTATTAAATGCCTTTATAGGTCTTGTATACTTATATCTTTTTATGTCCAGAAATTATAATATATTACCATTCCTCTCACTAAAATAATCATTACTGCATAATAGCAATGCCTAGCATATGACTGGATGAAGGTTTTTTATAGAGGATTTTTAACAGCTGACTCAATCAATATATTAATGAAACTAAAATGGCAGTAATTTCATCCAAGGGCAACATGTAATTATGTGTTAATTGGAATGAGAGGTTTCATTTTCTTTTTTCATTAAGGGTCCTTAATTCTCAATTAAAACTTATGTCAACTTGGATACAACAATGCCTTATAACTTTGAAAACTTATTAGTTTTAAAGGTATCAATATGAAACATGAAGCATTTTGATACTTATAAGTACCTAGGTCCCCTCTATTTCTGAGTTTTGAGATATGTTTTTTCCCAATATTAAATTAATTCAGATAAGATGGCTTAGGTATGAGGGGCATTGAATTTTGGAGCAAGCTTACCACAGAATGGGAGCAAAGGGGTAAAAATTTCTACTTCTAGCCTACAGGCTGAATTAAATTTTTAGGTGTTATTTGGCAGATGACATTGTGAAAGCAGGTAGAAAAAGGACAAGTTCTCCCTTGAAAAGTTACAGTTTATGGCTTGGATCCCACAAAGTTTAATTGCAATTGGCTGAGTACTATTTATTGGAGTTACTTAACTCTGTGAGGGATGAGGACTACATGGCTTTTCCAGATCTACAAGCCCTGATGAGTGTCTTGCTCAGTGTAGGTAAATACCTAAATTCTTTTCCTTGCAGTGTACTTATGCATCTGAAGAGTTAAACAACACAGAGGTCAGCCTTTATGACCATATTACACTAGGTTTTGCTTTCTGAATTCAGTGCCTATCAGAAAGCTTTCATTGGGAAATAAATGTTTTTCCTGTTTCGACTCCTTTCTTCAAAAGAACATCATACTTTCCCAAACTATAAGCAGAAGATGGCTTTCTGATGATCCTGTGTTTTCCAGAAAAGGGAGACTTTGCCTATTTTTGGGCTCCTTCTTCCTGTCAGAGCACAGAGAAATTCTGGCTTGCTCACAGTGCTGGAGGTTCTTCCAGTCTTGATTCTGGTCCTCACTCTGGTCCCCAGGAGTGAAAGAGGAAGGCAAAATGGTGTCACCTCCTCATTGTGCTACCTCTGCTCTTGAGCCACCTCTACTCCTGCCTAAAGTAGCCAAAACCAGGGGCTGGCTGTGAAAACCAGCCCTCGTCCTGACACAAGACAACAAACACTGCTGGAAATGAGAGTGGGAAACACTGCACTCTACTCCTCTCAAATTATATACCATGTTGATTATGTCAACCACATTTTTAATGGTAGGGGGACAAAAATATCAGAGTAACTTACAGCCTCCTTGAAAATCAAGGACCAGATAGGAGATAGAGTCAGCAGGAAGAGTCAGAGCTCTGTAAGAGGAACTACATGGATATTTCTACCTTTTGTAATGGGGCACTGGAAAAAGAGGGAAGAAGAAATATTAAATTAATCTTTTTCTTTTATGAGATTTAGATCACTCTTCCTTCTTTTGTCTTCTACATATCATGAATCAAGATCTCTGTCAGAAGAGATCTTCTTTAGAGACCAGGAAAAATAATTTCTCACAAAACAGCCATCAAATCACACAGGGTTTAAGCAAACAAAGGTATAGAGTCTTGTAACAGGAACTATACAAGGACAGCAGAGTTCAAAATGTCCTGACAACTGTGTTTCTCTCACTTTTGAAAAGGCCTGTAAACTGTGTGAGGGTTTTGCTAGCAAAGGTCAATGCAATGGCCTGTGAATACTCGTGTGAATCTTGCACAGAAAAAGCACAGTGTGGTTGATGCAAACTTGACCCGACCCGAACCTGGGAGCTGTCACTGCTAAAAGAGGCCAGAACACACAAAACTTTTAATTGACTCCCAATGGCTTATTGAAAGTGTCGCGTCTGACCTGACAATATTGTGCTTCAAAAGGCAATCCTGTATAGTCTGCTGCAGCTCTCGGGTCTGTCTCAAATGAGCAAGAAAATTCATCCTGTAAAACAGACCTTCTCTTCAGAAAATTATTCTTGTGAAATAAATCTTTGTCAAAATGCTGCCTTTAGTGGATCTACTGAGCAGAAAGCCTTATTGAAATTCACAAGTTTTAAGAAAAAATGAATCAAACCTGGACAAATGCAGGAGGGTGCCAATAATAAAATGAAAGAAACATCAGGAGAATATTCTCAGCTATGCTTTTCAGGGTAATGATATTGATTTACTGGCTACCCATTCTATGTGAGTACCTGTATGAACACAATGGAGGAAAGACTTTCTGCCCAGAGCAGAAAGTAATTTCATAAGGCAAAACCCAGAAAAGATGAGGGATAAGAGAGGAACTTTAATGGTTCTCTTTTATAGCAGCAGAGAAGTTTACAAGCACAGGGTATCAGAGGACCTGCAGCAAAGCCAGAAGTTGAATCCTGATCACAAAAATCCTTCCAGCAAGCAAGGACAATATGAGCCAAGGTGAAAAAGTATCTTTTTAAGCTGTAAGAAAAGCATAGAAGTGCTCAAAACCCAAAAGCATCCCTTTGACCTGGTATGAAAAGGGAAGGACAGAGGGAATACCTCCAAAGGTATTACAAATCAACAAAAATATGTGTAAAAATAGTTAAATGTCACACTTTAGCAGAGTAAACACAAGGCCATAAAGTTAAACGGAAAAGTGGAACAGGAGATGATGAGAAAATAGTACAGGTGTCAGTGGCTTAGCTAGTGACTTTACAAATATCTGTGTCAAGAAAAGGAATGTAGACACACAGGACACACCCACAGCACCTGTTCCAAAGAACAGGCAAATATGCCTGCAGAGAAACATATGCTTTCCACTTCCTAATGTCAGAGTCTATAGCTGGGTAGATGAGCAGAGAGAGCAAAGACTCAAGTGTGAGATATAGCTGAAGACACTGCTCAATTACAAAATCTAAGAATAAATACCTCTACTTTCAAGAGCTCTGTAAAAAGCGGAGAAAAGGGCATTAATTAGCCCACTCCATTTGAGGGATATAATGCAGCCACCAGCCCTCAACTGTTTGAACTTACTTACACTCCATGTTTGCATTCAAAGAGCAACTCCATACTTGATTATCATCAGCCCTTCAATAACTTTATCACAGATTTTAACAAAATAAGCATCCTAGCTTGGGTACTTTATTAGAAATGTAACCACAGTCCTTCACTATGTGATGGCTACTGATTTATTTATGCAGCAGGTTTTGTAGAGCTAGTATTGTACCAGTATCTTAGTACAGTATTTTAAGATGATCTCAGGTCTACTTAGAGCCCACTGGGGCTTTGACTGCAATTTGGAGATATCTTAAGCCAGAGATAATGTTTCCAAAGGAATATTAAGCCCAATGCACTTTCAAAAGCATGGAGGTGCACAAAGACGCAGTTTGAGACCTGTTGGGAGTTTTTGGTGTTAATGCAGCTGAAGAGCCCAGCAGTTTCTCTTACATTATAGGCTGCAAAGTTGTGACCAGCTACTGAGATTTAGGTATTCAGCAAGAGAAATAAGCAGTTTTGAGTTCCACATGTCAGACATGTTGTAGCCCTTCCCATAGAACCATAGAGCTTCACTTCCCTAACATGGAGGTGGATTTCATTAGGCAGAGATGTGGAAACGTATCACTCCACCTGTACGCAGGAAGGCCAGCTGAAAGGTGCTAAAATCCAGTTTCCTTGTCAGTTACTGCCTATTTTTCCATTTAACTCATGGGTGTAACCATTTCATGTTCCCAGCCCTTGGAGAGACTTCCTGTTACAGGGCAAGGATAGGAAATATTGTGATAAGAAAAATCAAGTAACAGCACACTTTCCCTAGCAGATTTGCTTAGGGAAAACATGTGCAAAGAAACCTTTTTATTGCTCTTTATCTTTTTCTGGTGGTTTATTTATTACTAAAATATACACCTTCTATGAGAAGTGTTGCTTCACTAGTGGTTTTTTTTGTTTTAATTAAGAGTCTGTAGGAAATAGAGACTCAAAAAGCCCCATCTTTATACCTCATGTCCTGTATTGTCTTTGGAAAGCATGGACACAGCAACCAGGACCACCAAAGGTCACTGTCAGTCATGCAAATAACCTCTGTTCACACACAGAGCTGTGGCTCTGTGTCTGCAGCTGGTTCTCTTCAAGGAGTCAAGGCAGCCTGACCGCTGAAGCACTGCCCTCCAAGTTTCTTCAGCATGGAATTTCTAACATACAGGAACTTATTTAACATCAGCTTTTAGCACTGGAGAAATTCATTAACCCTTTCCTTCTGAATAAAATCAGTATTTGAGGGGCGATCGCTGTCAGAGGCACATTTCCAGGTGAAGAACAATGTATACCAGTGCAGGTAGATAAATTTAGCACCTCAGAAAATAGAAAATGTCTCCAAGCAGCTTTCATATGACATTCTCTTGTATTTGGCCAAACAATTTAATAAACATATATTTACATTTCTCTTTACAGGATTTGCTCTAAAAAGAAAATCTTAATGATTTCAGTTTTCTGAGGCAATCCACAGACTTCAGTATAAGAATTATATCCTGTTTCAAAAAGGAATACAAGTCTCTGCTGAAACTATATCAGGTAGTTCAGTAAACCCACAAAATTATGAAGCATTTAAGAGAGTTGTGACTAATGTTGATTGGGTTTTTCCAGAAACTTACAAGCTTAACACTTTTCCAACTTGTTTTTCATTGAAGATTACATGCTGAAAAACAATTCAGCAGTACAGGGCAATCAGTTAATCAAAGAAAAATTTTTATATCCCTTTATGAAGTAGGACATAAAGGAAAATTTCTTCTAAGTCTTGTCTTTTTATTCCTTTTCGCAAGTTTGTCTTTTATCTATAATTTCCTTGCTTAGCATTTTGAAAGACAGCATGTCTTTAGCCATTTTTCTCCAGCTACATTTAAACTGGTTTTTATGCCTTTACAGAGCGGTTTTGTCCAAATTAAACCTGAATGACCATTCTCCTCACACTCCTATTACTTTCCTTTTCACCTTGCAGAAACCTCAAAACCATCAGGACTCAAAACTCTTTATAAATTCTCATGCACCTTGCAGGATGACATCATAGTACTACTGTGTCAGGCCACTACTGCGTCTTTACTTCTCCCAAATATCCTCCCTTCTAATTTCTCCTCTAATGGGATTTACAGCACTTTGCCTCACTGCTGAGGGGACAGAATATCATGTACAGTCAGATCAAAGGGACTTAG
The DNA here is from genome assembly GCA_013397815.1 of Aleadryas rufinucha. Lineage (NCBI taxonomy): Eukaryota > Metazoa > Chordata > Aves > Passeriformes > Aleadryas > Aleadryas rufinucha. The sequence goes on along the minus strand of VZTH01006494.1, from coordinate 1,655,028 downwards.
TCCTGTTCCAGTCTCACAGCATGCCGGTGTTGCCTGTGCCCCGCATATTTTTTCCCAGTCCTTATATTTTCCCAATGCCCAAGCTACTTGCCACAGACAAGATCCTCCCAACCAAGAAGAAGTGTTGACAACTCTTTTCAGAGTCTGTTCACACTAATTCATTTACTGGGCAGGTTCCTAACAGGGCACAAGACATTTCTTTTCCCATCACAGGGCAAATCATGCACATACTGGTCTCTAGTCAGTGGTAATATTAAAGATTGAAACCATCAAAAGTGGTTTTTTCTAATCAGTTGGTGTTTTACCTCAAAACACCTACTTCTCCTGATTGGCATGTCAAAAGCCAGTCTCTCCCATACCCTCTCCTGTAGGAATTCTTTCTGTCAAGTCCTTGAAGGTATGTAACATTCAGAGGTTGATTGTAGTGAAAATTATGGGTGCTCAGTACCTTTCAGCATTTGACCTTTCTGTTGGGAAGGTCAGAGGACTTTTTGCTGTCATCAGAACAAGTGAATGCCAGAAAGCTGTTATTCTTTTTCTACTCCTAGAGTTGATTTGGTTAGAGCTGTTTTCAAAAGTTAAGTGTCTAGAAGCTTGTGGGCAAAAGCCTAGTATGCCTTTGTTCTATTAAAAGCTTTTCTGAAGTTCATGGCTGTGAAGTACCAGCGTGACTGTGCCCTTGCACAACACCAGTTCTGAGGAGTTGTTTGTAGAGCACCTGGCTGGCCTTGGTTTGATTTACCTCAGATGCTTTCAGCTGCAGGCAGCTCCCACGGCTGGTTCTTGCCCAGTTTTTCTGTTCCCCACAGTGGTACCCTAAGTAGAGACACACTGAAAACTGCTGCTTTGCTTCAGATTCCAGTGGTTTAACATCTGATTTTGTCTGAGTGTTTTCTTGGCATGAAGTCCACCCTAAGCTGTACCAGGTATATGAGTACACACAACGGGCTATAGAATGAGCCATTTCCTTACTAATTAAGTGAGTTGCCGTGAGATTAGATCTGGGTAAAAGAAAGCAAAAAACCTCACCCAAGTGAGAAGCTCCTTAGTGTGATCCATAATAGAACAGTTACTCTCCTAAATCCATCACAGGCTGTTGCTTGCAGAACTTATATCCTCCAAACCTATCCTTTCAAACACAAGGGAGAGCTCTCTGTTAGAGTCCATATGGTGCCATTGGTCAACATTTACCACTGACTGATGCAGAAATCTCTGCTGGCATTGACAAAGACTGCTGTCCAAAAATGGTGGTATTGTATAGCTCCAATACTTTTTAAATCCAGCACAACATTAGATGCCCATTAAACCATAAGCCTGTTCCTGAGTGCTTTCCTGGATACAGGCCACATACAGGCCCCTGTAATCAGGCTGGAAGGGCCTCATAAATACAAACTTGAGTAACCAGAGTCTGAGCACCAAGAAATACAGTATTTCCTGTAATTTTGTCTGTAATTAAGCTTAACTGTGTTAACATGGAGATATTTATTGGTCGGGCTCGCAATGATTATATGGACACACTTGACAAAACAAGTGCAACAAAAACAAGCCTGCACAACAGATTCTGTACTTTGAAGGTTACCTGGTAGAATATTCCTTTATGACAGGTTGAAACTGAATTAGGACACCCAAACCCTGCACAATTTATTTACATTTTTCCTTTTGAAAAGATAAAGCATGGAAGAAAATGAGAAGAGAGCTCCCTTGTCTGAAACAGAAGGAGAGCTGATAGAATGCTTCTGAGATGACAAATGTGATTACCATATTAATCACATTTAGCTTAATATTATTATTTCACTTCATCTGCTTTACAAAAAAGCCTAAACAGGAGACAGGGATGCTTCTCTTAGCAACATCAGTGCTTACCTTTATGATGTTGAAGACTCTGGGGAAGTCCGCACATTGGCAGCAGCCTCCTTAAATTGGTCAGGGCTGCTATGAGTAAGCTGGGAGAATACAGATCAGTTCTGATAGCAGTGGGGTATAAGAGAGAAGGAAAAACTATCAGAAAGCATTCAGAGATTTTTCCCACAGTAGGGAGCAGAGATTAAGTTAAACAACCTTGCTGATGCAATTTTCAAGCAATGGGAGTTAAGCTGTGATCTCCATATCTGTTATGAGTAGTCATAAAACATGGACACACAAAAGCTAGCTTTTTCTTCAAAGTGTAATGAAGTGAAAGATTGAAAAATACCAATCTGTTTTAACTGGATATGATTCACTCCTGACTTACTCTGTGGTTTGGCTTTATAAGATGTGAAAACCACCCAAGTTTTGAGCTTGAACAACTCTCCCTAGAGCTGACTTCCAAATTAAATAATAAAATAGGAAAAAAAAAGGAAATTAAGTTAAAAGTTAAAGAAAATTTTAACTATAATAAGACAATGAGATCCTAAGTTGTAAATTCATGGCTGATTTAACTGCTTATGGGAAAGATAGCCCAGTTTGGTTTAAGTTGTTCAGAATATATTGGGTATTGGAAGGCCATTGTGCCTGCCTTCTTCTTGACAGCATTATTTTCTGAGACACTTGACAAGATCGTGCTGACACCCACTTTGGCTACTGAAAGGTTTCCTTCACTTTTCACTTTCCTGAGCTGGTGGGTGTCCAGCACATTGGAGGAAAGGTGAAATGAAACCCTTGCACCCTGTAGGCACATATACTCATGCTCGGTGGGAGACACAAGTTTATAATTTGTCTGACAAGCAGCATTGCATCAACTGCCCCTTTTTTTCCTCAGTTTTCTAGAGTCCTCTGCTGTAGGGTGCTCCTGCTCGTCATGCAGGTGAATTAAAGCATTTTATTCCCTCTATACACTCTGCAGTGATCTAAACCTACACACAGACATCCTACAAATTGTTTCTGCATACTTTCTGGTCCTTCCAAGTCCACAGAAAGAGCCCAGAGGATGTGAATGTTAAAGACCCAAAAGTTTAGTAAGAGGATGTAAATATTTTCTCTCACCTGCTGCTAAGGAAGATAGGAAAGTTGATCAATCTATATACAAAAGTGGGCTATAATTTAAAGAATCTGTTTTCTTCCACCTATGACTAAGGAACAGAAAGAGGGAGGAGAGGAGGAAAAGAGACAAAAAGCTGTTTCTATACCCATGAGAACTATTTGCATACCATTGTTACAGGTACAATACATGGACTGGAATAAGAAAGCATCAGTATATGTAACTTGAGTCTGATCTTCCTGTTGACCAAATAATTATACAGAAACATTCCCTTTCACAACAGGAGAAAATTGCCCCACTCGGTTCAAGTCTAAAGAAGGTGGCATGATTTAATTGCTGCTGGACAGACTCCAGATCTTGGCTAAATTGCAAAGAAAATCAAGTCTACTCTCTGCTTATGAGTGCATGGGCATGATTTCCAATACTGCACAGAAAAATGAGAACATTATTTAAAGTGTTCCCTTTGCAAGACAGAGACCAAGTGACCCCAGAGTCAATTTATAATCACTAGCTGACTGCAGCCAAGATGTGTTGATGCTGTGGCTGATTAATTGAGAAAAATGAATGCTACCTTTGTTATAATAAGGAAGTCAAATTGATCTTGTGTTACTAAGACGCATTCATTTTACTGTCTGGCAATCAGCATTTCATTAGCACAGTGAAAAATCTATTACACTGGATGAAAACCCCACTGCCACATTCACAGTCAGGAGGATTGGTTTTCATTCCCTCAAGTCAGGGCAGTTGAGCCCATGGGAGTTTTTCTCTGGAGAGTTGTCTTTAACAAATTCCTGTAAATGCAAAACACAGAGCACCAGGAAAGCATTTAGTCTTTCTAAAAGTCTTTTCCAAATGTACTTTAGCTTCAGCCTGCTCTTTCAGTCTTGGTTTTTGTGGAGTTTTGTTGATGGCATCTGAAGCATATTTTCCAACACTGTGAAAAACACTTTTTATATGACTGCTGCAATTATAGAAAGGGGTTTTTAATATTCCAGACCCTTCCAGTCTTGTGCTTTAGATAACCTGCTAATGGAAATAATGCATCCTTATCTTGTCAATAGATAAGGTATATGTTTTACATACACCTTTATGGCTTTAACAGAGCAGTGGCTTTAGCAGAGTTGGCACACAGATTGTAAGAGAAATCTTGTCTCACATTGTATATTACTATTTTAGTTTCTTCTTCTGTTTTGTTTTTGTTTTTCATTTGATTACTTCTTGTACCGGCGTTTGGTTCTGCTGCCATGAATACAGTTACACTGACATTTCCATTAAGAAATTGCTCAGAATTTATTTTGTCTAATTTAAATTTTTCCAGACTAGGGAATACATCTTCTGCCCACGCACATTCCTTTTTGTTTGTTTGTACATTCACACCTTACATTTTAGCTCTTCATGACAGCTCAAGCTTTTCAAAACCCTGCAACGTTGAACTACCATGGGGACAAATTCTGGTTTCTGTTACAGTTAAATAAATACAAAATAATTACAGTGAAGCCCCATGTGGCCAAAAGCATAACTGAATCTGTATAAGCCATACTTCAAATAAGTCTTGGAATCTGTCATTGTTGAAGTCTCAATATAATGAAATGAATTAATTGTTCTCAGTGCTATAATACTCTTTTGACACTCCTATAATAACAGGACTGCAGCACCCAGGGAGGCAAAGAAGGCTGGTGCTCAAAGCTTTTGGAAAACTAGTCACAAGTGTGCAGTCAGCAACCCTGATGAAAGAGGCCATCAATACACACTTCTGTATGCCAGGAGTCTTAATGCACATCTCCTAAGTCTAATGGAAGAGCTTGGAATCCATGCAGGTGCAGCCCTGACCATGTGTCCCAAAGGGAGCTCTGGCACCTGCATCAAAGTCTGTACTCGTGGCTTACTGACAGAAATTATATTGCAAGCTAGGAGGGAAATCCTGGTAGGGCAAGTCCCCACCCAGCATGACGAAGGGCACCAGAATTTCCTTCAGAGAGTAGTGCAGGAACTGCTCAGTCATGCACCTCACCTTGGCATCTGGCAGAGGCAGGAGGATCCCACACAGACAGGAGGATTACCTCTCATGTCTGAGGCAGAGAAACACAGCTTTTAGCCATCTGTGGCTGGTGGTTGCCTTGATTAGGGTATTGTTTAAGAGGCTTCCCAAGGCAATTTTGTCATTTACATGTAACTGTCTACATCAGAAGTATCCCTGCAGAAGCCTGTCTTCATTTATTTACAGGGATAATGCCAAAGTGAGATCCATTGACTCAAAAAGCCTTCTCCCCAAAATAAAACCATCCCAAAGTCAGTGATTTTAAATACAGAAATAGAATTTATAATCTGAAAAATGGAAACTCCGTTTCTTTCTAAAACCCTCTGTGGGCTTTAAAAATGTGTTCAAAATTTGGTTTATGACTCAATATCTATTAGGTACTCTTGGGCTGAAGTAGATGGAGACATCAAATTTCTTTCTCATGATTCCATTTCATTATAAGTATAAAGGTCAAGTCAAGCAAATTTTATATTTCAGTCTTAAAGTGGTTATATTTGGGATCAATTTCAGCTTATTTAGAAAGGAAACAGGAGTACTTTGCCAAGAGATTTGTTTTCAGGAGTTACCACTTGTAGTCCTGAGCCAATAGCAGTTAAACCATCAGTTCTGAAATGAACCTGGTCACTGGGGAACAGTGGGAAAATTGTTTTCTTGAAAAACATTGTTTAAAATTACTTCTCTAACTGATGACCTCATAGGGTTTTGTAATGATGCCTCAGAACCCTGAAAAAATTCCAGATATCCCTTGACATTATTCTGTCTGCCAATTTCTACATTGCTGAAAAAACTTCACCCACTGGGCTGAGTCCTCCTCATAATGCTTCAACACATCCAGTACTAGTGTGTGGAATGTAACAACATTATCACTAACCATATTATCTTTTTGGTATTATATACTACTGCTTATTTGCAACATGAACACTGATATCCTCACTAGCACTGTATGCACACGGCACCTGAGAACCTGGATTTAAATATGCACAGCAATGTACCTGTAGTTTCATTATTACTGATATTATAGACCCATCACTCAGAATGCTTCTATTTATGAGGCTTGTATGCAAATCACTGATATTACGCTCAACCCACTTTGATATTGTACATTACATGGTAACATCTTCGCTTTTTTTATGATCTTCCAGTAAAAGAAACAAAATCATTGAGAAAAAATGTCTAACAGAACTTTGTGCAACAGCAACAGTTTAAAAAAATGCATATTTAAATGCATAAAACAAATACATGATCCCTTATTTTAATAACGTAAGTGATGGGGAGTGAGTAATTGGTCCACTTTAACTCTACTGTTCTTGTTGCTAATGTTAAATTTTTTTCAGAGATTTTCTTTGATTGATGTCAAGTGACTTTACTGGAAAAAGTATATATAATAAATCACTGATTTCTTTTCATAATCAGCAGGTTTTTCACCGGAATTGTATGCTAACTCAGCGAACTATTCCTGGAAAGGAGGAGAGAGATAGTCAAGCATCTTCCTTAGAAGACACAAAGCTAGAACTGCACTATGAGAACTATCCTAAGAGATCAAAGACCTAATAATCAAAAACCTTGTGGTTTCAGTAAAAAGATCAACAAAATGCCATTTAGAAGCACACTTTTGTAAATTTTCTGTGTTGGATTTCGGGCACCTTTTGTCGACCTTTTTCAGCGCCATCGGGGTTCTTATTAAAGAGATGGGACTATCGTGGTTATTTATACATGATTTATTACTTAAAATAACAAAAAAGGCATCGGTCTCAGAGGTCGTGAGATTTGGTAACAAGTTGCCGTAACGCAGAATAGTCACAAGATACAGGGTTACATGGCAATTTATAACTTTCTAATCCAATAAGCAACCAACACGAAACTTTGTTTTGACTTTATGACCTATCACCTGTAGTACTTTTTACTGCAATGCGGCTGTCTCTTAACCAATAATTCTTTAGGTCGCGTACACACATATACTTCTATTGTAACATCTAAATTCTTAACTTAAACTATAAAATCACATTATTGTATTTAAAACCCTTCACCATAACACCCAATACATGTTCTTACTTATCACTATAGAGACATAGGTTTGTAATTCTCTTGCTTAAGATCTATATATTTCTCTGTTATTACACCAGCCCAAGCTTCTTCCAGGGCTGCAGATCAAACCCACCATCAACTGCAGAAGTTTTTGCTTCTCTGTTTCCCACAACTTTGTCAAGGAGCTTATTTGATATAAATTTCTAATGCTTTAGCTTGAAGACACAAATATTGTTTAAAGCAGATGCTGTTTGCTGTGGTGAGTAGTACTTACATGTACCTGCTCAGCTGGCCCTGTGCAAGATATCCTCTCTCAAGTTAATAAATTAAAAGTTGAATTCTACTTCAATTTCTGATTAGTGGTTTTGCATTAGATTGAATTTTAGCCTCCAGTGCCCAATGGCTACATTACTTGCTGTCTTTAGAAATATTAATCAGTATAACTACAGAAAGCAGACATTGCAAGGAAACTCCATGGGGAAGAATTGCTCTGTTGCATCAGAGTATGATGATTACTGGGTCTCATCAGGTCGTTGAAGCTATGTTAGATAGCTTAGTATACATCTGTCCAGGCTTCAGAACAAAGAGGGATTTTCCTTAATTGTCAGGATTGTGCTTTGAATGGGAGGAGTAGACCGAGAAGGGCCATCCTAGGCAGTGTTACAAGACTTCGGACAGTATTGGAACACCCATTTAATTCTCAAAGTAAAGAATTTTCTTATGGGAGAAAAAGTAACATCCTGATTTTTGGAATTCATTTGAAGTTTTAAAAAAAGAACCCACAAAACTGGATTAGAGCATGCCAGCCCTCTGTCAGCTTTACGAATTCATTCACTGTGCAATCTAACTCCAAGCTTTTTGGCTTTGTCTGTTGCCTGTGAGATGACCTTGAACAGGTCATTCAGCTACTTTGCCTCCATAGCATCTGTCTGTATTACTCTTCTCAAAGAGGATCTCCTCATATATTCAGGCCTCGCAGATAAAGATAAAAGACAATTTTTCTTCCTTTGTTTCTTTCCAATCAGTTATACTTCAGTGCATTCAGTTGCACAAGTTCTGCTCTACTAGATATTTAAGTGAATTCACAATGCACTAGCTGTTCACAAAACAGGGATAATGAACAAAACCCCAGAGTTCTGCTACTCGGAAGTTTTGAATTTTGTCTTCTTTTTCTCTTTCTCCCACTCTCTCCTGCCTATCTCTCTCTTAAACACTTCTTGTGTTAATTTTGTTTTATGAATTTTTCTGTGTTTTCCTTTTTTTCCCTTCATCTTCTTGGTTTTGTTTTTAATTTGTTCCTTACCTTTCCCTTGACAGGACCTCATTCAATAGACTCCCAGGCTGCCATTGACAAAACTGCTACTTATTTCAGGGCACACAGGACTTTTTTCCACCTTCCCAACACCATCTCTTTACTTGGCTACACAAGTCACATATTTCACGTCTCTTCCTTTGCTTCTCTCAGGTACCCCAGCTCTGCACTTTCTCTGTCTACACACCCCTCTCCTCAGCCAGGGTTACAGCTTGACTTTGGCAGCCAACCTCTACACAACACAAGCCACAAACTCCCTGATTAGGAACACAAGATTATCTTTTCAAACTATTTTCAAGACTATGTAATTTTTTACCCGCCCCAGACCTAACCTCACGTGCTGAGAGCTATCAGAACTGTGTCACTCCATTGCAATTAAGTATTGGATAATAAGTGAGCTTTAATAAAGATAAAAGCACAGCTATATAGCTTAGATGTATATGTCCACACACACAATATATGATTATTTTCAGACTGAAAATGTGGACACTATTTTTGGAAGTCTAATCTAATCACATGCTCATGCCATTCATACACATCCTTCCCATAGCATGGATAAAGAGAAGCAGTGCTGTAAGCACCAAAACAAGTAGGTCAAACTTCTGTCCTCTGTTTCTTTTTTTTGTCAACTTCAATGTCTTTGGCTACATGCTTTTCCCCAAGATGACAGTCTCCAGTTCACTTTTGTATTGAGTAGGGGGGGGAGGAAAAAAAATACATTACCTTTCCTACTTTCAACAGAAGTGAGTCTTATTCTGCTTATTTACATAGTATCTACCCCTAATAGATTTAGAAAACAACTTCATCAATAAGATAAAATTTTGGTTCTATGGGCATAATTTTAGTCTCACTTACTGAGAACATGCTGTCTATTGCTAATCCGGAAAGGCTTCATGGAATGTGCCAGCCTAGCACCATGACTCTTCAATCCAGGGCCAGTTTTCAGTTTTCTGGCTTGGCCAGAAAAATCCTTTTTCCTTTGCCTTGCCCCACCTTGAGTACTACAGAGCTGTCCAGAACCAGGAGTGGTAACATCTATACTGCCCCATCAATATCTGGCAGAAGCTGTCAGTCACTTCACTTTCATGCTCAGAGACTCCCTGCATTGACTGCACTGCCAAATGCCCCATGGGAGAGACAAGCACATTTTTTTCCAAGTTGTTACACACTGGAAGCAATATTCTGCACACATACCCTGAGCAGTTATGAGCATCTCAAATAAGGAGCTGGGTTTTCAGAAAACTGTTTTCTGATCTGTGACACTCTGCACAGCAGAGAGCCTGCCACACCACTGCTGCTGCTCTTGCAGAAATGCCATCTGCACCACTGATATATTGAATGGGGAGGACTGGTAGAACGAGGAGAATGAAGGAGAAAAGGAATGCTGAGGGCCTCTTCTAAATGATTATACTCTAACACATCTTTTTGAAGAAGATGATGTAACTGCACAAGGAGGAGGAAAAGGGCTGCATATAAGTCCTGGATTTTCTAATGAAATTCTGTCCTTAATCCCAAGGGGCTCTGAAAGCAATGACAAATCAAGAAGGACAAAAAAAAAATTTTTTTCCTTTTCTGGCTCTCTTGAGGTGATCTGGAATGGGTTATCAAAAAGCTTTTTTCACCCATTCCTAAAGGATTAAACCATATAACACTTAAACCAGCTTTTTCTCTAGTGTGGAGCAGATAGGAGAGCATGCATGGGAAAGTGGAATACCTGGGGAGCCTGGGGCATTTGTTCTTCTGTGTAAAGAAACCATCTGTAAGTGGCACTAAACATAGCCTGTGCCAAGGAACTGCACACAGGGTCAGAGTCAACCTCTGCTGGCTCGAAAGCCTGCTCAGTCCAACAGGAAACTTGAAGCATTAAAGGTCAGAGATTCAATGCTAAACATGGGAATGCAGCACGTTTCCCGCAGAGAGAGCTCAAGCCAAACACTCTTCTAAGTTTGGGATATCGATGTTCCTGTATCAAGACTCAAAATAGCAACTGCACACTAATCTTCATCTTCACGAGGTGTACAGGGAGAATGTTCTTCCCACAACTTTTATTTGCTCATTGCTCAGGTAATCTACAAGGCTCCTTTCCTGAAATGGTTTTAGATTGAACATTAAGAGATAGACAAAAATAAAATAATATCAGGGCTGGGATAGAAAACAAGATAATAATATCTAGGCTGAGGGCAGAGGAAGGGAAGCGGCACACTTAAGGAGGATGTTACTTCTAATGGCAAACATTACTGAGATTGAGCATATGTGTTACAGATTGTTCTTACACATTTGATTACTTGAACTTTGATACAATTATCTTATTACTTATCCATATTTAGAATGGAGTTGAAATAAGTTGGAGGAAATAATAAAATCAGTCAAGCAAATATTTCTTCTAAGTTTACGTTCAGAGAGGCAAAATGTACTTGCTGGCCTTTTACCATAATGGATAAAGATGCTGAGAAAACAAATTTTACTCACCTCGCTGGAAAAAAAATGCCCAAAGGATGTTTGTGAATAGGCTATTGCAAAAGTGAAATTAATAAATAAGAGTAAAACATATGAATGGATGCTCTATTTAATAATTCATGTTGTCTTTACTAAGAAAAGCGTTTGGGGTATCTTTGTCTCTACAATATAGGAAGCAAAAATAAATAATTTCTCAACCTGGAAAAAGAAATTCTGCTCTGCTCCCTAAAGGCTTGATTCTGCCCTGTCTCATGGAGATGTTCACTTGGGAACAGTTTGGCTGCAGTCAGTCAACTTCATTGACAGAGATCGAAACTTGAGGTTTTGCCAGTATTAAACACAATTGCAGCAACTGGAATTAGTAACTGCAGAGAGTATGTTTCCCAAGGAAAGGCAAATATTTGCATCAAAGATTAGGGTTGTGTATCTGTGCTCTCACCTTCGTTTTTCCTGGGGAGGATGGGCAGTTTACCTGTTATAACCTTTGAGTAAACTTGTATCAACTTCCTGTATCCCTGATGCCTTCTAGGAGAGTCTCCCCTTCTTCACTCCAACTGCAGGGAGAAAATTACAGTTATATAAAGGAGCCATGGATTCCATAAAGCTGCATTTAACTCCCACAGAAACACTTCTACTGAACTGAAAGTCATCCCTGGTTTTGTTCCTGGCTGTGTCCTGCCATCAGAAACATACGGCAGCAACCCTGTACTACTGTCAGAGCTCTTCTGCTCACTGACCTAGCTGGGATATGTGGCAGCAGGAGGAAAGTTTCTCACCAGCATCTGCAGGCATCAGTCCAATTACAAAAGATAAACAGAGGTGTTTTAATAATTTCTGCTGGAAAGTGAAATTATCTGACTTCCTTAAAGTCAAAATGAAAATAAATTTGAGACTTTATACAGCCCGGCTGGCTTCAAAGGATGAAATCCGAGTACAGCCAGTGACAGGTAATGCCTCCGAGGCATTGCCCCAGCTGCCCTCCTGAGGTGGCTGACAAACCATACCAATCTTATCCAATGCTTTTCCACTGAGAACACACCAGTGGGAAATGCCAACATATTTAAATAAAATACTTCAGTAGGGTGCTGTCTGTTGAACAGGATAACAGAGACTGCAATCCTGTGTGTGACAAATTCATGTGAAAAACAGCAAAAAAACCCAACTAGAAAACATTAACCCAAACCAGATATACATTCTATCTATAACAAAACAGAGAAACAACATGAACTTAATACATTTTATGGGTCTGAGAACATACTTAAAGAATCAAAGTGAGTTTCTTATATCCTTGTTTTACTTTTTCTGCCATTGGGTTAAAAAATTAATATGGAAATTTTCAAGTATTTTTCACAAAGAGGTATAGCAGATATAATGGTTTTTCAGGATCAAACTATCTCTTTGGCAAAATAAGATCCACAGACCATGGTGTAAATTTACATAGATAAAATTTGATACCATAAGTCCTCTGTTTATAATTTAGTATTTTTCTGGCTTTGTTATTCAGTAATTCAGAAGTTCCAGTCACACTCACTGAAGAGTTTGTTTCAATAATGTGCCACAAATAGTCCAGTTCAATAATTTACAAAGTACCCTTAGTCTGTAATTAGTTCGCTTGGACTGTTCTGTGAATTACTTATGAATAATGAATGTATTTGGGAAACGAAACAAAAAAGAAGACCTAATATATCTCTTTGTCCATATATCCTCTAGCACTAAAATATGAAAGAGTTCTTAAATAGATCACAGACAAGAGAAAAGCATTTTCTAGATGAAAATGTAACAACTTGCTTCTACCTGCAAATTATTATTACAGGTTATTAAATAAAAGACAAAATTCAGTGCAAATATTCTTAAAAATTACTAAAGCATTTTGGCCAGATTCTTGAAAATTAATTCACAAGTATATATTATGGGATGGTGAAAGGATCTTGTTCAGATAAAAATAAGATTTGATCAAGTAATATCTAACTTCCCCTGTGGGAGTTCAGTATCCCATTGCACTAAGTCAACACACTGATAGGAAAAACACATGTATGGGAAACACAGTGAGCAAGTGACCAGCCACAACTAACCACAACTTTTTCTGCTGGGAATATAGGAAGCTGAGGTTTATATCAAGTATTTGAATAGGCATCTATTGTTTGAGGTATCAGAGAAGATCTTTTGAGAAAGTACAGGATTTGGGGAGTCTGGGTGTTTGGTGGTTTGTGGATTTGGGGGTTCATTTCTATGAGATTTTTTTGCAGGGATAGAGAATGAAAATGGGAGCTCCTAGCTTGCTGTCATGCCAAGCAATTACATCTGCCACATGCCTCAGCCTGGATCCAGATACAAAAAGACACAGAAATAACAGACTTGTTTAGGGAAAGCTCTTTTTAAATGAATCAAATGCTTAGAGGTAGTGCCAGAAAGACAGTAACTGAAATGACTTGTTTTTCTCCTAAAACAGATTTATGACAACCCATGCGCAGCGCAAGTTTACTCCCACCACCCTCTCAGGGCATCTGGGGTGGTGATGAGAAAGCTGTTACTAGTAAGAAAACCAGTAACCCCCCAACTTCTCATGCTCTATACCCCTTCTGGAGCCAGTGTTCAGCTGTACAAACATCCTCAGCTTAAATTTAGTTGTAGAGACTGTGAAACATTTGGCTCATTCCCCACTCACACGTGTATATGCAGACAGAGATCTGACAGAGACCCTGTTACTTGAAGTTGGAGAGTAAAAGTTTTCTCCACTGCCACATCAAACTGTAGCTCTAAAGAGCTGTGAGCACCTTTTCTCTTCAGATATAAAACCTAACTATTGAAAAAAATTTAAAAAGCTTCAGATAACCATCCAAAACCCGAAAGCTTATTCTAACCCATTCTGAATCTAAGCTGGTATGAAAGTAGGCCAGTCTTCATTCACGTCTCTTGCATTCTGATGCTCCATGGCAAAAAAATTAAAGATGAGTGTAGTTGCAAGCTTTATTTTGAAGGGGCTAGTAGAGAGATTTGAGTACAAATTAATTTTAAATATTCTTTGAAGATAGGAGTTCAACTGCCTGCAGAGACTGAAGATGATCCTTCTATTTTGGATTAATTTACAGTGTCAGTTGCAAATTTTTTTCCATCCCCAAATAAAGGGGAATAAACCACCCTGACACCACCATGACCAACAAAGTGATGCCACATAGGCTGACTCTGACAGAGAAGGAGAATTTAGGAGAATGTTTCTCCACACCAAATAGGTACACGAATAGATTTTCTTTTGCTGTCTCCTCAGTCTAACATATCATTTCAAAAATGACAGGTTCAGATAGTATATTGCACAACACATCAGATATCTGCCTTGGTGAATATGATTTTACACAAATATGCAGCATTTATGTCTGTATTAGTAGCATCATTGAGTATTATTCTCCTAGATGGCAGGCATGCTGTTATTAAAGTATAATATCTAGGAAGGAAACAGCTCGCTTAGGGTTTTCAGAAGGTATTTAATTTAACTCCTCTTCATAATTCTCACATTGCATTTGCTGAACTAAGAAAAAAAGGTTGTGAATGTTATTTCAGGATGCTTAACCTATAATTATGTTCCTATTTCAATGGCATCACTTCTAAGGAGGCCTCACTGGCTGCTAAGCAAACCTCTTTCTTATGGAAATTTCACTCAGCTCCCTCCCTATGACTAACTAATTCACAGGATTTCTTCCCATCCAGCCCATGTTCCTCTCCTTCCCTCGAAGGAAACGGGTGACTGGGAACAAATATATGATTATTGGACTCCAGTTTTGATGGGGGAGAGAGGTTGTTTTGCTTTGGCTTCATTCTTTTAGTTTACGATCATGTTTCTGTTTGCAATGTGGAGAATCATCTGTTATAGTAAAGACTTGCTGGACTCAGTGAGAGCTGTAACAGCCTCTAATTACTGAAGAACAGAAATAAGAACGAACAGGCAGGCTGAGCATCTCTCTTCGTGCTGCTTCGTGCTTTATTCCTTGGAGACCAACTAAAAACAGGCAGAAGTCACCATCCATGTGGGTACACACAGTCTGTTCCTGGGACTGGGAGCTTTTTCGAGGTTTGGATCCCAGAATGTCTTGAACACTCACATTTCTATGTGTGTTCTTATGACAGCATGCTTCCCAACTTAAATTCCATCTCTCCTACTGAGCCTCTCTTTCCTCTCTCACCTCTCTTTCCTCTCTCACCTCTCTTTACTAAAACACCTTTTCTCTGTCCAACCTACTAAGTGGTTCTATAAAAAGCTATATAAAATACCAAAAAAAAAAAACAAACCCAAAACCCCCCAAAAAACAACCAACAAACCAACCAACCCAAAAAATCCCCCCACACCTTAATTTTCTCAAGTATTTTTTCTTAATCCTCCAGTGGGTTTCCAAAGAGTCACAAATAACCATTTCCATGAATGTAGTAACTGCATTTTGCATTCATGAAAAATCTAGTCTCATTTTGGTTCTTTCTCTTTCCAAAAAGTTTGCCTGGCTTGTGAACAGTCACAGCTTTGATAGTACTATTAATACAAAAAACCTTTTCCTTTCGCAGAATCACAGAACAGGTCAGGTTGAGAGGGACCAGAGTTTGTCATCTGATCCATCTTCCCAGCTCAAGCAGGGTCATCCCAGAGCACATGGCACAGGATTGTGCCCAGATGGTTCTGTGAGGGTTCAGTGAGGGAGACTCCACAGCCTCTCTGGGCAGCCTGTCCCAGTGCTCCATCACCTGCACAGTGAAGAAGTTCTTCCTCACATTCAGGTGGAACTTTCTGTGCATCAGTTTCTGCCCACTGCCTCATGTTCTATTGCTTGGCACCACTGAGCAGAGCCTGGTCCATCCTCTGGATACTTTCCTCTAAGATATTTTTAGACATTGGTGGTGTCCCCTCTCAGTCCTCTCTTCTCGAGGCTGAACAGGCCCAACTCTGTCAGCCTTTCCTTGTAAGAGAGATGTTCTTCCTTTCAGCCTGACAAACTTCACCACCTCTACCAAATACAATTGCTCTAAAATGTTGCAGATGCAACCCAAGGCAAAAAAGGAAAATAGTAAAAACAATTCTTCATGTGTGAGGGGAAAAGGTTTATCACCAGGCAGTTTGGAAGCAGAAGTGTGACAAGTGCAGAACACAGCCTTGCTGTGTCATGCAACAGGTTCATCCAGGTGGGCACCTTGTTTTCAGCACTGAACCTCTGTTTAAGATGACAGGTGAGCAATTCTAACAATTATCAACTTAAAAATCTCCTTGGGACTAGCATCTCAACTGCTAAGCTCTGTACTGCCATTAGATCTATTTCTCTATCTCCCTTTATAACCTAATTTTACTCGCATGCAAAAGTGCAGGAGGAAAAAAAAATAAAACAAAGAAAGTCTGTATTTTCTGTTGACGAAAAGAATGTTTAAAGGACTCCTTTAAAATGTGGTCCATCCTCTCAACTCCAATTCATAAGACTTCACTGAAAAGAAGTGTATATTTGGGAATTATAAACACTGAATTTTTTCAGCCTCACGAAATATACAGAAATGCATGCCCTAAATATTTTTGTGACAACCAGTGCTAAGCAAGCCATGTCCTCGCCTGCCGTTGACTCACACCCATGCTGTGCTCCTTTGGAAGTTGCAAATTATGCTGTAGAAAGAGCATGATGAGGAGCAGAAACAACAGAGCTCAGATAAAGCTTCAATTTACCCTCCTGGAAAATCAACACATTTATGCTTATTGGAAAACTGTTGGGGCTTTTGTCTCTGAGAATATCTCTAACACAATATATTGATGCTGTACATCACTAGAGAACTAACAAGTCTGTGCAGTGGGAGAAGAAAAACACAAACAAGAAGGCATAAGAAAAACTTAGGGGAGTGTCAATAAAAGGATTGAGACACTCCTACAGCACACCAAAAACCCCCGTATAGTAGGAAGTCAGATCAGCTTTTTAATGATGACAGACATAGCAAGAGTGAAAAAAAAATTATGAGCATTACCAGGGAAAAAGAACACAGAATGGGTACATTGAAATCGTGTGCTGTTTGATCCGGGATTTTATTAAACATATGGCATTGTTCACTGCTGGCTTTGGCATCACCAACCTGACCTAGAAAATATGCTAGTGATGGAAAAAATAGTGACAGCATTTCCAACTTGCATTACTTTCCCCAGCCAAAACCATAATAGCTAATATTGACAGAGCCAGTGTTCCGTTTTACCCATTTTTAATGATAAATGCAGAAAATTTATCTAGTACATGTACTACGCAATAAACAATAATTTTAATTGGATGAAAAGAATTCTTACTTTCTCAAATTTCAAACCCATTCTAACATCTGCTTTAACTCAGAGTGGAGCACGGTGAGGGTCAGTCTTTGCAGAAATTGCAGGAAGAGAATCTTGACAGTGCAGACAGAGGGAGACAACCCAGACTGGGCACCTCAAGAACAGGTAGGAAGAGAGAGGAAAAGGGAGGTTAGAAGGAAAAAAAAAAATCCCACAAACAAAAAAAAAAACACCCAGGCCTACACCTTAAGACATCTTGATATTATCCTAAATTCCTGTTCTTCATCTTGTGATTATAGCAGTTGTTTGAAAGTTGATTTGGGGGCAGTAGGCACCTAATGCATCTACTTGTCCCTCATGCTCAGACATAAGTATATTGCGACAGTCTACAATAGCTGAATACTTTGAAAAGTACTTGTAATATCCATTGCCTCCACTTAAAGGCTTCCTTTCACCAAAGCAAGGTCAACAAAACCATACAGTGGATGAGAACCAATCTTCTGATAGAGTCATTTTGCAGTTAATATTTTGTTAAGCACTTCAAGACTAAAGTAGTGTGTAAGTGACCGGGCTACTGCCCTTATCCCATAATGTATGTCCTAGTGGTAGTTCAGCTTTGGAAGTGTTTTTTCTTTCATTCCTAATTTAAATGGGGTCCCCTAGCTAGGAAACATGTCTTTGCTGATGTAAACATTACTCTTGAAGGGCAATCCATATGATAGGGAAGCTGAGTCAATATCAGCTTGACAT
This sequence comes from Aleadryas rufinucha, assembly GCA_013397815.1. NCBI lineage: Eukaryota > Metazoa > Chordata > Aves > Passeriformes > Aleadryas > Aleadryas rufinucha. The sequence continues at coordinate 1,637,222 of VZTH01006494.1, read as the reverse complement.
TGTGCACCATGAAGCTGATTTGTGAAAATGCAAATATTTGAGCACTCTGAAGTTTATTCTTGTCAGTTTAGAAGTGTTCAGCACACCTTGGCATCAAAAGGAATTACATATGGCTCAGACTCATCTCAGTTTTGAACATTCAGGAGACCTGTAAAAGCATTTGTGAGCTCTGGATTATGCATTGAAATCTCAAATAAAATTAAAATCTTCAAAGTGCTGCAAAAGGCAGGAAGCTAAACTGTAGATAATGATAGGAGTCTACTACAGATCCATTAAAACCAGAAAAAAATGGCAAAACACACAAGCATCACATCTTTTAAAAGCCAAAGAGAGCTCATGGAGATCACTAAAAGCCAAGGCTACTCAGGTGTATTTTTGACTTTGCTGTGTCATGATATCCTACAAAGCCTGTTAAGCACTAACAGAACGTTTAAAGCATCTGCAGGGCTTGAAAGTGCCCTGCTTGATTTTCTGCTTCCCACAATCTATACAATTTCACCCTTGATTTTCTATATGCTTCTAAAGTCTAAAAATAGTAAAAAAAAAAAAAAAAAAAAGAAATAAGTCTAGGGATGTTGGCTTCTTCAAAAAGGAGGAAGGCAGTTCAGCTGAAGAAAACTGATATAAGAATGATGAAATTAGCCTGACAAAGAGGGAGTCAAAATTTGAGACAATATATGGAAATGCACTGGGAAATCAGAGTACACTGAGAGCAGAGGTGGGCTCCCTCTTCTAGTGGAACCTAGTGCTGAGCATGAACCATGCCAAATGAGAAAATTAAGGTGGGAGAATAACTCATCAGCGCCACAGCTGCTCCCAGGCTTGGTAAGAGGGAACTCGAAATCCCGCCTGTTCTGCAATGAAGACAGCCAAAATTTTGATGTTACAAAGGAAATAAATCAGACACTTGAAAGACGGATTTCCAGCTGCTTTTGAAGACCTGGTTCATGGAATTCAAGCAACTGAGTCAGGGGAAAAAAAAAAGAAAGTTATACCCTGTCATTTCTCTGCTCTCCAACCCATTGCTTCCCACAGCAGCCTCTGCTCTCTGATTACTGGGACAGCAGCAGTGGCTCTCTGGTGAGACCGCACAGTGAGAGAGACTCTGACTTTACAATAATCTTCCTGTGCTGAGTACATACATGTCTGCACATGGAGATAGCTCCCATCCCTGCCCACTTCTCATTCAAATTCACAAGGAGCAAAAGCTGGGATGAACGTGCACAAGGATGGGAGGATGCTGCAGCAGTGGTGAAATGAGTAGCAGCATCAGGGCTCTTCTCACATGTATGTACAGTAAAAAAATTATACATCTAATAAAGTTTAAATGCTACATTTCTTTCCTTTTCTTCAAGTCCTTTACACTTATGGTCCCGGCCTGTGAGACTATGAAGCTCTTGTACTTCAAAGCTGAACAGTTCAGGTCAGCGACTCAGAATGTAGGAAACTGGTGGAATAACTACATATGCTAAACAAATCAGAAGGGTCAAAATTGGAAACACAAACACATGTCCCTCTGCAGTCCTCTATCCACCCCACCCTGCTGCCCTTTTTCCGTAGATGTTTCAGTCAGAGTAAGAACGTTTTCTCATTTCAAAAAATCAAATGCCTGATGGGATTTGAAACAGTGGTAATGGCTCTCAACATTTTATTTATCTTAAGTTTCCAGACAAACACCTTTCCTGTGTCTTCCCAAGAAAAAGGGAGACATTTATGAAACACCTTTAAACATGTTTGTAAAATGCACAGCACTTGAGGGCTGCAAGAGGTCTGGCAAAGTGCAGGAGCTGTCTGCAGGCAGATAATGTCAGTATCTGAGGCAGCTTCCCCTGCAGCACGTGGCACAGCGTGGTGCAGACCTGACACTGAGTCTCTGGACCAGGTACGGACCACTAAGGCTGGTGTTTGGCAGGTGGAGATGGTTCTGTGTCTGCTCCCATGTGCAGTAGTGATGTTTGGTGGAATTTTCTACTTATTCATACTGAATACAACCATTACCTCCTGTGTTTATGCAGCCGACTTTGTGGGGGAAATAAGGGTATTTTTGTTCTGTCTTGTAGACGGCACAGTACACTTGGGAATGGGTCAGTTTTTATTTCTTAGCAACCTTTCAAGAAGGGCCTCTGACGACATGCTTATTTTCCAGCGTGCTCTAAAGAAAAAGTGAGTAATGGAACATTTTTTATATTTCATTTGAAGTTTGAGTCTTGCAGTCTACAAAAAAGCAGATAGTAGATTGCAATAAATAAGCTTTATTTCCTTGCAATGAGAACGGATCTTCTTTAGTTTCATTAAAATGTCTCATGAGTTCTGCAGATATTTTTCATTGCAGGAGTTAGGAAGGATGTTGGTTTCCTGCATTTCTCTGAAGCACAAAGTACCCGTCTGCTACATCACTTGGCCATCCACTCAGTTCCCAAAGCTGCTGCTGGTCCTGGAGTCACTACTGCTACTTAACCATTGTCTTAGCTAAAATAGTCTAATGCCACAAGAGAGAAAAAGCTCATAGGAGGGGAAAAAAAGCTCTGTTGTTAAACCAACCAACATGGCTGGGGTGATAAATATAAACAAAGAAACAAACGAAGGCACACTTGCGAGCACCCAAGCTTTTCTTCAGGCCTAAATCAGCAGTCATCCTGCTAAAGACACGCTGAGAACTTCTGCATAAAGTTTCTGTTTATAGCATATAATGGAACCTCCTAAGGAAGGAAGGAACTGAATTAAAATGAAGTTCTGGAGTGTTGAGGAAAATCAGTGATCTGGATCAATGACCAGGTCAAACAAGTCGAGCTTATCAACCCTTTGGCCTTTGAGGTTGTAAAATGTGAAAGAGAATTCCAGAAAAAAAAGCTGATTTTTTGGTTACCACAGAAATAAATTCAAGACTAATCCATGGGAAAAAAAAAAAAAAAGAAAAGAAAAAGAAATCTAATTTATAAAAGCTCAAAAAGACAAAAAGCAGTTTTTTCCTCCTCCGTGTTGTCATAGGAGAGATTGATAGCACCATTATAGCAAGCCTCAGGATCCGTAACTTAAGATGCAGAAAAACCAGACACATTTCTGGGCATGATTCAAGATCTAAGGAAGAATATAGGCTGAGATAGCCTCACATTACCCTTACTTTTTATAGAGGGGAGGGGGAAAGAAAAAAAGATGGGTTTTGCACCTCATCTTCTGGTCGGAATGAATATTCTGAAGATTTGCATTCTTACTCATCCGAAGTCATGTGCAGAACTGGTGAGGGAATAGGACCAGAAAATTTGACAAAATGTCTAACATCAGAACTTAACTTTCTTTCTTTAAGAAGAAAGAAAAGAAAAATTATGTTTTCATACTGAGTTTCATTCTCAGCTAGCAAAGACTGAATTCTGGTAACAGCAACACATATTTCCATTAAGAGCCAAGGCTTTTGTATAGGTGGGATTTGCAAGGATATAACTACACACAAAGAAAGGTGAATTTACGAAGACCTTTGGTTTTTGCTTTAGTACTCAATGCAGGCCCAAAGCTTAACGTGAAGAACAACACAAAACGAGGTAGCTCACCTTGAAATAGGGTAAGCACAGAATAAAGGCAAAGTCACCAGAGCTTTTATGAGGGGGAGCTTGAACAGGTGAACTAACATGCTACAAAATCTGTGCCCTAACTTTTGCCTGCCCTCAATGTAAGAATGTAAGGATGAGACAATAGAAAACATAGTAACTTGAGGTTACAACTTTCTTCGGCCTTGTGGACACCTGGGTCAAACTTTTCACTCCTTCACCACAATGGCAAGAAGAAAGTCTTGTTTACATGCATCATCAGGGGCTCAAGATACTCAAAATCATTTTCCTGTAGCAGTCTTCTCAGGAACAAAATAGCTGGTGCTAGATCCATGAAAGAGCAAGTACCCAAAGGCAGCAAATCGCTCATGAGAACACCCAGGTGCGAACATATCTGTATTTTCAGGCTTTGGCAAGAGCTTGCCATTCAGTTGTGTACTGTGCATGTACCTCGGCCTGTGGCTGCACGGCTCAGGTACCCCCTTGGGACTGTTTCAGGATACCCTGCCAGAAGTTTCCCCACATGTTTTATCTCAAGGACAGGATTTGGCAAATGTTCTGCTAGTAATTTTAAATTATCTAAGGAATATGTCTGTCTTCCCTCAGAAAGCATGAATCCAAATGCATTCTGGTGAATAAATTCTATCTTTTTCAGACATTCAAAGTCGTATCTCTCACTGAAGGCATCCTGAAACTGTAGCAAAAGGGTCTCTCTCCTTCCCTTCAGTAAATTTACTGCAGTTAAAACACAGAGTTGCACCACCACCCCTCATGGTCAAAACATAGACAGCCTTGGAAATAAAATGGGATTAAAAAATAAGAAAAACATATGATTTCCTACCTGTCTGTAGAAAAATATTCATCACCAACATCAAGACCAATTTACTCTTGTTCAGCCCTTGAGCATGTTTTGAAAGCTGCAGGAATCTACCCAAGTGTAAAACCCTCCCATAAAGGGTGGGATGCAGGAAGCAATGTAGTCCGAGACATAACCAGCATGAAATATGCTGAGGACAGGCAACTTGGAAACCTTATGTTGGCAAGTGGGTGTACTGTGTTACAGTTGCCATTAACACCACTAAATCACAGCCTTTTTCTTGTGTGACAGGAAACACAATGTGATATGAACCCATGTTTTTTTACAAGAAACTTGCTAACAATATTTTGACAGGAAGGTTGCCACTACAGAATTATCATGTCAGGGTCATCACCTTATGTTCTCCTACTGTCAGCATGAGGCCAGCTCTGGTCTGGCCAATTGGACAATCACTGCATGTACAAACATTAGAATAAGAGACTCATAGGATAACTCGGGGTAGAAGGGACCTTGGGATGTCTCTAATCCAGTCTCCTGCTCTTAGCATGATCACCAGTGAAATTAGAACAGGCTGTTCAGTGCCATGTCCAGGTACGGCACAAAAACCTTCTAGGTTCGAAATTGTGCAACTTTACTGGACAGACTTCAGGCTGAGCCCAGCTCCTTACATACCACCCTCTGAGCCCAACTCTTCAATAAGTTATCAACACACCTGGTGATCCAAACATTCAGATTTGATATTCCAGTTAGGACACAAAAATATCATGTGAGACACTGCTGAAAAACATTGCTGAAGTCCAGGTAAGCGACATCCATTGCTCTCCCCTCATCACAGAGCTAGTCATTTTATCACAGAGAGCAGTCTGGTCAAGCATGGCTTGCCCTTGGTAAATCCATTTCAGCAGTGCCAAATGCCATAATCTTCTCCCAGCCACTCACAGCAGCAGCCACAGTGAGACACAGATCTGTCTGTACTGACTACAGAGCTGCAATAATCGTCTCTCTGCTCAGGATCCTGAATTTCCTCATTCCCACCCTGAGAAGGCTACCTGTCTTTTATCATTTGAAAGAAATCTGATCCCTGACTCAGGGTTGTGGAGCCTGCTGTGTAGGTTGCCTCTGGCTGTGTGGGTCAGCTTGTCTCCCTGTGCTTTAGTTATTCATCCCACAGCACTTCAAACCAGCTCATGAAGACAGACCAATGCACTCAGAGCTTGATGCTGCCTGTGGAACAGTAGCAGCAATATAAACAAGGCAGAATCTTACTTCTCCCCCTCTTCTCTGACTGTATATGAAGACAATGGTAAAATATTTAAGTCCATTTCATGTTTAAATCCATCCACTTTCTGCTATGGTCCCCATGCATATGCTCGTAACTGGCTCTGCTTACTTTGAGATTGTGTTTATTTGACACTCTCTCTCTCCACACAAGCCCTGTCCCAGTCAGCACTGAACACCTGACCCTACACCAACCAAAGCAACTTCACACTTTTCCTCTCCAACTGTTTTCAATTATTAACTGTTCTTCCACATACCTCCGGATTTTATAAATTAGATTTGTTTTTACCATGGACCAATCTTTATTTCCTTAATATAGTAACCAAAAACATTAGATGACCTTCTGAACTAAAGGGCAGAAGATTGTTAAAACATTTTATTTAAGAAGACAGAAAACAGAGCATAGCATTGTAACATTACTGGCTGTCTCTCTATTTTGGATGCTTGTGAATTCCTAATGCATCACATTATTCAGGAAATATAAATTAAATCAAAGGTTAAAAGTGTAAGTTGGAAAACAAGGACTCAAAAAGTTTGGGAATTCCACCCCAAGCACAAGATGCAGCAAAAGGCCAAATCTCAGAACTGACAGAAGAAAAGAATGGAAATGTTGGAGACATGCCAGAAATACGCAGTCCATGGTTTTATAGGAGCTGCAGTGAACAGGAATGACACTATTCCAGAGCAGAGGGATTTTAATGTTACTGCTTCAGTTTAAGGCAGCATTTTATGTATACGCATAAAAAACTCCTGCACATACACACAGGCACATGGGTACATTGAGAAGGCCTGGAAGTAACAAGGTTATAGAAAAGAAACAAAGGCAACAAAAGATCAAATAAGCTGCTGATTCAGAGTATGTTGTAAAAAAAAATGAATATGTTGGTAAGCAAACAAAAAAGCCATTGTCATTGCTCAAAATGGCCTTTATTAAATATGGCTGTGCTTGTGCGGTTCAATGCAACAAACTCTTTTCTCAGTTAAAAAATGCAACATTTATTTTCTGCCTATAAATTTGGCCTTCAGCTGCAGGAGAGAAAAGAGGAGAGAAAAAGCCAACAACATTTCAGAAGCACTGCTAGGGGCCTGGAGGGAGCAGGGTCTTTATGACAGTAAAATTGCAACCACACGTCTTTTGCAGCTAATTGTGCAATTCGATTTTTTTTATCCATTCAAGTGGCAGTAAAATAAGGAGGTTGTAAAAACACTGCTTCAAAGATATTGGGAAGAAGTTACACTCTTGCTCAGGTTATCCCCTACAGCCACTGTGAGTTTTAACCTGTGTTATGCACTTAAAGCTCTTCAATTTTAATATTTTGAAAACTGGGAGGGCTGGGAACCAGGAGAAATTTCATCATACACTTTTTTTTTTAAAGTACAATGGAAAAATAGTAAAATTATCATGGCTCCCTTGTCTACAAAAGCACCAAGGGACAAGTTTAAAAGGACAACTGGACTATCATTTTTAGCTTGTGAAACAGCAAACTCTGTACCTCTTACATGACAAGGGGGGAGGTTAACAATGAATTGCCAGATCCTCTGGCTCAGAGCAGTCAGTAGAGCCCAGCTGTCCTGAAAGGCCCAGGACACAAGACATTCCCCACCAGAAGTGGCAATGGCAAGAGAGGGAGAGGCCAAAGAACATAACTTCAGGGGAAAGACCAAAAAACAAAACTTTAGGGAAAGTATTGTATAGGTTAATTTCTTGAGGCTGGTTGCTCCAGATGCATAAAGTACTCAGTGAGAGGAGACTTGTCCTTCTGAGGTATTCAAGAGCACTGAAATTAGTCATTATTTTCCGAAATAACCTCCTGGAACAAGCTCCCCTCTCCAGTGAACTATGAACTTTTGTGAACTATGGAAGATGAGAGTTCATGGTGGAGGCTGTCCCCCAGTACAAGACAAGACAGTCAATCACCCTCAAAAATAGGAGACGAGGTATTTCTGGCTTTTCTCTCCTTATCTTTCTGGGTTTTTTTCTTTCCACCTTGTCAGTCATGCTCAGTCATAACTTAACCTGACATATCTCGCAGCTGCTGGAAGCCTCTGTGAACAGATTCAGCTCAGCAACCCAGCAGAAAAACCTAGATTATGTTTCTGCAGGTTTAGTGGGGTAAGCTGGCACAGGGCAAGGTGTTACAATCTCTCTGACAACTGGAAAGAAGGTGGTAGCACCCCATAGCTTGGAGCAGGGGAAGCAAAACCAAGCAGTGGTAAACAGAGCAGTGAAATGGTTACCACCTTGTCCTTTCTCATGGTGCTCTGGGCAACTCAGCTTTGGAAGCTTCTTTCCAGGTAGGGAACAATTTAGATGTACATACGTCTATTTTACGGTCAACCATGAAAAGCCCTGAAAAATCGAGTGGCTTAAAGCAAACCTCATTTTGTGTATCAATGTAGAATTGTAGAGTTATTACTCAGAAGCAAGATAAGTGTAACCCAAATTTTAGGATAGAAATAAATTACCACCTTGCAATCCAAAATACTATTTTCAGACTTCTTTTAAAGAAACAAACCCACAACTGCTGATGCGCAAAAAAGCAAGCAAATTTAAATGAAAAAGCACACTTTGTTCACCTTTTTTTCTTACTGAACTATGACAAAAGCTGTCAGACTAAAATGACAGAAAAGGCAGATAGATAAAAACAAACCTTTCCCTGAGATCTCACCTATCTTTCATTTTAAGAATATGGCCTAGTCATAGTTTAATGCATTCATATAAAAGGAAACAGCTGAAAAACATCATGACCCTCTTAGTTTTCTGTTCATCATGCTCTATCACCACTGGACATAGGCACAATAAATCCAGGCTCTCAGAAAATCCTGTCCCCTGGAGAGTTATAAACCTGGGAGCAGCATTACTTGAGTCAACGTGCAGAGGGAATTGGAGAGCAGCATCCTACAGTGTCCCAATTTGAATTCATCACCAGAGCCAGGAAAACAAGTGTACAGAGGGCAAATTCCAAGGCTGTAGCCCAGGTGGACACACACCCTCTGCTGTTTCCTACTCTTTAAGCTGTATACAGGACTTAGAGAAAGATAACATTTTCTGTCTTTCTTAATAAGCTCTGCATCCTCCAGCTTAGAAAATAAAAGAAGATGCAGAAAGGCTTTTATTACTATTCATTTTTTAGAAGCAAAGCTCATTTGCTCAAACTTTCATGCAAAGCCTGCAGTTGAGCAAATTATTTGAGACAAGTTAGCCCCTTAGACAGGCACACAGAAAGTGTACAGCACTTTCCCTTCAGGCCTGAAAGGAATTTATCCCTGGCAGTTATAGTGATAGAACTGCTGACTTTGTGAGAGCAAGAAATGGTCTTTGATTTCTGAAGTTTTAGATAGCAGATCTTTTCATCTTCACAATCTGATATAACAGTTCTATTTCTTCCTAAAGTTGAGCTGTGTCAAGTTTTATGTTTTCACCTGAAAAGACCAAACAGCAATGAGTGAATAAATGGATGATGAAAGAATAATCCAGTAATTTCAGCAGCAGAAGTTCTTTTGCACCAGGTATTTAATGGATAAGATTTATTCCTACCAAAACACACAGATACAGTTGTGGTACCAAAATCAAGGGAGAGAGGGAGGAGGGGAATGCAAAGCATCCTGTGGCCTTACTCTTTCCTTCTGGAATAATATTAAACAATAATTGGAGAGTTTAGATCTTGAAGTTTCTGCCAAGATCTGAAGGGAATTTATAGTCTGAGATCCTATTGAAAAAACAACGAACATAGCAGAGAGGGAGATTGTGTCTTGTATGTGTTAGCTGCTAACTTTATTTACACAAAGAACTAAACAAAAGGAACAAATAGACATTGAACAGCATAAACATTTCTTAGGGAAAAAAATGGTATCTATATTATAGCCACTTACTAATTTTGTTGGAACACAAATAAATAGTTCAACCAATTCTTAATGAAACCTAAATCAAACTCCTTGAAATGCTGCTTCTCTACAGGAAACAGAACTGGGAAAACAAAACAAAGCATAACTATTTATACAACCTCCATTCTTCAGCAGTGAAAAAAAATAATTGTGGAAATTCTTTAATTTCTGGTTGTCTTAGGTTACAATCTAAGATGTAACCAAAAGTGTGTATTCTATCACCAGCTGTTAAAACCAGCTGGGGCAGTGCTCTTTATCTCTTCCATGACACATCCCTGATAACTCCCTCCGGGTGATATCTTCTGTCAATGAGCCATCCAGCCTCACTGCATGACTCATGAATTACATCAGCCCATTGTGAGATGCTCCGCCCAGGGGGAGGAACCAAGCACTCCTACCTGGATATAATCTGGGGTTTGGAACACCACACTCAGCCCTTACCTAGTGGGTTCTCAGAGGACAAGAGCTACATAAACACCACTGGACCTTCAGAGGAAGACCAGACCCTTCTACAGTATCACCGCTTCAACAGAACCACATCTATCACCTCAAGAGGACTGCAGCCACCATTTAATGGGACTGCTACCACCACCCTGACCAAACAGGGTGTCAGATTGTATCCTGACTCTGTCAGTGTTTTTGTACTATTGCATTTATTTTTAATTTTCCTATTAAATTGTAGTTCTGATTTCAAGTCTCTCACTGGTTTGCTTTCAAACTAGTACACTGGTTAATATCAAAAAATAAGCATACTTCAAGATCTTATTATACACAATTTTTTCTAGTGAACATCAGTAGTTGGTCATATATGTATTTACCTTTGTCATACACATTCTTTTTAAGGTCAGTGCTGAAGCACCCTGTTTGAAAGCAATTTTATCTTTCCTACTGAAAAAAGAATAAATAAAAGAATACATCTAAGACATGACACACCACCTCTACATGTTTTCAGCCCAAACCAAGGGGAGAGGGAATGGAATTTAGATAAACTGGTCCAGCAAGTAAAAGTGCTCAACTTCTTATTCTGGAAATTTAGAATGTTCTAGTAAGTGGGTGTCATACAAATCTGAATATAAACAACTAAAATAAAACAGACACACACCTAAACTGTCAATAAGTAATAAATTCAAATAATTCCATTCTTTGAAACTTCTTCTACTGCTGCCTCTAAGTTGTTCATGAATTTCTCACTCCAAGTTTTCCATCAAATACCCAGTTTCAAATGTTTTTTGAGATATCTGGTGAGTGCTAAAAAAGTTGACATTTTTATGAGAATATGTTATGTCTGACAACACTTGATGGAGAAAATGGAAGAAATTCTAGTTTCATTTCTATTGTGATTGGAACCATTTGGAATTTTTCTGATGAAAATGTTTTACTATCACTTGCTAAAGCTGAAGTCAGAAAGTTTTCACAGAACCAGAGTTCATTACTTCCAGGCAACCTACACGAGTCACTACCGAGCTCAGAACCTCTAAATTTCAGCTCAAGCCAGGACTGTGAAACATTCATCAAGGCACAGAGACTAATCTAGAGCTCAGGACTATCTGGATAGCACCTTTAAAAGGGCTGGGAGTTCCTGAGGTAATATTACATAGGCAGTCATGGACAGAGTGTTTGTTAAAAAACCTAAGCAGCCTCCAGGGATCTTGGCATAGCATAAAACTAATGAGTGTGACTGAACTCTTGAACAGGGTGTCTGGTTGCTGTCCAGATGGCACCAGGAAGTTCTTGCAAGAATCTTTGACTAGATTTTGTGAGACTTCCTGAACCACTGTTTTCCTGAATTCTGGTAACCCATGGTCCTATGTGACCACTCCAGCCCATACTGGACCCATTGCTACAGATCACTGTAATTACAGGCAAAACCAGTTTGTTCTACTTGACCATTTTGGCATCTGTCAGAGTTTCTACTGGCCATTTAGGAGCATCTTACCTGTATAAGTGCTTAATTTTGCAACAGGAACCTCTAGTGAAACCTGTGGGAGGAAAAGCACAATTGGCCACCTGGGATGTTGAAATGGTCAAGCACAAAAATTGACCGAGGAACAGCAGGAGCTGCCTGGAAGGGTCCTTCAGGTCATTCTGACTTCCCCACCTAGAGAGTTCTTGCACCAATTAATCAAATATTTTGCTGAAAAGGTGTCTATCTGGGCAGCCAATTACCCTGTTCCAAGTCAGTTCTTTTGTCTCAAACCAGCAATTATCTCACCTGTGCTTATGAGGAGCCCCAGAGTTCTTGATCCAGCCAAGGAGTTCATGACTGAAGTGTGCTGGTCATGCACACAGGCACAGCCTTGACACTCAACTGCTCCTTTATTATAACCGAAAGACAAACCTTAATTTCACACTTAAAAGTTTGATCTTTTTTGTCACAGAAAAAAAAGTCCATTTTCTTATGATTTTTATTCACTTATTGTTTCGTACTTCAATCTGTACCATTTACATGCCCTAAATGGCCTGTACAGATCAAAGGGCTTTGCAACTACTTCTGTTATTATTAAAAAAAAAAAAACAAAAAGCTTTTATTCATGACTGACAGTTTAACTCTAAAATTCTCCAAACAACCCAAGACCCACATTTCCAATCAAGCATCTCTGCTTGCTGTATAAGAAGTGGTTTAAAAAGGGATTGGAGACAACAAGGGCTGGAGGACGTACCAACACATCTCAGAAGTCTGAACTTTGCCTGGGATTCCTTTTCATGCTTGCGATAAGAGAAAAAATAAATAGGAGATGCAAATTTAAGAAAAGTATTAATGACATGGAAGTAAGTGAAACCTTTGTCTCTGTCATGCATGTCCCACCAATTTATATATTCACTAGAGACTTGAAATAATTTTTTCAAAGTGCATATGTACTTGCAACATCGAGCAGTAACTTAAAACACACCAGAAATTACACTATTTCACAAGATGAGTTGGGATAGAGTTATTTTAGATCCTTTATATTAAACATTTATATGACTGTTACCCATGTTCTGAATATAGTTTGATGAATTCCATGAAACTCTTCTGGGATGGCAAAGGCTGCTCTGTCTCTGATTGCCTGCTGCAAAATTTTCTTGTCAGTATAGGAAGCTCAGAAGTAGGTTCACGTTCTTTACCTCCCACAGAACACAGTGGTGATACAGAACAGTAAGGTCTCAGCAGATGCTGCTCTTTCCTCCCAGTTGTTCTCCTGCTGCTGGCCCAAAGCAGCCTCACGTTTGGAATTGTATCGTTTACACCGGACTTAGAAGAAGGATTAGCAGAGCTGTCAGAAAGCAAGCTGTAACGTGGGTTTGGGGCGGTGACTGGGATGCTCTGAGACAGATCCTTGCCTCGACAGTCCTTTGGCCTGACCCAGTGTGACCCAGTGACACAGCATCTATGTCAGTCCTTCCCTTTCCTGCTCTTCCCTGCCCATCCCTCCCTTCATATTCGCTCAGAAGCCAGAGCTCTGACTGCAGATTTAGTCAAGATCTACCCAAAGAGAGATTTCCTGCCTTCCGGGAGACTCTCATAAATGTTTGGGTAGAGATTCTGTGCAGTTCCCATGCAGCTGAGATTATAGTAGTACAGAGACAGGTAATCAATTCGGATCCAAAGGAGTGCCACCTACAAGTCAATCTAAGGCAATACAGCAGGGAGAGATATGGATGCCTTCTGTTGACTACTCCAGACACTGGAGAAAAGAGTAATGCAATCGCTAGTTTCAAAATTTATCCTATTTTATTTCTGAAAGGAAAGTTTTGGCTCCTTTCTTGGGGCCATGAATTACAAGGGAGGCACAGATAAATTACCTGTCTTAGGGACACAGCTCAGGATGTATCCCTGCCTTTAGCATTTCCCACAGCCTGGCCAGGATGCCTCCTGTCTGTTCTGTCTGTTCACCCAGCTATGCAGGGATATGCATCTACTATGCAGGGAGTAAAAACATCTGCTGGCATTCCCCAAATGCCAAGGATCTGCATGAGCCCAGAGACACACTACACAAAAAGACACCAGCTGGAGAATTGTGCAGGACAGTTCAGTCATTTGTAAGTTTTTACAGCTTTATATAAAACTCTCTCAAAACATAAACTCCATGACAAGGTGGAACATCACAAGATCACTTTTTTCAGTCCTTCTAATTTTGCCTGTGGCCCCTCAAAGACCAGGTACCTGTGCAGGGCTGTGGAGGCCATGTGCTTGCTCTCAGATTGCAGCCTGCACCCTGGCAAGGCAGTCCTGCTCCAAACCTCCCTGTAAATCCACACCTCCATGTTTCAGGTAGCAACAGCTGCTGCTGGAGAAGGAGAAGTGGAAGCTGCTTATTTCTCAGCTCTAGGACTTTAAAGTCAGAGCTGCAGGACACAGCAATGGAAGAGCAGTCCTGCTGCTTGTGATCAAAGAGCATTTAATCTTTTCTGACTGCATGATCTCCCTTCTCCCCCCCTCCCTTTGACTAATCTCGTTCCCAAACCCAAAAGAGAATCTGAAAGAGAAATATTTATGTATTTACACCGGGCATGCTCACATGGCTATCTCTCTCAAACATTTAAGGGAACATAAAAAAAAATCCTGTATTTTAGGAATATTCACAGCAAGAAGAAGAGAAAAAAAACCCCAACACAACAAAAAGCAAATAGTGGTCATAAACTTACTGTGAAACCTCTGTTGCATTGTTTATTCACCCAGCAGTCCACAGGAGTTCACATACTCAAACTCACATATTATCACCCCTAAGTCATAGTGGTTAAATAAACATTAATTCAGTTGGGGCAGACCTTAATTTCCCATACTCTACATACATTAATAAATATTTCCAGATTGTGATGGGGTTCCCATGCAACTGAAGATGGGCTAAAATGACATTATCACTGCCTGCTCAGTTGCTCTTCCTGTAGTATTCTGCAGTCTTCCTCGAGATAGCAAGAAATCACCAGTTACTTTAAAATGAAGGCAAATTTATTATTAGTTCTAACAGACATTTTATTCATGTGCAAATGACAGGATAATAGATCTGTTGTTTGACAGCTTGCAGAGAAAATTGTAGCTTTCATCATCTTAGATGATAAATTTTTCCTAAAATAAAATGAACACTCATGGAAGAAATTGGAATTAGAGTTTAGACGGAGAAAAGAATATGACAACTATTCTACTTAAATGAATCAATTTCTGTGATTTCACAAGAGGCAAAAATACTTTGATTCAGAACAAGCCAAATTCAGACATCACTTAGCAAGCTAAATACTTGAAGAGGCCAAAATATTTGGAGAATTTAATAGGAAAAGTGGTAAACTCACTTTCAGATTCTTAAAGTGCATTAGTTTACTGAAAACAAGCAATTTTATGCTTTTTTGTTGTCCTCATGTTCCACAAGTCTCACACAAATGATTTTTTTTTTTGGCAGCTTGATTGCAAAAGCCTATTAAGGCTGCTAAGCAACATCTAGTATTTGTTACAGGATTTTGAGTCTTGGATCTGAACAAGAATACTTTTCTGTTGTAAAAAAACTAGTCATACAGGTGAATTTAAATATTTTGATAGAAAGAACGAGGAAATTCCAAGATGTCCCAGAGGATTTGAAAAATAAAGTGCTAATCAGCATTGGGAGAACAGGTTTCTCTCTGTGCAAAGAACATTACTGGAAAGTTCTCTTTTCATATCTGAGTCTTGGCATGGGAAATAGAAAACATAGGCATTCTTACAGCTGTCAAAAATGAATTTAAGGCTGTTCTGTTCACAGAAAATTAAAACTAAATTAAAAAAAAAAAATATAAAGGATTAGTTTGACCTAATCCATTAAGTAAACCATTCCATTTCAAGACAAATGGTTATTTTGCATTGAAAATTAATAAACTGTGAAAAATAATATTTTCTGCAAGTGCTCTGCATCAGCATCAATTCAATCTACTCCACTTTCCAATTTGCAAAGGTGAGAAAAATAAGACAGTTTCCCAAAAGTAACTCAGAATCCTCAAAAAACAAACAAACAAACAACAACAACAAAATCAAAACCCAAAAAACCAGAACCCCCCCCACACAAACAAACAAACAAACAAACCCTAACCCTATACATATGTTGATGTCAGCAAAATTACAACCTTTTCTTTCCCAGCCTTTATCCCCAAATGCTAATCTCTTGGAAAATGCAAAATTGAGACATTTCCAAAACCTATCAGAAGTCTAGAGCTCCTTTGAGACTCTTTAAGACACTTCTGTAATTACCAAACTATTAACCCAAAGAAGAACATTAAGTATTTAACGCTCACATGGCTAAAATGACATTTTATTTTAGAATATTTATTTTAATCCATAACAATTAAACAACAAGTTTTAATGCGTAAAATTAGTATTTCTTAAAACTTCAGGCCAAGTCTAGGGTCCCCAAGCCCATGTTCTGTGCTAATCTTCTCCTTTTTATGACTCCCTCAGTTCTCTCAAGGATGACATTTTGTCTTGGACCCTGCTCTGGGCTCATAACTGCTCTGATCCAGGAACCAGGCAGAGCAGGACCCAGGGCATCACTGTAATATACCCACACAAAGATAATCAGACCCTTCAGACAACACAGTCACTGCTCTTTTGCTTTAAAACACAAATAGGAAGCACCTGCTGATAATTTCAGTAGTCTGGTAGAGCCCAAATGACATTTAGACCTGTTCCATCTCAATGAGATGAAGTTTCCATCATTATATTCTTCCCATTTAACATCTGGACAAGACTCAGATGCTACCAAAGGCAGAGGTCAGCTGAAACAACACCTCTGTGGGATTTTGCATGTGTTGCTGAATTTCAAATTTTCATATTACAGCAGAATTGTAAAGAAGCTGAAATTTCAGGTTCCCACAGGACAATTCTCAGAATGCTGAAAGAGAAATGATACAAATGATTTCTTAGGAGGGAGAAAAAAAAAACAAAACAGTCTTGAAGAAAAATGTGATACTGAACAAGTAAGTAAATTCAGAGGTAATGAACTGATGAGACAATTTTCACAAAAAGCAAACAGTATTTTTGATACTTTTCTCCTATAGGCTTTGCTAACCAAGAATGTTCCCCATTTCGAACAACAGATATTTCTTTAACTTTTGCATTATTTCTGACTTACAGATGATCTATTATAGAAGACAATTTCAATAACTGCTAATGTTTAAAATCCAGCGCTATAATGGATGTTGTTCAGCATGCCAAGGGACACAGTGGAATGCTGAATATATTTGTTTGTTTACTTAAAATTCTAAAAAAACCACCCAGTTGTGTCCCAAAATCTATCTTTAAAGTGAGGTATTTCAAATTTTAGTACATCTCAGCTGCTGTTAAATCTCATTCCAGGATGTGAGAGAGTATACTTCTTCTTCTTGCCTTAGACTTGACACTCCAGTTAAAGCCAGTCCTAACAAAAGCACTGCTGCAGCCACAGATTTGACTATGGGTAACTGTGCAACAAACAGCCTGGAGCCACAAGGTCAGTCCTTCCTCCTCCTCGAGCAGGCAGCAGCCTTCACCTTGAATCAAGCTGAGAGCTGTCTGCACTGGTGCCAGGTGACAACACAGCACTGCCATCAGCAGCATCACAGCAATGTTTTGAGAACACCGAATTATGCATAGGAAAACAGTGAAGGACAGTCTCCATCCTAAGTAAGTTTGGAAGGCAAACAGTTCTAAACACAAAGGGGGAAGGCAGCAGCTGAAGGCTGGGGCTGTCCCTGGCTATCATTCACGCACTAGCTGGGATTCAGCTCAGGCAAGAGGTACTCGTGTGCAGGAGCAACTTCTCCAGGTGTCACGGCACATCACCCTTGAATGTGCCACTCTCCTGCTTGCATCCTGTGGTAAATCTGAATCTGTGGTTTTAAAAGAAGATTGGAAGTTCAAGCAACCAAATGGAGACGTGCTCGAAAGAGCAACACATATTTCCATTCGCCAAGTCAAATGATAAATGACTCTCAACACTAAATGCTATTTTAAGTAGGCCACTGTTCAAAAAAGCCTATTCAAATCAACAAAACACTGCTCTGAAAATATTTAACCTCAAAAACTCATAAACAAGTTTGCTCAATTACAATTTATTTTCTTCAAACAGAAATTGGGCAAGAGTTTAAGAAAGACATGTACAGATAATGCTGAAATAAAGATTGCAACCTCTTTGACTTAGCAATAGATAGAAATATTAGATTAAGCCAAATTTTGTGTTAATTTGAGTTATTTTTGGTTCAAAAATAATGTTTGTCTCAGAAAGCGTCATTAAGAACTGAAGAGAAGAAAGCAATCCATACAGCAGCTGTGGCATTTAAAGGAGGAGGGAAGGGAGATGGAAAAATTCAGACTCATAAGTTTGAAACAGCACTTTTATAATGGAATTTAGTTTCAAAGTGAGATATGAAGCTACAACTGGATAAGACTTTAAAAATTAATTAACTCACATGATAAGTAGCTCCATTTCAAAAAGCAGAGAAATAAAGCAGAAAAATATATTAAGCTGCTAAAAAAAAGTGCCTTGTGTCCTTACCAGAATATTTACTGGGACATAACAAATACCAGAAGCTGAAGAACATTATGCTTCACTCTGACAGCACATCTGAAGAACTATCTCCTCATAACCATGGCTGATTCATCAGGGCATTAAAAGAACCTCTCTCTTGCCCAATTCTTCCTATATATGCTCTTATGCCCTATGGAGGCAATTCTTTGAGTGGGCAGTTTCGGCCAGTCCAGTTCTCTGATCACAGAATGTTTTCTTCTCGTGCAAAAACATGGTTCCCTTTGCTTTCTAGGTATCCATAAAGGCTATCCTTAGCTATTTAAGCAGAAATACCACTCCAATTAAGAATGTGAAGACACAGCACTGACACAACTTCTGGATAAAATCTGGACAAATCAATAGCAGTCCTGTGAGGGAGCTGGTTGATTTGGTACAGTTCCTCAGTACAGGGCAGATTGAATTTCTTGTGGTTCAAGTCTTTCTCCTTTCTTTCCCCTCGGAGAAAGAGATATTGGGTTTGAGTTCATATTGTCAAAAAATAGTAGCTGAACTTACAATGCTAAATTCATTGGGGGTTGACATTTCAGAGTCTTCTGTTAGGGTCCATTAAATTGAAAACAGACTTGCCTTTTGTTACAAGAGACAATAAATATTCATATTCACTTAGAAAATAAACTTATATTCACAGTTATTTTCCAGCCTTTAAATTACCCAGTACCTGACAATATTTTATTATACAAAGTATTTTAAGTATTTTCAATTTTCATGAAACTTACTAATATATGGTTGGATTATGCAAGCTGTATGAGATGTGTTGCAACTGAATGCATTATAAATATCAAAAATAAATCAATGAAAACCATAGAGGTGGGTTATCCTAAAAGAATGCTGTAGTCATTCAGTACTATTTTAGTTATGGTAGACCATTTCTTCATATACTTGCAGTATACCTGCAGAAAACTGTGTTCAGTTATTTTTATCACCTAGAAACCTTTTATGTGGGCCAGGCAAATCTCTCATGAAAAACAAGCATCCAATATTCCAGTTAGATAAGTCAGATAACTCCAAAACCCCTTGAACATTCCTGGTGCTTTCTCCTAACAGGCCACTTATGCTGCTGTCTCATTTTTACACATCTGTGAGCAGCTGCATTTTGCTATAGGCAAGTTCATCTGTCACTCAGTGTCAATGTGCCACTTCCCTGGTACATGAGTAGCAGCAGAAAACCAACGTCTGAAGTTTTCCTGCAGAGTCCCACATTTGTCAAATGCTGTTTGATAAGAGTTATCAAGGAATAGATGGAAAACAAGACAGCCATATACTTACTTCCTTTACTCCAGAACATAACAACCAGAACCTTTTAAAATGTTCACAAAACAAGGAAGGTACTTTTCCTTGTTAGTTAAACATTCACAGCCCTGGCAAACCAGAGGCATGATCCTAGATGTTACGTAGTTTGTTTTCCATTTCAGTCAGGGTTTTACACTGAGCCTCAATTCCTCTCTCCTGGAAGCTGCTGCAATACCCAGGTATCAGATATATTCACAGCCACATCCTTGTAAGATCCGTTCCCTACACAAAGTCCACAAGTTTCACCTAGTGAAGCAGCTCCATTCTCTCCATTTTCCAGCATATTTCTGCATAATGCAGGCAAGAGTCTGACTATCACTTCAATCCCTAAATGTTTTAAAATAAGGTCACAGTTGATGTTTGCTAATAAGGGTAAGAATTGTGTTTCTGTATATGAAAACATAAAAGACAATTCAGTAGAATTTTTCTGAGCAACCTTTTCAAGGTTGAATGATCCAGATTGCCGAGGCTCCCTAGGCAGACAGCCCCCAAGCAGAAGAAACTTCTGAAACCTCCTGCTGCACTGCAGGTCTATCAGATAAGAGCAAGAGAGAGAACTGCTGCATCAAAACTTTCAGGGCTTCTCTGCCTTGTCCTACAAAAGTTGAGGCTGATTCACCACATGGAGCAAGCCCTATTTCAGAGGCAAGGCAAACCTTTAGGTAGAATGAACTTGGCTGGCTTGAGTGTTTAGAGGCAGGTATCCTTGACAATGGAAGGAATTCAGACCACCTAACTCACTGCAGCAGTTTTGTCACATTAGAAGGAGCATGTCCCTGGTCTTCTGGGGAAGTGTCTTCCTCATCCTCAACTCTGGGAGGCAACTCCAGAAGAATATCTGATGGTGACGTGGCATGGCATGACCAAGAGTGTTTGCCTTAAATATCCAAGGCTGGATATATTTTTCCTTCTTCTGGGTGCAGTGGATACAGAGATCAGAAGTTCATGGAAAACACTATTGAAATGTCTAAAAGCATTTTCCACATATATAGATCTAATTCTGGACAGAACAATTAAAAAAAAATTGGGGAGGGGAAAGCAGGGTAACTGGAGAGAAAATTAAGTCCTGTTGTGCACTAGAAACTGGTTAAAAACCAGAGAAAAGAAAACAAAAACTTTGTCATGGGAAAATACTGCCAGTAAACATAGCTGTGAATAGACATTCAGATCAACATTGGTCTTCTTCAGTTCTGTGAAGTAAACAGAGGAGATACACGAGGCAGGGAAAAAATACACCATCCTGATGACAGAGGTCACAGCAGGGTTATGAAGACAGCCAAAATAAACATGGCAGTGAAAACTGAATACAAGGCAATAAAGACTGGTAAGGAGAAAAAAACAAGCCACATACAGATAATTTCTGATCAACATTTCACATTTCTCATTAAAGACTTGCATGCTGTCACTCTGCAGCTCACTAAGGGAGCCTGTTTAGTGCACAGCAGTCAAAAATAGGCTTCATTCAGAAAGGAAAAAAGTAGTGAAAATGCAATGTCATTTACATAAAATCATGATACTTAACACTATTTGAATATTACATTCAGTTCATTACTTCAAGTCCAAGAAAATTATTAAAATAAGTTCTAGAGAAAGGGAGGTCTTGGCACCACTGACTGGCAGGTCCAGGGCTCCTGTTGGAATACTTGCATTCACAGGAAGCCTTTGATAACACACATTATGTTTTCTGATAAAGGCATTCATTAGCATCCCTCACTCACTTTCTTCTTGCCTATTAAAATGTTGGGATCTTCTAAACGCAGCAGGAATGCAACAAACAATGGAACCAGTCAAAGTAGCACAGTAAAACAAAGAAAGACAATGTCACTGTCTGAACTGGGCAAATATTTTGGTATGTTTATTCATAAAAGAAAAACTTGCTTTGGCTGACTTTGTAGCCACTTTCATTGTGTGATCAGGCACATCAATGTATGGATACAAATGTTTATAGAAGGAATTATTTCAAATAATTTAAGCACTTGAAAAGGGAAAAAAAATTCACAAATATTTTGAATTCAGAAACATGAAAAACACAGGACTTACTTTGAGGATTCTGTCCATTTGAAAAAGGCATTGATTGAATACAAAAATAAGCATCACTAACTGAAAATTCCTTTACCCAGTATCTGGACCCTAGGTGAATATTTTAGTTCTGAAATTCCTCTCTAAACAACTTTTTTCATAAATTACTCTCTGTATTTGGGGGAAGCAGGGGGAGAGTGGGGAAAACACTTCAGGAACCTCACTTTACTCAGTCACCTGCCACATCTGGGGAGGGAAGAAAAATAAACCCAATTACAAACAAAAAAAACCCACCATAGTGAAAATGACAAAACCCTGATCCCTTGTATTATACTTAAGTTTGCTTAAAACACTTGTGGCTATGTGTTCTCATGCCAGTAGAATGCTGGAATCTACTTAACAGCCCTGTTGTGCTTATTATATCACACACTTGCATTAATTTCTGTCTTCAAACTCCCGAGCATTGTTGCTGGTGGACATGCCAGATGGAGCAGGCTATGAGAGCCTGCAGAAATTACCCTCCATCCTACCCCAGCTCAGGGGTATGGTATTTGATTTCTCACTGTGCCGAGAGTAGGAGGGGAAGAACAAGCCTAAACGCATGTATTCATTTGGGAGAAGATGGTTTGGTCTCAACAATTGTCATTCCAGGAGACAGGGAGCACAGGTTCATGCATTCTTCAACAGAAGATGGAATGAAGTCCATGGCCAGTGACCAAGCTGAATAGAACTTTTTTCCCTCTTATTTCCTCTGCCTACGGTTTAGTATCTTTAACCTTTCATAAAACTGTTCTATCTCACTTCTGAAATGGTTTAGTTTAATCCTAAACATGAATTTCATACTTAGAAAACAGAAGGGAAAAAGGTCCCTAAATCAGTTTTACTTGTTTTCTTCTTTTTGTCTGATTAATGGCTCAGCACAGCCCTTTTCACAACCCTTCTAATCACTGGCTGCTTTGTGACTCCCATTGCTGGCTTCAAACAAGCCTTGTTAACTCCTAATTAATTTTAGATAACAGAATCCCTTCCACTCGTTCCTGGATGAGATGGGGGTCACGACAGAAGAACCAATTGTCATTCAAGTGGCACCACCTCTGAAAAGCAAAGGGTGGATGGGCTGTGTCGGGTGGGCTGACACAAGCCGGCATTGCTCCAAGAGCTGAGCCTGGGCACAGGGCTGATGAAACCTCAAGTAAGGGGAAGCAGGGACTGAACTGTGACCGTGGACATCTCTGAGCAATGTTATAATACCCAAGGTTGTTAAACTTTTAGTATGGGAAACGGTCTAGCTACTGTCCCTATTTTCTAGCCAGAAAGGAGAGTTTAAGGGAACACACAGATACTCCAGAGACCCTGAAGAACAGCTGGCTCTGCTCTAAAAGGAAAGCTAAGCAAATGTTTTGGCAGATTTAAAGTGACTTCCAGCTCACAAGGCAGAGCACATACATTAGGTTCTTGTCTCAGACAGTGATTTGAGGAGGTCATTCACAGAAAAGCTCTCCAGATTAAAAAAGCTCTTCTTAAAGAGACAGAAGTACTGCTGCTTGATTAGTAGGTGAGCAGCAGTTAATTATTTTCTCATTGCTAATGTGTAGATAGACTTGCACTGTTACTTTGCTTAAAAATGCAAAACAAACATGAAAATTTTCACTAATGTGGCTGTGGCACTGCACAGTGTCACTGGAAAGCCTCATCAGCCTGCAGTGAGAAGCAAAGTTAGCCCATGAAAACACCAAGTTCCACCTGCTTCCACATCCCCTTGAGCAGCTTTGCATAAACCTCCACTGGGCACAGATATCTCTGAGTTGGTCTTACCTCTAACCAGCCTAAAATCTTCCCTTTGATTATAAAGCAAAATGTAATTAACCAAAACTAACAATAATTTAATTTTTTTTAATTGAAGACATATTTTCTAACACTATGGTAGCAACACAAGTGATGCACGTGTTTTCAAACCCCAAAGGAAAAACATACGCCTTTAATGATTTTGAAAAGGATTCCATTGAAGTACTTCACTGTTCCCAGTGACAGCATCCCTTACTTTTCAGACTAAACCTTGAGCTGCAAAATGAGAAATCAAAGATGAACTTTGAGGCTCCTTCATGGCAAAGAGTTAAATCTACTTTTCTGATACTTAGTACCTGACCCATTGAATTAGGTTAAAAAACCCTCTAAATTGAATTTGTCACTGAAGATCTGCTGGCCTGGAAAAGGTGGAATGTGTATTGGTGTGAATACATGCTAGATAAATGAAGTCCTCAGCTCTTCTCCATTATTTACAATTTGATAATCCATTCTGATACCAAATCCATCTTATAACACCTTAAAAGAGTAACAATATGAATGCAGGTTTAATTAATCAAAGTTTAGTTGATTTTGAACTATTCAGTGAAATACCTTTAGGAAAAGTTACTGTGATTAACTTTCTTCCTTTGTGAGCTGGGGACACACAAATCTAGAGCAAAGGCAATGTAAAATCACTGCTGTTCTGTTAAATACAGCTGTTTACCTAGAAGAAAGTTTCGAGACAATGGATCACTGAGGACAACAGGAAAGCAGCCAGATGTTCATCCTATCTGTGCTTGGGTTTTTGTATCAAGTGAGAGAAACCTGAAGTACCACACTATAAGCAAAATTTCAGTTAGAAGAGCTGCTCAGTCTCTCCCAGACATGACGTTTGTTTATAGCAGGAGTTAAAGCATTCTCCTCTCTGCCACAACTGCAACAATAAAAAAAAAAAAGCTTGACAAAAACAGAAGAAAACTGAGCTTTCCTGTCTAGCAAAAAGATTTTTAGTTTTACAGATAGGCTACAAGCATCTATAAAATAATAAGTGCCTGAGATATAGTGGTACAAAGAGCCTCCCACTTCAAAGTTATAAACAAAACATCCCAACAAAAATCCCAAAGAACAAAGAATCCAGTCTCAGTGCTGCATAGTGATGTTTAAATCAATCAAGTGTAATTTTAAATAGAAATGTATAGGGAATGTCCTTTAAAGTAGCTTTGAAGTTTTTCCAGCCTTTCATCCATCTGAACTCCTCCCACGTCAAAATGCACGACTTTAGACACTCAGCTCCTGCTACGTTTGGTATGTGCTAGAATGGAATCATATAATCATGGAATAGTTTGGGTCGGAAGGGACCCATAAAGGTCACCTAGCCAACTTCCCTGCAGTGAAGAGGGGATCATACAAGTACAAGCCATGCTCTTTAAAGGCAGAACAGATTACTCTGCAGAACTAAAACACTAAAACTTTTCGTAAAACCAAAGCTATGGCACATAAGAACCTTAGGCACTCACCCTCCTACTTTCTGAACTTCAATAAAAACTAGTAATAGAGTCTACAAGCAACTTCAGAGCTCCAGAAAACAGCATGGGCCAAGGCCTCTTCCTACAGAAAACCCATCCACATCCAAGTGCTTGCACCCAGTGGAAGTTCAGTGCAGCTTTTCAGTATAAACATCACCTAACTTACTCCACCAAGGCAATAAACAAAGGCTTGTGTTTCAGTAAACAGTCTCACTGGTTACTCCACAACACACACTTATGTATGTCTCCTACAGACTTCAGAGGTTGGCTGTTTTTAATAAAAGCACCTTTGCCCTGAAGCTGCAAAGTTGGGACTTTTCAGGAGGCTTTTAGTGTAAACTTAGCTCTTCAGATCTGTACATTAAACTGCTCACGTAGATAGTAGAAATTGGTCAAAGCACATGAGCTAGAGAGTATGTCATGCAAAATATAGGACACGATGTAGCTCACTGATATCTTCTCTCAACAAGAATTTAATCATGCTGTGATCTGAAGGACCAGACCACAGACCTAACAAATAGGCAGTAATGGGGTTATGTTCTGTAAAGACAAGTATCAGCAGCAGGAGTGACACCACACCACAAGCTAACATGAAGGTCTGTGATTCTGACATTTAAAACTGATAGGCACCCTGCCAGGACAACAGAGTTTGAAAGCCCCTGCATTTTGCAAGCCCTTACTGGGGAACAGAGACACGAGAATTCTGCTTAAATCTCCAGGTTTTACTTGACTACTCTCATGTAACTCTCTTCCTCTCCTAAAGCCCCTCTCTTTCTTTTTTTCAACCTGTTTTTAAACTCCATGTCCTCTCACCTACGCAATTCAGCCTGATGTGGTTCTGCTTCTTCTCCCCAAAGAGAGCAGAAAGGGAGGGAAAGCAGTGATCTTTATGCAGGTGGCAGGCTTTTTGAAGTGTACAAGTTTGTCCCTGTACACTTTGTTTGACTACTCTCTTCCTAATAAACTCTAACCTCTGAAGGTCATTAGCTGGCTATTAACTGCGACAAGCCTTAAAGAGCTCTAACTGTGCACTAGGTAAAAGCTACTAAATCCTCTACACCCACTCCTCTGTTCTGGTGCCAAGTGATGGCATTAACAGAGATTAATAATTATATGCCTGTTTGTACCCCACAGTCTCAGCCTGGGCTCTGCAGTCAGGCCAGCTCACGACAGCTGCATGGGAATGAAGAGATGTGCTCAGCTGGAGGCAGTGGCTATAAAAGCTCCTGCTCCTCAGTGACCTGCACAAACTGTTCTGCCTTCCCTAAGCAGGGCAGGGCAGGGGCAGTGTGAAGCCTGGTAACTTGGCCATGCTTCAGCCGACTTCTATCAGGAAGAAAAAAAGAAGTTCCTCATTGCAATGTCTCCACAACTTTAAGTTCCTGCACCAAATCTTGGGAAGACCATATCCCCAAAATCAGTATCGATATTTATGGGAGACTGTATCAGCAATGGGGATCATTATGTTGCCCCAGACAAATACCACAGACTTAGGTAAGGGCTGGATGATCCTTTTTTTTCAGGTGGGCTGGCTATAACCCCACTATCACACTAGTGTGGAAAAAAAAAATCCTCACTCGGTGCATAGTCTGCATATGTATGTTGTACATAACCTATGTGGCCCTCCAGGGCATGATGGACAGGTCAGTCATGGCACACATTATCTGTTTCTCTAAAATTCATGGTGATAGCCAACCAGGCCTGCGCTTTCAGCAAAAGGAAGACATGCAAGGATCTCCGAAGCATTCGCCACCTCTTGAAAATCCAAGCCCATAAAAAAGAGGTTCTCATCTCCCTGGGTACATCAGAACTGTCACCAGTCAGAGAGTAGCCAAGGAATATAGCAGCTGGATTGCAGTGGGAGTCTGAGCTGCTGACCTCCAAATCTAGCTTGCAAGACATTTGTATTGCCAGTATACCCTGTTTTCATCAGCTGGCCCGAGGTCTGAGAGCTGTGTTACACTGCACAGGTGCTCCTTATCTTGTTCCCAACACATGTGATGCAGCTCTGTACAAACAGTCAGAGAGTGTACAGTATGTCAGACCTGGAACCATTCTGACAGCATGTAAGGTGGCAAACAGCATGAGGCAGGCTGGAATGCTAGAATTTCCAATGCTTTCTCCTTTTGCCTAAAGTACAAGCATTGTCCCAAACTTGGGATTTTCCCATTTCATTTGCTTCCCTCTGGCTGAAGGTCTTTCTTTCCTTACCCAGATTAAAATTCAGCCAGGAAGACTCCTGATATCTAGACAAGAAATTTTAGTTAATATTTTAGGCTTTTGGCCCTTATATAACCTAAAAGTGTTACAGTGAAAATTGTTAGATAACTAATTCTTTATAAAACAGACAAAACATTGGACTAAGCCTCATATCTTCTGTGGGCTCTTCAAAGCAAAGGTGCCCCAGACTCCTCCTGCAATCCATCACAGTGTTTTACACAGTCTTCCCAATTTGCTTAAGAAAGGAAATAAAAATACACAAGGACCTGCCTTCCTGTGATTCAAACCTTTGCAAAAGTTATCATCCTGTGCATCACAGGCTTGTTGACCAGCAGATTCACAAAAGCTTTTAAGACCCGTTGCATTCAGTCTTCTCCAATTTAAGAGCACCAGTTCTAAACTAGATGATCACTCCAGCCTTCCTTTGTCAGAAAATCTCTAGGGAGCCCATATTCCTCTGAAGAGTACTGGACATATCCCTACAACTGAGGCCTCATTAATGTTGAGCAGATTGGGATTACATTCTGTATTTTGCTGGCAATACAAATGTTTACTGATACAACACTTGCTTCCTTCTCATGCCAGATAAATCCAGCATCATGCTTCTGAGTCATACAACATCCTAAGTCCCATGATTCCCCATCTCATTTTCCAGGAAGCTTACAGAACCACTCATCACATATTTGCTCTCAACTGACTTTAACACCTCACACTTCCCTCCTTAAGCTGCAAGGTGCTGCACCTGTGTCAGGACAGCCTCTGGTATCAACACAGCTGGTAGGAGAAGGAATTGAGGGCAACCCTGCTGAGGTGGCCTTAGGCTGAAAAAGATGGACCTGGCCCAGCCATGTTACTCACAGCCCAGAAAGCCAAACGTGTCCTGGGCTGCATCCGAAGCAGGGTCCAGAGCAGGTAAGGAGGGGGAGTCTGCCCCTCTGCTCCACTCTGGTGAGACCCCACCCAGAGTACTGCATCCAGCTCTGCAGAACCCAGCACAAGAAAGGCATGGACCTGTTGGATTGTGTCCAGAGGATGGCCACAAAAATAATCAGAGGACTGGACAAGAAGCATGTGGACAATGCTCTCAGGCACATGGTGTGACTCTTGGTGTGGTCCCGTGCAGCGCCAGGAGTTGAACTTCTATGATTCTTGTGGGTCCCTTCCAACTCAGGATATTTTATGATTCTATAATAGATATAATGAAGAAATTTTTTATGACAAGGGTACTGAGGCACAGGAACAGGGTCCCCAGTGAAGTTGCATGTGCCTCATCTCTGGAAACATACAGGTCAGGTTGGATGGGGCTCTGAGCAACCTGATCTAGCTGAAGATGTGCCTGCTTATTGCAGAAGGTTTGGACTTGATGACTTTTAAAAGTCCCTTCCAACCCAAATCATTCTGTGATTCTAAATCCTATGCTTGTTTCTGATTACATCTTTTATCAAGGCTGGAGGACTAATTTAGCAATAAAACCAGTCTGCTTGCTTCTAGCTAGCTGTTAAAATTTGAAGTAGTAGGCCAAATCCCTATTCCACTCAAAAGACCCTGTGGAAACTCATTTGATGTGTTGGGTCAGATATCAGATCAATTTTCTGAGCATGATTATCCAAATCATTTGGCTTTTCACCACATAATTTAATTTACGTGCGTATTTGCAAAAGTGTGATGCAAGGGAGTAGCAAAAGCTCTACTAATCTCAAAATGTGACATCTAATGTGCCTCTTTTATCCACTGACCAATTACTCAGTCACAGAAGGGAACTGGGTTGAACAAATGGACCATGTTGGCAGCTACTCAGCTCTTTGATGTTTTTCCAAGATGTCACAGATGGTTTGATTGTTTCCATTCCAGAATTTTTCTCTTAATTGATGTTAAACTGACAAGTTAATAATTTCACAAATTCCCTTTCCTTATTACCTGCTCTTTTCTTATTCTTTCATGCTCCACAAAGACATGCAGTTAGAGCTCTGAGAACGGAAACTCAGAGATCCAGCTGAAGAGTAGATAAAAAGCTGAGATACAGCTCAGTAAGCCTAGACAAATTTGTTTATATTGACGAAAAGAAGGCTAAGGACCCTTGGGCTCCAAGACCAAATAGCACAGACTGATTCATATCCACTGAATCAGCTGAAAGCCACTCCTGAAACACAACCATTGCATCCAAGTTACAAATTGTTGGTACCCAGCCCTGGCTCAGAACTCTGACATGCTTTGGCCCTTATTAATCCCCACCACCCAGTGGTGGTCACACTCCAGAAGCAGGCAGCAGGGTATGAAACCTTCCAGTACACCTTGTTCTATGCTTGCAGGCTGGAAATCTGTGCTGGGCACCAGGTGTGACAACATCCTGCTGTCTGCCATGGATAATCTCCCTATCCCAGCATTTTCTCCATATGCTTATCAGACAACTATCCATGCTTCATATGGCCCATCTGTAGTCCTGCCTCACTCTTCAGGCTGAAGCCAGGCAAGCTGCCCTCAGTTAGGGGTTCCATGGCAGATTAATTTCTAGTTTGGGACAACAGCAGTGCTCCTAAAATGCGCTCTTTCTGCCTGGAATTAGCGGTGGTTTCTGGGAACATTCTCTGTATACTGTAAAACACAAAATGTTGCTTTCTCCTTTGACCATTGCTTATAGGTCCAATTTGCAATGACCACCAGTGGAATGTGTGTCCAGCTGGTTGACCTCAAGGTGTTGGACTCTGAGGGACATCCTAGAAATCCATACCAACAGTACTCATAGTGCCATTTCCTGCTGTGCAACCCAAATGGCTCATGAGCATCCTCGTGCCAGACGGAGGGATCCCAGCAGGGCTGGGCCCTCAGTTCCCACACACACTGCCTGGCCTCGCGGGCACAGATGGCCACGCACACTTGTCTGTCTCTTCTAGTTCCAGAACTGGAGGTGGCAATTTGGATAATGGATATTTCTACCAAAAACTTCACAAACATTTAGCAGCATTCACCCCTTCCCTTCCTAAACACAGCCCCTCCTCTGCCTGTGCCTTGCCTTCCCACAGTGCTATATGCATGGAATAAATCATATCCACGCTGACAGTCCATTCTGTTAACTCTTCCTTTTTCATGAGTTGTGTTGTCCACTGCTATAACTGAGGGTCTACATTCTTATCCCCTCCTCTCTATTCATGCATGAACTGCTACCACCTCTCTACTCATGCTACCCCTACATAACCACTTGCCAGAATCCCAGTGGGAATAATTTCTGCAAGTCCCCAGATGAAAGGCTGTGGCTCTGCTTTTAACAACTTCTCTTCCAAAATAAACTTTTAAAGATCTCTTTCATCACCACAAGGGAGGCAGAAACAAAAGCATATGTAGCTACTATTTGAAGAGATATCATCCAGATGTGCATGGGGTCACGTGAGTAAAATAAGGTCTTCCATCCTTCCTAGTTTCTGTTTCAGCAGCCTGGAGCTTCAGTCCCACCTGGTCAAGTATATCCACACTGCCCAGCTGGGCAAGGTGCTCCTGTCTCAGGAGATGCCAACACCCACATCCCTCATCAAATTGCTCTATCTCCCAGAACAGCCAGTTCTCTTTGAGCAGGACTTGGTCACATCACAAAGTCTGTGCCAGTATGAGCAGTACTTTCTCCAGGGTTCCCTGGGAGCTGTTCCAGGAATGGAGCCAGGAACTACTTCCCTCCTGTTAATCCCTGGGGATTCTTTCAGTCAGGGAGAGCAAGCACAGAAACCACATTTCCCTACAGCTCTGCTCAGGATTCTACTGCCTTGCTAGGTGGCAGGGTCATTTCTGGTGACAGGAACAACCCAATGGAGCATCGTCTTTTTCCTTGGTCCATCTTTCAGACATTTTGGTAGACGATTGTGGGATCCAAAATGATTTTCTCTTTAGAGTTTCTAGCCTCACAGAAAAGGGTTATGCACACAGGTGCTCTTTGGGCCAATAGTCATGAACTCAATAGAAGAGAGACTTGTAGAAGTCTGCAGATATAAGCAAAATCAGCAACTATCTTCCCCTGACTCCAGGTACATCACTGAGCTGTACATTGTTCATCCTGGTCCCAAGAGGCCCAGCAGCCACATGCCAAGTGGGGAGGCACTGGCAGAGAAAATGGCTCTGGCCCCTGGGTCATGAAAGGTGTAGTGCCTCGGTTGCACTGTCACCCATCCATAGCTGCTGGTTGCACATCTGTGAGCTCATATTTGAAACTATCAGTGAAAGGGATTTCCATGTGGAAGTTATGCTGGGGTGCTGTAGGCCCCAGAGGTTACCAGAGATAATGCTTACAAATGGAAGCAATCCTGTGCCCTGTGCTCTGGGATGACCCTACTTGAGGAGGGAGGTTGGACCAGGTGACCCGCTGTGGTCCTTCCCAACCTGACCCATTCTGTGATTCTGTGAATAGTGGCTGATGGCTGTGAGCCGATGCTCACATCTGTGTCACGGGCTTGTGTTATTTTACAGCACAGGCATTGCCTTTGTCTAACTTGTTGCTCAACAAGAGAGCACAGCAAGCAGTAAGGTGTCAGTTAAGATGCAGACCTAGTCTTTCTAGCACAAAAATCTTCATTCCAGGAGCCATGAATTATCTCTTGCAGAAAAATTTACACTGAGACTTAGAAAATGCATGTGGAACTCTAGACATTAAACCAGATTTATTAATTTAATTAAACTGCTGCACCATTTAGGTAGGGCATTTATATAATCATCTAAATACAGATAATTTCCAAAGTAACACAAGATATTTTCTTACAAAAAGAATGATAAAGCTGGAATGGCTCCTATTTAAAAGCTTGAAGCTACCAAGAATATTAGACCTCTAACACAAATACACAGGTGTAGTCTAATGGAAAAAAACACTTTTAAGAGTCCATGATGTTTCAACACTCCCCTGAGGTTTCCCGTGTTCATGAGAGCCCTTGTACAATGCACTGGAGAGCTCTGCTGTGGATCACACTTCCCAGAAATGTGGCCTGTACTGCATGAGGGCGTGCCTTGAGAGCCAGACTCCACAAAAATTTTCCTTAGCCTTGCTGCATGTGTACCAGGACTGGCAGGGCTGCCAGTTTCTCTTATTTAGCTTGTGCAGAATCATGTCAGATGTGCTTCCTGTCCTAAGCCTTGTCCCAGAAAAAGAGGTAGGGGGATGTCAGCAGGTGGATGCATGTCCTGCAGTCAGTCCCTCTCTGCATTAAATCTCTCTTCGCAGAACAAATGGACAGACTAATGCCAGATATCTGGGCTTCACTAAAGCCTTTCTAACATGCTCAGGATGTCTGTAACCATGTGAATTTTTTCCATTAGGATGTGCAAGTAAAGCTGCATGAATACAAAGTTCAAAAGAATCAAACCTCAGGAAGGGTAGATATTCCTTTTGCCTTATAAGACAAAAAGAAGTAGCCCCTTCATTCTACTAAAATACCTTAACATATCTGGGTAGATGAAAAAGGTCCTCAAATATGTTTTTCAGAACTGGCTTCTTTCCAAGCATGGTAAACTGGTGTGGTAGGAAACAAAGACCATTCAGACACTTATCCATTTTGGTTACATTTGTAATTTTCTTATTAACGTAAGCCTTACAGTCTTTCTCCTTCAGGATGCCAGAGTCAGTAAAAGACAAACACTAGAGTTGAAATAAGTTACTCATTTATCTCTTCCAAACGGGCTTTTAATGTTTATTATTTTAGCCTTTGGAATAATCTTAACCATTTTGAGAGAGAGAGGAGGGTACTAGACAGTTCTTTTTGTTTAGACATACCAGTCTTGCCTTGGATTGGCTTCCCAAGCACAAGTTCTAGTTAAAGTTTTGCTTTAGCAGAGGAAAGCTTTAGCTCCAGTGTATTCCCTCCATAAAGGCAGTTACGCTGGATTGTCTCCCAAGACTGGTTATAACCAGAAACAGCTCCCCGGTATTCCCCACAAGGCCATTTTTCCCACTCACTGAACATTTTCATAGCTCCTTTCTGACCTACTCAAAGTTCTGGCATACTTGCAGAGCAGCAAGACCCACTGAGTTAATGAAATACTACTACTTTCTACTTCACAGGTGGATCTTGGCAGTATTTGAACACTCATCCTCACCCATTTACTTCAATTCCTAAAGTCAAGGCCAGCATAGACAATTATAGCAGAGGTTTTAAAGAACATTCTTTACCCTTTGATCTTCCATTTTGTCTCCAGAGGGATATTTTTTCAGCACTTCTGCTTAGGAAATTGCTGTTGAGAAATCCCTAACATTTAAGAAATTTCACCTAGTGTTGTAAAGCTTAGGAACAGCAGGAACAGAACTGGCATCTCCTGGGCAGAACTGCACCCTTTGCAGCTACCAAGGGATATGGGGCATATCCCTATATTTCAGAATCACTTAAGGTACAAGAAAATAGACTCTTTCTCATTTCGTTATACAATATACAAGAAATGTGAATTCCTACATCCAGTTTACATCAAGGGAAGAAGCGCCTTTTTATCCTCATCTAATAATTACTGTTCAGGCTTCAATATTCCCAGGAAAACCAAGGAAAGAACTTCTATGTAATCTGGGACACCACCTGATCTCAGACACCAACAGTGTCTCTTCTCCAAGAGAAGTGTATTATTTTTCTTCTCTTGCCTGACTCTTCCAGAAACCTCTTGTACAAGCAGGGTCAAAGAAGACCCCTGGAAGTGTGGCTTCTTGCTTGCTTGAGAGCCATATTAGAGTGAGGTAAATAAATTATGGATAAAAGTGCTTTAGTAGAAGAGGACAATACTTAGAGCAGTTTTAAAATACCTAAATACTTGAATCACTATTATGGAAATATAAAGAAAAAGCAAATCTGTAAATTTCTGTCACTTGATAAATAATATTAGTACTTCAATCACTTAAAATAGAAAGGACTCCAAAATGAGTGTTAAAAGAGGATTAAGACAAACTTTCAATGGCACTGCAGAAGTAATAGTCCATAAAAGGAGATTCAGACGCTAACTAGTTTTAAGGATGATTTGAAAGATTTAAGGACCGTTGTTTGTTCTAAATGCTAATCTCCTATTTTCTTAGTAGCATTAGGACTAGCAAGGAGTATACTTTCATAAGTTTTTTTCCAATTTACTCAAATTCTTTCAATGTTTTTTTGCACTGTAAAATTATAAATGAGTATTCCTGTTTCATTAAGATGAAGAAAGACCATTCCATGAAATAATCAGGCAGGCTGCTGTGACAGCAGATCACATCCTGCTCTTTCTCACAATTTCCAGTTTAATTTCAGAGTTGTTGGAAAGCAAAGTTAAAGCAAATGAAGAAAATCCTTGGATACTGGTAAGCCATGACAGATAATTGAAATATATTGGATTTTAAATTCTAATTCTCCTGAATAATTTGCTGTTTTCACCTATTTTATTTAAACTTAAGACACTTATCCTTCCTTCATTTCTTCTAGCAAATCAATGCAGACAGCTGCTCTTTATATTCCCCTGAACAGCATCAGACACATAGCAAATATGATGAGCAAGCATTTTGGATGATCATGCAGGTCAATATATTTTCACTTTTGTAATATGATGCTGAATCATAGCAACAGGCATTAGATTAAGGAAGATGTAGTGAGAATGCCTCATGCATTTCAGGCTGATTCTGGATGTGTTCATTCAGATAAGTAACGAAAACCAGACAGTATTTCTTAACTTATTCACAGATGCCACAGCTGGACACTTCTTTTGCCTATTAAATTCTTAAATCGAGTAGACTACAAGACCTAATGATCAAAACCAGCACAAAATCACACACTGTAGCTTAAGCATTTATTAGCTTTGTCACTGAAGCTGTTCAGGGTTCTCATTGTTTTTCAAACAAAAACATACAATAATTGCCCACACTCCATTTATATTTGAAGTGATTACCATACTGGTTAGACAGACAGGACATCAATATAAAGCCTAATTGAACAAGACAAATTGCATGTCAGACCTGCTGACCTTTTCAGAATTACCTTTGTAATCTAATGTTCCTACTGGCATTTTCATCTTCATAAATACTTAGACATACCAAAACTAATGAAAGAAAAATCCTGCAAACCAAGGAAATCTGCCTTTTGATCTGATGGAATTTAGTTTTTGGACAAAACATCACAGCATGTAAACAAATATATGAAAAGCAGAATTACTAACAATTTCATAGTCTTACAAGTCTTATTAACACCCACATCTTCATATTTACATCTCCACTTTTGATGAATGAGCTCAAACTATTTAAGAAATCACAACAACACAACAATGGAAACCTGTCAAGAAATCTATGCTTAACTTCATTCCTGTAAAAATTCCAAACGGTCTTTGGAACTGTATAAACCATTATGGAAAATAGCACTTAGAGGACTACATCTCTTCTCCCTCTGCCCCCATCCATCTTCCAGCCAAATGAATACTCAGAGATGCTTTTTGACATAAAGTTATATTCTAATTACAAAAGTAAAACAAAAAATGACTCAATTTTTAGCAAGACACCAAGTACACCATTCTGGCATATACATCAGCCCTCTAATTTGAGGCTTGCTGTTTAGCTTTCTTCCTAGATGAACGGGAAAAGGAAAGGG
Organism: Aleadryas rufinucha; assembly: GCA_013397815.1. Taxonomy (NCBI): domain Eukaryota; kingdom Metazoa; phylum Chordata; class Aves; order Passeriformes; genus Aleadryas; species Aleadryas rufinucha. Next base: position 1,601,801 of record VZTH01006494.1, on the reverse strand, counting down.
ATTGGACTTCATCAGCTGTGGTTTAAGTGACATTCTTAAACTGAAGTGCAGAGAAAAGGATTATTTTTTTTTTTGGTGAAAGGTTGTAAATTCCCCTGCACATTCATCCTTTTCTTTCAAAGCCTCTTGGGCTTTACTGTAATAAGTTACCAAGCAGGAAGCAGTTTAACCAGTTTTGTAGAGAAGTCTCTCCTTTCACAAGAGGTATCTTCTTCTCACTTTTTATTCAGACATCAAGAAAATTTATAGGAATTTTCATACTGTTGTATTTTTCATACTGTCCAGTTCTGTTTCACAATTTCTTCTCTCTTTTCCATTTCCCCATAGGTATACATCCTGCAGCCTGTGCCAGAACACCTCAGTGATTTATTCCAAGAAAGTTAGGAGCTCAAGAGAGATGCAGAAGTTCATATTATGTTTATTTCTGCTGTGCTAAGCCCAGAAATACCATTTCCATTTTTATTCAGTGATTTGATTGGATCCTTGAGGGCTTGTACAGCAGCTCAACTTTACTCAAAAGAGTTTTGTGGTAAAAAGTTCAGGAGCAACTATTCTATTTGAGCCTCTTGAGTTCCCAGTGCTGTGTAGGAATTTGCCATTGGGGATGAGGGACAGATCAACCTATTGAATTAAACACCTTCTCTTCTGTTTATAAGAGTCCTTGAAAAAGTTAGGGCCTTTTCCCCTTTAGGCACACAAATATATATTTTGCATTAAAGGTTATTTTACTATTTACCTATAGTAGCTTGTTATCTATGCTCTGAAGTTTTGCTATTTAATGAAAAAAGCCCCAACAAAAACTGAAAACAAAAAAATCCAATTATTGGATGACCCAAGTACTGTTTATCCTTGTAATATATTCAATTCACTAAAGCATACAATTATAACACACTTAGAGTGTAAACATTAACACTGTTCTATTTCCTGGAATGATGCATTTAAAGCAACTTGTCTCACTATATCCTGAGTTTAATAAAAGAAACCTTCTTTTCAGCTGTGACTTTCTCTGTTGGCCTCATATTATTCCTCTGTTAGCTAAAGCCAAATGGCAATTTAGCAACTAAATCCTAGACTGATTAATCTAAATATGAGTAAGTCTTGGTATTCCTTTGGCATTGCCTGATAGCATTTGATGCTGCTTCTACCTCTACCTGAATTGTTATGCTGAACATCCTAGCAGCATCTCTTTGTAAAAGCAATCCACTAACTGCTACCTCCCCTTCTCCCTTCAGAGTGCAGTCCTTCAGGGAATAGGAAGGGCAATTTTAAGGGTTCAACCTGGTTTTGAGAAGAAATAAGAGAAAGAACACATTGTTCTGCATTATTCTCAAGAGAAACAGACACAACTACTCCCACCAAAGCTTGTGACGTCCTAGCTGGTCATTCAATGTTTTAAAAGAGGAATCTCAAGCCATAGTAACACTGATAGTAGAGACTGTACTTGGACTAATTTACTTGTTATTTAAATATTAAGTACTTTACTTAGTCAGATCAAGGGCCCATTGTTATAAATATACTCCCCTTCAACTGAAGACACTGTTGAATGCCTAGGGAAGAGCAAGGGAAGTGCATTTCCCCAGAACTCCCAGTTTCCTTCTGCTTTCATCTCAGTAACTTCCCAGCTCAGATATTTCCATGCATTTATCGTACCTTTGTGGATTTATTTGCCATTAACGGGACCAATTTCCTTTCATGCCCTGAGTAAACTCCTGGCCTCTACTGCATCCTGTGGGAATGAGGTCCTGCAACCAGTCAGATAAACAGAGATGGACATCCACAGTTCGCAACACACTCGTTCGTTTCAGACATCCCTACCATCCACTCTAGAGATAGACTTTTTTGTCATTGGTTTTCATCTTCCTCAGAGACACCAGAGATGAACTCCTGTGAGTACACCTGGTCAAAAATGCCACCAAGAATGTTCATTTGCAGCAATTCAGTCCTGACTGTGGTGTTAAAGCCAAGTTATTCCAGTTTGCAATCTGTGAGTGGAAAGCCACAGGGAAAAACAAACAAAAAACCAAGCAAGCAAACAACCCCAAACCCCCACATTTTATACAGAAAAAGAAGAGTTTTAGGAAGGGAGTACATACCCCTACTGCATTACTAATGCCATGGGGCTAGGGGAAGACCATCATGCAGAAAATCCTCTGGGATTCACAACAAGTGCATTGTTTGGATGATCACATTACAGCTGGTTGAGACTGAGTCAACTTACTACCAGATGAAAGGCAGGTGTTGTGATTAGCATTTCTACAGGCATGAAATCAAACACATGCAGTCATCTAGTAGTATGCAGTCATCTCCTTATCTCCCTGCCCATTACTCCAGTGTACTACCCAAGGTTCTGGCCCACAGTGTTTACCCCAAGAACTTTTCCAGGTTCACAGAAGTTCATGTCAAAGAAGGAAAACAAAGTTACAGAACAGTATTAGAGTGAGGAAGAATCCTGAAGTCCTTTGATGGTGATTCAGGCACAAAGACTAGTGATACAAAGAAAAGATGATAGAAAAAACCCAAACAACCAATCAACTAAAAAGCTGAAAACAAAAGACCCCACTCCTTTGTAACAACATTTGTTTAAAGACTAACTAATAAATTTAAGGAACTCATTATCCTACAAGAACAAAGTCTACTTTTTTCTTGATTTTATTTTTCAGTAAAGTTCTTTTATCTCCCCAGCAAAAAGAAAGCATGAAAGAAAAGACGAAAGCCACAAAAATCAGCCATCCTGGAGTACACAACAGGCCCTCTTTTGAAGTAAGTATGTTCTTATGAAGCACTAACTATTAGAAAGAGCAACACCTTTACAGACACTAGTTGCTCATTAAAAGTGAACTGATACCAAATATCCAAATTCTCATTATATACTCATCATTTCTACATGCATTTTCACATTTTAATTGACATACAATACCTAAACATCTGTACAAGCCCATCCCAAGATGAGTGGGAGTACAGGAGTTGCCTCAGATGGATTTCTTAAAGTCACTGCACTGTGTTGCTTGTTGGAGCACTTCTCTCCTCCCACAATTGACTTCTGTAGCATGGCTTCCACCTCCTGGTGGTGGCTGGCCCTCATCATGATCATACCCCAGTCTTCCACATACTGAGGTGGGTCTTCCCAGAAAGCAAGAAGGCAGCACGAGGAGTTAGGCAGACCTGCCTCATTGCATTTTACTTTTAGGTGTAATTTTTTGCTTTTTAAATCACCTCTTCACTTCACTTTACTTATGGTGTTCCTCTCCCATTAACTAAAGTGGTCTCAGGTGTTTTATTCCCTTACTGACAGGACTCATCTCCCCAGCTTCTCTCTGCATGCTTTAATTAACTTGGAGGACTACCATACACCTGACTTACCATAAGAGTGAAAGGTTTTGTGTTCCTGAAAAGATACAATCATTAGTGCAAAGAGCTTAATTTGTTTTCTTCAATAGATTTTTGTTAAAAACTCTTCCCTCCCATCTCCTTTCACCTATGTGCTATTCCACATGCCCTCCAATTCTGTTTTAGTTAGTATCCATAAAGCTTCTGCTCTCTTATACACAAGTTAAAAACTAGTGTATTGTCTTCTTAACAGCAAGATATAGCACAACCACTTTACAGTCACAGGGCAACAATAATCACAAAGACTCATCTTTACTTTAAAATGTTGAAGGAGAATGCCTGTGTGATTATTGCTATGCTTTCAGAAAATTCAATTTAGAAAAGGCCAAGAGCTGAGAATACGGGACTCAGAAGTCACCCTGTTATTCTACCACCTCAAACAATTCCTATCACAAATTTTTCTTCTGGTTTCTTCCCTCACATTAAGTTTGTGGCAAGGGGCAAGGTCCAGATATTAAAAAACCCAAAACCCTCCCATATTGATTCCTGGCATCAGGTGAGGGCTTCAGGCACACAAAGCAACTAAACCAAGATACTCACCAGGAAGGGCTCCTCTTCAGAGAAGGAAGCCAGGCAATATCACATACCCACACACAAATAAACTAAAGCCATTATACCATTGATCTCAACTACAAGTCTTTTCACAGAAGAAATTACACTGCTATCAAGTATGTTCATGCATTAAATGGACTTTTTGTCAGGTTACCTATTATTCATTATGGTATTTGACCTGGAATCTGCCTGCAGGTCCAAGGTGGAGACTGGAACTATTCACACAGCTGGGGGGTTAAAGAAGGAAAGAGGGTTAAAGGAGCAAGGAAATTGGATCAGAGAAGCATAGTGTCAGAAAAGCTGCAGAACAACACCTCTAAACACATCGGTTCACATAAATTTTCCTCCCACACACCCTCTCACCTCTGACAAAGGTGAAGGGTCACAAAACTCAGTTCAGTCCATTAGGAGGATGATCTTGGAGCTTTACTCTTTTATCAGAGATTCATCAACCAAATCAGGACAGAAAACCAGCAAGGTAGTAAAACCTCTCATATTGATCACAGTACCTTTCCTTGCTTTCTGCGAAGGTCCCTGAAATGGTTCAGGCAGAACAAGGCAAGACAGGAGAGAAAGGTGGCTGTCTTGTGGGCAGAAGACCTGAGTTCATTTCTTCCCACAAGAGTGCCTCTTTGTGCTTGGGCAAGTCAATATATACTTTGATTCCTCGACTGAAGGACAGCAATTATACCGCATCACTAAACCCCAAGAAGGCGAGAGAATTGGACCGTGAACTCCCCATATGTTAGCAGGAAGCATTTAAGAATCTTTTACAGAGTAATTTCCCACACATTGTCTTATCCTTGCAGTCAGTCAGCAAGTCTTTACTCCCTCTTCCTCTCCATGGGCTAGAGGTAACTGCTTGGAGCTGGCTGTGCTGGTCAATATTGCTGGAACTGAGCGGTATCCAAGAGAAGCTGCCCGACAGGAACAGTTCCACCCTCAGTTAACTACAACAGGAGACCAATTATACTTTCTCAGGGCTGGTTTTAACATTCGCAGATATCACACGCTGCATTTCTTTATTACACTTGTTAGCTGGATTCTTAGAAAATAGCTAATGTGCTCCAAGTACAAGACTGTGCAACAGATCAAGCTCTTTTCACCAAGAATTGTTTGCACTGTTCTTTGTAATTTATGCAGTTAGTCATTTGCCTTTTCTATTCTTCCCTTAGAGAAAACTCCCTGGATATGGGACTACATTGTCTCCAATGAGAGCACATCTTATCACAAATATAAATTCGGTCACGGGGCTTTGCACTAAAGACTTCTTAACCTGGTCACAGGATGATACTTGGAGCTGAGAAGAAAAATTGCACACAGGAGCCATGCTCCATGAGCAAGTCTCTTAACTTGCTTATACAAAATCCAAGCTCTACAGAGATCCCAGCTGTAGTTCCAGTTTGAGTTAGTCCTCAAACCATGATAAAACAGCCCTTGTCAGGTCTGCCTGCTGCCTTATATTTATATAAGTGCTACCTAGCTTGCTCCACACAAATGGTCTCAGAAAGTCTTATACCTCTGACCCAACCTTAAAAATCTCTGGATCTCAGCATCTTCCTTGCTTCATCAAAACTGGGAAGAACTGAGAGCTGAAAACTGTAAGACCTTCCCTCTGGATATAAACATATCAGACTTATTTAAACTGTTTGATCCATCTAATAAATCCTGGCCACAATGTTGTAATAAAGTCTAGAAGTGAGATTGTTGCTGAAAAATGTATGGTCTTGTGGACCAAGTTAGCCATGGAAAACAGTTTTCCAGAGATCCCAGCTTGAATGGTGAAGCCCCATATCCCCTTTTTTTAATTATCCAAAGGTAGCTGGATGAGCCAAAGAGCCTCCTTTGTTTCCACTTTTAGGTTTGCTACACAATGAAAGTTCTGGGTACCAGGGACCACACAGTGACAATACCACCAGCAATATTTACAAGAAAATCAAGGTGATGATGTTATTCTACAAAAGATTCAGTAAAGTGAAAAACAGCTTTTCTAGAAAGTAAGCAGCAAATAAACCTGGGGAAGCTATAGAGCACCTTATGTTCCTTAAATTAGTCAAGTGACTTTTTATTTGGGGCTGCATTTCAGCCCAAAGTATCAGCTCATATCAACTGCTGCTAGTTTACATCTCTGATTGCCTATTTCAAGTTCTCTGCTTACAATGAAATAACAACTGAGCCTGACTGTATTTATTTTACATTAGCCAGTATTCTTCATTCTGGATTCTTTCAGATACCACTTCATCTTCTACAAGGCTTTGGCCCTGTTAAAAGCAAGTAACATAATATAATATCAATGATAATGGAACTTTGAATTAGGTTGTTATAGTCATCAGCACAATCATCTACATACTTTTGTGCTGAAACACACAGGTACTCTGTGTGTAAGTAATTTTACTTATGTCTTCCTTAAGCAGGGAATCTATCATTTTTTGCATGGCCTGTAGTAGAAGTCTTACCTTGAAGTAAAAAACTGCATACACAGCTGCTAGGAGGCTCGAAGGAAAAAGAATAATTCAGAACCAAGACATTCACAGAGCTTCTTGCAGGTCCTAGAAGAACTCTTGACAGTCCTTCTGCCTGTACAAGGTATATAGCTTTCACGCAATGCACCTGTTTGAGCAGGGCTCAGAGAGAAAGATATCAGAATATTCAGAATAATTCTTATAAGGAGTTGAAAGGGTTGGATTGGGACTGACGCAGAAGAGTAACTTGCAAGGTGTCAACCCCTAATAGGAGCAAGCACTAGAGCTTCCCCCAGGATTCAAGTAGGCCACCAATCTTTTTTGAATCTGCAGCAACCTGTGGTTCAACAGCTACCTTTATATTCACCAAAAACAGTGCAGAGCAACATCTGTCACCACTGGACAGGCTGAGACCAGTGTGGTGTCAAAGATTACCTATGAGCTATTTATTTGCTTTTTTACCTTCCTCCTGCAGTGCACATCAGCAGTGCAAACCACAACTTCTCCCTTCCCCATGATCCCGTGTGCAACTCCAGACCAGCTGTAGCAGACATTGGATTCCAGTGGACAGCAGGTGGGAAAGGAACTGCATCATCCCTGTGTCAGAGCTCTGCCTGTTGCAGCCGTGGCCCCATCTGCAGTAGCACTTCATGGCAGAGTGCCTCCCAAAGGACACTAAGACATCTGCAAACTGGGGAGATAATCCCCCAAAACAGCCTCCTTTTCACACGGTCAGATGGGACGACTCAGCTCCATATCCTTTATTATTTCTAAAAAAAACCCAAACAGAAAAGGCAAACAGTGCTAAGCACACAGAAATGTCACTCTCTTGAACTCTTGAGTCCTTAGTAAAAGCTGAAGAATTACAGTGATGTTGCTCCCATGAGGCACCATTAGACACTTCCCACCTCCTCCAATTTCTTGAGTCAAATCATGTCTTGATCTTTTTCATGATGAGGAGAAAAAAACCCAGCTCTTTCATTAAATAAAGAGTGTTTCACCCAAAAAGGTGTGGTAGCTGTGGGTGTTCTTTTTTTAGGGTGGCCTTATTTTGTTAGTTGTGGGGGCATGCAAGGTTTTGGAGATTTAGGGTCGGGGTATTTTGCTTTGTTAATTTTGTTGTTTCGGGGGGCTTGGTTTGATTTTTTTTTAATAGTTTGCAGTTGTCTCATGAGGAAGATCTCACAACAGAAATCTCTGTCATCTTGGCAGTGGATCTTGGTAGCAATGGAATCTGTTAGTCATACAGAGCTGAATAGTTCAGATAGCTTTCAGCACATATTGCTGGGATTTACTCTTTAAAAGGCAGGCTTTTTATAGATGGAATTAAGGGGTTTTTACCCAGGGCTTGTGACACATAGTTGTAGGCAGCATTGAAGTCCCATACTGAAGTGGCTTTCACCAGCACCAAGTCAGTCGTGTTGGACATGACTCCGTGTTCTTTAGTCTACTCAGAAGAAATCCAGTTATTTACTGCTTCTGCAGAGGTTCTGAGAACCACAGTGTATTCCCAGAAGACACAGTCATTGCATTAAAAAAAAAAAAAAAAAAGAGAGAGAGAAAAAGTCCCTTCTACTTGTTTTAACTGTGTTTAGACCAACCTTCACTACACCAGGCCTGCAGAGAAGAAGCTTCAGAAGCAGAGTAAAAATATCCATCATACTGTATACAATTACTTGAACACCATGAGCCAGATCTCTGGAAGGTGACAATATCTTCACTTGTCTGTTCCTGGCATCTCCAGAATAACAGTACTGAAAACAATTTTCTTTAGAGGTCTTTATCTGTAAGAAAAATCTGCCAATGGTACAAAAGCCACAGCTTTCTTAGCCTCACTTTTTTTTGTATAATCAAGAAATAATGTCTCCAGAACGTTAACCTTACAAAGCTGAACTTGATTCATATGGTAGTCAATAGCTTTGGAGTCAATAGCTTTACTCATGTGAGTAATTCTAGGTACATGCTCAAGTGCTTATATGTTCAAGGTCTAAATTAAGACAGAGTACTTTGGCGCTGAACATAAGGTCTCAGCTAAACTACAGTAGAGTGTAACTAATCATTTGTTTTATGTTTGCTGCCACAAAGAAAGGAGAATTGGAGAATTAAAGTACATTCTGTTACTGTGAATTTAACTTCTTGTTCTTTATCCTTGAAAATGTAAGAAATGGAAAGCAACAGCCTTCAACTATAACGGATTACATTATTGAAAGCCATGCAAATCCATATACAGATTTAAAGGGAAGTAAGAGAGGTGCTTCAAAATACACATGTTGGTTTGTATCAGAAGTTATGTGACCAGCAGGACCAGGGCAGTGATTGTCCCCCTGTACCTGGCACTGGTGAGGCCACACCTCAAATGTTGTGTCCCGTTCTGGGCCCATCCTGACAAGAAAGACATGGAGTGGCTGGAGCGAGCACAGGCAAGGGAACAGAGCTGGAGAAGAGTCTGGAGCACAGGTCTGATGAGGAGCAGCTGAGGGAGCTGGGTGTGTTTAGCCTGGAGAAAAGGAGTCTCAGGAGGGACCTTATTGCTCTCTTCCTGAAAGGAGGGTGTATCCAGGTGACGGTCGGCCTCTTCTCCCAGGTAACGAGCAAAAGGATGAGAGGAAACAGCTCCAAGTTGTACAAGGGGAGGGATATAAGGAAAAATGTTTTCACTGAAAGTGTGGCCAAGTGTTGGAACAAGCTCCCCATGAAAGTGGTGGAATCCCTACTCCTGGAAGCATTAAAAAACATGCAGATGTGGTGCTTAGGGAGGTGGCTTAGTGGTGGACCTGGCAGGGTTAGGTGAATAGTTGGACTCAATGATCTTAAAGGTCTTTCCCAGCATCAATGATTCTATGATTTTATTCTCTATATCAGCATAAGAACTGGTGGATTCACACCAGAATTCCCCCCTTCTCCTAAATTAGGTGTGATTCTTCACTATATCATTCATGCAGTCTCTATTTCATCATGGTTTCCAAATAAATAAGATGTGGATCTGCCCTTTCTCCCTAGCGCTACCATAATCCAAGTAGGCCTTTACCCACACACAATAGAAGAGAAAAAAAAAGCATTTATTCTGCCTTTATCACTAACACAGACTGATGAACATTTAACACACAATTCCTTAGATGGGGCAGAGGCATCAGGAATCATGTGGGAACTGCCTCAGCAGCCAGAACTCAAAGCACTAAGCCCTCTGTCAAGTGAGATGTGAGTCATCACAGTCAAAAGAGATAATCAGGTTAGCAGATTTTATGCTGAATACATTTGGTATAATTTTTAAGTTTTTCTTCTAAAACTTCGGTTCCCTAGAGAATGATCATTTAAGTGGTTGAGAGATATGATTAAAAACATGAAATAGTTGACATATGCTGAAACTCAAACTTTAATATTCAAGGAAAAAAAGAAAGGTATTTCTTAAAGCATACTCAAAACTCCTGTTATAATACCTTTGGTTCATTATTTTAACTTACTTCTTTCAGTGGTGCTGTCTCCCACATGCTCCACAATAACTGAATGCTTCTAGGTATTAAAAGGTTAAATAGAAAAAGTCAAGTACCAAGCACAGGTACCTTAACAATTTACCAGTTTGTCTCCCACATCAGAAGCCAACACATTCAACAATCCCTGTATCAGACTATCCATTTTAAATGCAAAACACTTCAAATGGAGAAAACACTCTTGAGGCTGAGTTTACTCATCTCAGAAATCCACAATACGAGGATCCAAGTTTGCTCCTAAAATAATGAAAGAGAAAAATTAAATTACAATTTTTACAGATACCCTGATAAAAGCCATGTCTGTTGTAAGTTAAGGTACCAAAACCTCATTAGAAAGACTTCCAACTTCTTTATATGCCTGTAATCCATATAAATCAGGAGCTTCAGATCAAATTCCCTAATAGAATAATTGCTTTGTGCATTGTCCTTACCTTAATGAAGCTAAAGTAAAACACAAGCTTGTTCAGACAATTATTCACTTGTGCTTTTCCACTCAAGAGAGAACACTTTGTGCTTATCTTCCTTTATTTTAAGGGACTGGCTTTTGCGAGGTGCTGCTGCACTTGATTGTTTCTGCTGGTGTAAGGAGGACTTTCCGTCACCTCCTGGGGCCTGACTCTCCCACTCTTCAGCTAAGAAGCACCTTTTCCAGGGAAGCTCTCATGTTTAGTTTTTAAATACTATTTCAGCAGCCTTATAGCTAGAGGAATTGCTTTGCATATCTATTGTATGTAGCATTAATTAAATGCTTTGCCTTTCAACAGGTCTCTGATCTTTGCTTCTCTCTGGGTAAGGAGCCATCACTAGCAGCTGTTACCTCTGCTGAATTTGGGTGTTATGTAATTGCTACAAACGTGTTCTTCAGAGAGCTTGGTGGCAAAGCTGAGAGCCTGTTGCTGTGCAGCCTCACCCAAACACATCCATGTACTGTACCTCCCAAATGCTGGCTTCCTTCTTTCTCTGTGCATTATTGTGTCCTTGGGCCATTTGCCTGTTAAAGTTTCATTTAATTTGTTTTCTACTCTTGGTCACTGCTTAAAGACTTGATTTCCAGGTATGTTTCCTATTGTTTCTATGTTGTATTGCCAGGAACACCTTTATGGGTTGCTGTCCATTTTGTCTAGAATTTACATTGTTTCCTTACATGTTAATTAGGCTAACAAAAAGTGAAGAAGGATCTCTGGGTCTGCTGAAGGATGTAGCTGTCTCCTTTAATAGCACAGAAATAGGAATAGGCTGGAATAGAGCCTGTTAAAAAATCTTTGCCTTGTTTTCCTTTCTCTTGATTCAAGCAGTATAGCAAAATTCTTAGAGAGGGGTGAGTTTGGAATCTATTTTATAAACTTACTTTTAGAATAAAGTAAGAATAAAACCATCTTCTATGCCTGTCATGGGTTGAATAGAGAATAATAAACCAAGCTGTGCAATGTATTTCCTTGGGGATATCCTGTCAGAGTGTCTTCAGCATTTTCAACATCACTGGAGTTTGCAACGGATTGTTAAAGCTGCTGTTAAACAGCTGGTAAATCAGAGCAACACTCTATGGTGTGTTAGTGGTATCAGCAGGGACAAAATCGAGCAATGATTTGGGTTTTGTGCAGGACAATGAGAAGAAAATAAAAAATCCTTCTATATAAGTGATGTGGGCCTTTCTCAAATGCCTGTCAGAAGGGTATAACTGAAGAGATAAATACAAGTCATTAAAATGCCTAATGAAGGAAGAAAAAAATCATCTGCAGAAGATAGAAGTACTTACATTAGTTGCTTTTTTTATTCCCCCTAAGCTGCTGTTCAAATACATATGGATCTGCTATTTTCAATGTTCTGATCTTTATTTCAATGTCACCGTCATTAAAAAAATCTAAAGGAAAGATAAAAGCTTAGGCAATAGGAATGAGTAAGCACACACCTTCAAGGATAGGCTTTTTATTACATTAAGGTGCCAAAATAAATCCAAAATCTCTCCTTCACTGCCTATCTTACAGATACCTAATGGTTTGGTGAGAGAAAGGGTGGATTATAAATAATTGAGCAGAGAACTTTCCTTGTATAAATTTTTCTTGTTTTAAAACGTACAGTATAGTCTCCACTGTTATTTTCTACTTATATATGTTTTTACTTCTATCCCTTTGAGTATCAAATGAGCCTCTTAAGTCTTTCTGTACTATGCATTTTCTTCTGTTCTGATGGGCAGATTCAAACTTGTTACACTGGCAGGCAATACTTTTCCTGAGCTGTGGTGAAATCAAACTTCACTTTTATCAAGCGGCAGAGGAAAAAAGGGCAGTAGATAAATATTAAATTATTATGCAGTGTTGTCCCAAATAAATACAGTTCAATAAAGAGGTAAACTTACCTCATTGGAAGGGTCTTGTTCGTTTGTTTTTCTCAAACCATTTCTACTATCTCAGGTAGTAAGAAACAGAAAAGCAGTTTTCCAAGGATATTGGTTATGTTCCTGAAACCTCCAATTATGGAAGTTTAATACCTTTTAATAAACTTACTTCTTCCTGAAAAAAAAAAAAAGATTCTTATTCTGTAAAAGTCTTTAAAGTCTTTTTTTTTTTTTTTTAAGAAAACTATGTTTATACCTTCCACAGTGTGTCATTTCTGTCTCCCACCCCCTAGAAAATGGGTTCAGGATGTTTTGGTCAAACGTGCTGTCTAATTTCAGCAGATTTTGACTGAATGCTAAAGGATTCAAAAGTTTTAATTTTCTCCAATTTTCATTTAAGTAGGCAAGTAGTTGGATAGAAGAAAAGAAAAAAAAAGCAAACCCAACTGTCATCATTTTTATTGAGAGAATGCATCAGAAACTCCTTCCCTAGCACACATCAAAGATAGCAGTATTTGGGATTTTTCAGCTACAGGGAAATATTCAATTTGCACTACATTGGATACTGAGAATCCAACCCCAGAACTCCACTTGAAACCAAGTTTTAGTTATTATGGTTTTTTACAGAACACTTGTGTAAATGTTTCTCCCTACCCAACATAAGACCTCAGAGACAGACAGCCTCCGGTGTAGTCAGTGGCAGAGAAATTGCCATTTAAGCAGCTGGCTGAGGTTGAGCTGGAGATGGGATCTTGTGTGGAGGCTGGGAGGTCTGGGCACTGGGCAGGAGGAGGTTTCTCACCAGAGTCCAAAAACTCTGCAAAAAGATTAATATTTCTCAAAGCTGAACATAAATTCCAAAAACTCCTCCCAGTTTGTTCCAGTTTCATGAATCTATGCTTAAAGCAAAGCAGACACTTTATCAATCTGAAACTTCATTAAGCAGGAATTTAGGATGTTGGGAAGTGCTCTGTTGACTTGGAGCTTTTATATTTCATCAGCTGATGTAACAGAATACTGAAGAACTTGCTGAGTTAACAGTGGACATTTGTAAATCACGTATTTCTCTATTAGCTTTTTTAATCTAAGAAATATAATCGTTGGTAGACTTTGTTTAAGCTAATTTCTTAAATCTATGGCACTCCTGGATTTTGCAAGGAATTTGCTGCCCTCTATTGACCGATTGTATTAAAGGCGACACATGAAACAACTGCTTCAGTCTTCAAGAACTTTGCTAGGGACACATATAGATGCTTGGATATTTATTTCTTAAGCTCTGAAGCTTTATAAAACAACCCTTGAAATGATGTGAGGGGGTTTTTTTATTTCAGAAATACTGGCTAAAGATGATTTATATCATCTTTTATATTATAATAAATATATCATAATATAATTTAATTTATTAATAATAATATTTATAATATATCATATTTTTTATTTTGAAAAAACTGGTGCTGTGCATAATCTATTATTTGTTATTTTCTCTTTGAAAATGGGTGAATGCATTTGAAATTATGTGTAATGTCATTCATTATGTCTGCAATGTTTCACATAACAAATCGCTGTTCATACAGGAGCTTGAGCAATGTGGATGGTAACTTGTATTTTTTTGAACTCGCTGCAGTTTTGTCATATTGAAAAGCCTGAGTGAATGCCCTCACCCCTGCACTCTGCTTTTCATGAGCTAGCAAGCAAAATCATGCCACATAAAGCTTCTTAACAATTAATTAAGTAATACACTGCCTCTGGGAGCCAGAAAAACTCTTGCTGAAGTCTCAGAAAGCACAAACAAGAAACCTACAGCAACTTTGTAGCTGTCAAGGCAGAGACTTTCTTTCCTCACCCTTTCTGTGAGTGTCACCAATGTGTCTTGAAAGATAAACAGGACTAGTTGTTTACAATATGGAATTGCAAACTATTGTTTGGCAAAAATATCTTCTAGTTAAAGCCTCTGTCAAAGCAAGAATATATCCTGGCATGGTAAAGAGCTGAACAATTAACGAGGGCTGAATTTAACAGATGGATTTTGTATTTATGTAGCTCCTGCTGGGAAACACAGAGGCATTACTGAGACTGCAGAATGTGTGAGTTACTGAAAAAGAGTAGTGGTTAAAAAACTGTCTTTTTGTTTTATACAAGTCCTGAAATCCAGGAAGAGCTTCCTTAAACATCCACCCACGGTTGTACATATCTTAAGCCAAATGTTTTGGTGACATTTCACGGTTAGCCTGTCGAAACCTTTGATTTTGGTGGGACTGTGGCTTTTCTTTGGTGGTGCATCTCTGGCAAAAGGGATGTGTAGGGGTACAGCAGCAGGTGCTGCATTCTCATGAAGATTCCCAAGTTTTCCTTCAGCACAAGTCAGCTCTTGAGCAGAATCTGAGCAGGTCTGAATGATGAAAGCTGACACCAGTTTCAATGCCAAGGTGAAAAAATTCTTTTTTGGAAATTACTGCGTGCTTATCTTTGTTCCTCCCCTAAAACAGGATTTCAGGGGTGACAGTGATTGCCAGTTTGATAGCAATAGCATAGGGTTAGACATTCAGTCTTTAGGTGCTTATCTGCAGCTTATCTTCTTGGAGGTAGGGTTCTAATGCAAAGGTTGGAAATCCAAGTATTGTAGCTTTCAACATTCAATAACCCTTCTGAAATACCTTCTAGAACGGTTTGTCAGACCATGCTTAAGTAGAAAATAGGTAGCAGCAAAGTTTGTGCTTTTGTTATCAACAGAGTTGTATATTTTGCTTTCTCCTTAAGGAAAAAGCAAAGGATCATTTATAGACCAACTTATGTAAACCTAAAAATACTGACTTTTCTGGCCTACTGTTCAATTTACTCCCTGGACAGTGTGCATAATCCTTAAACAATCTCTTGGACTCTAGAATTTTTAAAGTCAATAGAGCTGATCCTTAATTAAATGGAAATGCTCCTATCTGGGCAGATCAAACTTACCTTTTTAATTGCTCAGAAGAAATTAATTTGATTCCTTTAAAAAACCCATCATGTCACCAACTTAATTGCTTTCTTCACTGAAAGTCTTTAAGTAGGTGTCAGTGAAATCTTTCCCACTCACAAGCCAGTAATTCTGCAGAGAGAAAAAGACTAGAAATTACTGGGGTTTAGCGTATTTCAAACTAATTTACACACACAAGAGAAAAACCAAAGAAATCTAAAACCAGTGTTATACCAAATGCTCTGTCTGCTTATTAAGGCCATACATGTTTTCAGCAAGAAGAAACTCTGAAAACTGTGATTTGTGTGAGGTCAAGTTCATGTGCCTGGATCCAGCATTGATCAGTGCTGCTTAAAGAAAGAATAATCCAGAGGATTTCCACCAAATGCACTATGTAAAACGTCCCTGTGCACAGCTCCTTCAGCTCTTCATTCTCTGCACTCCACAATCAGTGTGCAGTGCTATGAAAGGACGTTCTGTGGGTGTCTGGATGAGACTGTGCTGGACACCGAAGCTCTTTGCTTGGCTGCAGAAAATGATTCCTCTGGTCTATGGTCACTACTTCTTAGAAATAGGCACATGTGTGGGTGCCACTGGCCTTGTGCTGCTCTGGATGTTGCAGTGCCACAATACTAGATAGATACTGGATATCTGATAGATACCGGAAGGTCGCTATCAGACACCTAATCAGAGATTGCTTTGCTGTCACTCTGTTCATAGAATCCTAGAATGGGTTGGGTTGGAGGGAATGGTAGAGATAATTTAGTTTGAACCCCCTGCCATGGACAGGGACACCTTCCACTAGACCAGGTTGCTCCAGGGCCCTCCAACTCAGCCTTGACACCTCCAGGGATGGAGCATCCACGATTGTTCTGGGCAACCTGTGCCAGTGTCTCATTGCCTTCACAGTAAAGAATATCTTCCTAAAATCTAATCTAAACCTCCCCTCTTTCAATTTACAGCCATTCCCCATATCTTGCCACTTCATGCTCTTATCAAAAGTCCCTCTCCACCTCTTTGTAGGCCCTCTAGATACTGAAAGTCTGCTGTAAGGTCTCCCCAGAATCTTTTATTCTCTAGGCTGAGCAACCCCAACTGTCTCGGACTGTCTTCATAGGAGAGGTGCTTCAGGCCCTCTGAGCATTTTGTGTTCCTCCTCTGGACTCTCTCCAACGGGTCCATGTCCTTCTAATGCTGGAGTCTCCAGAGTTCAACATAGCACTCTTGTATTTGTCCATTACTAGAGCCTATTAATTTACTTTTCCTTCAAATAGCCGTTTCTTTGTGTTACCTTCTCAGTTTAAAAGCAGTTTATCCTTCCTTGGCCTCTTATGAAGAGAGAAGCAATTCTGGCTTTCAGATTCTGGATTTTTATTTTTCATGTGGAAAATAACTTCTTTGTCAATGCTAAACTAAATGTGTTCAGAGCCATCTGCTGTTCTAAAAGTGTCATCTAGTTGAATATAGAAAAACTCGCCTTTTAGCACTTTTCTTCACCTTCTGTTACAGTTTAACTCCAGACAGCAGCTAAGTACTGCACAACCACTTGCTCATTCCACAGCCCCAGTGGGATGGGGAGGAGAATCAGAAAAAGGTAAAACTCGTGGATTGAGATACAGTTTAATAATTGAAATAATGTAAAAAACTATAATTATAATAATGGTATTATTTTTACACTGAATCAAAAACACAGCACTGTTTCTGCTACTAGGAAGGAACTTAATTGTATCCCAGCTGAAGCCAGGACACCTTCTTAATCACCTCTTGTTACTTCTGTTGTTAGATGCACACTGGATTTTAATTTCAGTTGTGTTGTAAGGTCATATAATTTAATGATAGGACTCAAATATTTTAAAGGTCTTTTCTAACCTAAATGATTCTATGAGGTTCTGTGATTTCCCTTGATCAAAGTCTCACCATTTCTATGTAAAACCAGTCCTCAACACTTCAGTTAGTCACAAAGATGTTAAGCATAAGTAAAAGCAATGAGAAGGATGAATTTTTTTAGCTACTTGTGCCTATGTATTTATATATGGATTACAGTGTTCCATACATTCAACAATAACATTTTAAAGGGTTCTGTTAATTTAAACCATTTTCTGCTGTTCCATTTATACAAAGTAGACTGAACTTGCCCCATCATGTTGCTGCAGCCACTGAAGAAGACTCCCAGCACTTTTTGCAATTCTAATGGGCGACTGTCTGCCTGATGGATTAAGGTCCTTATAGTCTCCATCCATAAGTTAATTGAGCTGAGTCAGTCTGAGCTCTGAAGCCCTTCTTGAAGATGAACTCTTATTAAGGGTAAATACTCAGTAAAGTGTAAGTATAGTACAAATAACCAGAAAGTGCACTAGCTAAACTCTGGAGATGGAGTTCCGGCTAGGAATATAGATAGAAATAAATGTCCATCTCCTTGTCATCCAGCTTAACAAGTCTAGGGAGGTGAGATATGGGAACTGCCACTATGCAATAAACTTAACGTATCTGCTGTTATTTTTATATGATTTCAAGAGTTAGCTACTGCACTAAGAGCTTTGTGTATGGCTTCCTAAATGTTCCTTGCCTCCCACCATTTGAGCCTTAATATACTCTCTATAAGCAATTATTTCAAAAAAATTGCTTAATAATTCAATTTGCTTTGCTTCAAAGGTAGAACAGCAAGACTTATGGATAAAAAGGCAGTAGATGTGATATCTTCTGACTGTAGAGAACTGCAGTGGGAGGACTGCATGATGTTTTTCTAAAAAAAGCAAAGGGAACTTTTGCCTTGATAGAACTTCCATGAGTGGATATGAAACTTGTCAGGAAAAATATTGGAGTAGCTTTCAGCAGCTTAGTGTCAAAATGTAAGAGGTACATACAACCTGCCTCCTGTTTGGTTCAACAAACCTGTCTGTTGCAGATGGCACAAAATTTGCAGCTCTTAAGAACATTGGAGGCCAGGATTACAGCTCAGTGTGGCCCCAGCAAAGCAGAGAAAGATGGGAATTGGTTGGTAACACTGGCTGGAAAAGAATGTGTGGGATGATGATGCCACACAGGGCAAACCTGATTTAACAACATCCTGCTGTATCAACACATCAAGGTGTATAAATAATCTAGCCTGAAATATAGAGAGTATTTTTCTCTGCTCCCTGCTGGAATACTCTTTTTGGGTTTCTGTGCTGAATGGGACCTATTTGAAAACAGACCTGGTGAGAACAGTAAGAATTCACTCAGAAATATGAAAACAGAGTCAGTGAGAACAGTAAGAATTCACTCAGAAACATGAAAACAGACTCAGAAAGGCTGGAGGAATCCCAGACAAAACCAGGACAGGAGCTGAGGTTAGAAAGCCTGATGGAAAGAGAGACGAGAGGAGAACTGAGACACACATGGAGACAAATACAGAAAAGCCTATTGAAGGAAAAAAGGGGATAACCGATTCTCTGGGTCTGTGGCAGAAAGGACAAGTAATGAGAAAAAAATCCCAATAAAAATTTAAAATTGATCATATGCAAAACTGAAATCAATCTAGAACCCTGAATTCTCTTTCTCAATAGATTAGTCATCCTCTAGATGTTGCTTCCAAATGTAGTGTGTTTCACTTATGCTAGCAGAGATTGCAGCACCACCCACTAGAGTGTTTACTCCTGTCCAGCCTGCTCTGCAAGACCCCTCTTTAAATACAGCAATGAGATACAGTTGTACAGAGCTGGACTAGATTACTTCAATTCTAATTTCTCTTTTGCCCAGGGCTTGTTTTCTCTGATCCTTTCCTCCCCTTATCTCTTGTCTAAAAATAATATAATTTACTACTCATAAATTAGTTGAGAAATTTAAAATGTTGTCTTCATACTTTGATTAGAGAATTAAATTTGGTGCCAGTAAATGCATTTTGAAGAGCTAGGAACAGGAGCTGGAGAAATACAAAATGTATAAAATCTAACTAAGAGGCAGTCTTGCAGAAGACCTGGAGCACAACTTGCTCCTGGCCAGACACCCCAGAGAACTCTACTGCTGCATATTTAACTGCTGTGGAGAGATGCAGATGCTGATTGTTTGGAAGCAGCAGCCCTTTCCAGTCTGAAATTCCCTGTTTACTCCTTATCTAGGGGCACATAACAAGAGGAACTTGCTCCGAACATTTAAGTTGTGCTGGGAAGGCTCAGAGCAATTCCATTTCAGCAGTTTGCAAGTGGTACACGAGCTAATGATGATGGGTGATCTTAATGCTCCACTGTTTTACTTTAACATAATTGATTAGGGCTAGTACCTGAACCAGTAAAGCTCAAGAACTGCTGTCCTCCTTCAGTCATCATTAAGTTAGTGATCATTGCTGGGCTGGGCACATGAAATGATTCTATCAGTCTTCCAGGGTTTAAGATCAAACAGCAGTTCTATAATCTCTGCAAAGAGCTCTGTTAAATCTATATATTAAGATCATGTCTCCTTTTTCTTTTCTGGATATATGTGCTCTAGAAGGAGTTCTATAAGAAAATGGTTTTGAATCTCATCTGGTGTTCTCATAATGGTCTTGAGGAATACATTCTGGCTATTCAATGGAGCTGCTACTTATAATAACAAAATGAAGCAATCCAAAGTAGCTGTTTGAATCCCTATTAGTTTCAGCAAAGTCCAGGTGAAACTAAGGTCTCTTAGAAACTAACTGCATGGAAAAATATGATATTCTGAAAAATTTCTTTCGTCCCAACTAAAAATTTAAAGTCCACATTATCTAACATGTTGTAATTTTAAAAAAATTGGAATATCTTTCCCCTTCAGTGCTGCAACATTTAGAAATTATATTTCGTTTTTTAAAATTATTTTGATGTCAAAATTGAATGTAAATTGTTCACTTTCAGTCAAAACAATATTTCCCAAGAGAACCTAATCAGCAAATTTTGAGCCAGTATAGTTTGTGTTTTGAAAGGTTTACCCACTTTATTTTCCTCCCTACCACATTTTTATCAATGACTCTTGTCTTGTGTGCTGTGACTGTGGCAAAAATGGGGCAACAGAGAGGCTCCCTCGAGGGGAATGCCCAATAAAGGGCATTATTTCCAAGCTCCATATTGTGGGTGGACCTTGGATGGAGCAGATGCCATGCAATAAGCAAGACAAGCCCTTGGCAAGGCTGGCTCCAGAGAGCAACCTCTTGGAGCCTGGGGTGTGGGTCAGCCTTGCACTGCTTCCAGGGCTCCCCACATGTCCTGGTCCCAGGCACTGCTTCTGCTTTAATGGCAAGGACATCTACAAGGAGGGCTAAGGAAATTATTTCCATGGTGCCACTTAAAAAGGAGGTAGAAAGATGTTCAAATGGAACAGCAAAGATAAATCACATAGGCTCTGCTTCTACCTTTTATTCACAGTAGAAGAGCAAAGGGCTTTAGAGCAAGCCACTGGACCTGATAGGGCTCTTCTATCTGTGCTTATCACAGCATCACACTTGAGTCACTGCCCAGCACTGTCACAGGCGGAAGAGGTGCTTGGCAGTATCAGGAGGATAATTCTAAGTGAAGCAGACATCTCTCCTACAATTAGCTGCTCTGTTCCCCCTTCCTTTTCTCTTTTCCCTGCCATCCTCCCCTTGGACCTCCTATAGAAGATTTGGAAAGCTCCTTGGTGAGAAATGTTGGGTTTTAGCTGAGAGGTGACAGTCTTCCATACATTCTTCTCTTGTCTTTGTAGGAACGGAGTTGTTCCTCAGAAAGACAAAGTGTGATCATCAGGAGTTTGTACCACTTGGTTGTGAACGAGGGAACTGCACTGTCCTAAACTCTATGTGTATTGTTTCAGCTTCACAGGTTATGAGTTTCTTTGATATTACCTGTATTTTTATACAGCACACTGTGTGAAATTTCATGTGGGAGCTGCAGTTTTGGGAGAGTCGTTGTGGCCAGGTTGGGATAAGAAAGTACTGGGAAAGCTTTCCTTAGTCTTGGAAGGGTTGCTTACAAGTATTTGGTAGAAACAAATATGTACAAATTCCCTCCTCCTCTGCTCCGCCCCCTCCCAACCTTTTATTGAAATTTCTTTTATAGCTGTGTGAGGGTCCAGAGCTCGCCGCTAGATGTCATTGGCGTTCCAGGAAAGGGGAATGGGGTTCGGCTACCCCATAAACCCCCATAATTATTGCAGGCCGTCTGAAATCCGGGAATACAAGCATTTCTGATACTTTCATTCCTCAAGTGAGAGATGATGTGAGAGGTTAGGTGGAAACCACGATGAAATCAGGAACACACATGAGCGTCCTGTAAGAATTTTTATTTTCTTTATCAATTGGCAATTTTTCACTAAGACAAATGCAAATACAAGAGTAAAAGTAAAGAGCAAGACTTCTTCAATGGGTTTGTTATTTCTTCAGCTGTTAGCTAATGTTAAACACACGGAATATTTTCACATTGGTTCCACCGAGGTTTTTATTTATGTCATAACCATCATCTAGTACAGGCAAGGACAGACATACATACGTAAGGAGCACATTATCTGTTAATTCAAAAATTCTTTAATGTGAGGGTAAATCATCCATTGACAAAAAGAGAGTTTTGCTTTCTCTTTTTAGAGTGGTAGCAGTGTTTTGGGGTTGCGTTGGCAACAGTTATTTACAGAACAATGTGAAAACACACATTTTCATCCCAGTAAGGACTGGACAATCAGTTGCATTTGAGTTTTAATAAATGCTAACCTCTTTTTTATTTCACCTGTATTAAGGCACAGTGTGTTTCACACCATTCCACAAGAAATTCTGAGCCTGATCCCAGGGCTGCTGCTTTCCTAGGCTTTGCTGAAAGTAATGCTGGTCATCAGCACTCTGCCAAAATTTGTGGAAGCCTGGTTTTACGGGAAAAATGGAATGGTCTTCAGTGTTTATAAGTGGAAATTGAAGATATTGAAGGGTCTTTTTTTCCACAAACACACTTTGACTGGCCAGGAATCCAGTTTCTGCTTCCTAGGAAATAATGCACCTACATCAGAGCAACGCACACAGGGGAGCTCTACTGGTTTCCTCCCAAGCTCAAAAAGTACCTGGAGCTGCGTGGGAGAAAAACACCTTGGGATTAGGAAACTAACCCAGCATGCAATTTCTCTCTTCAAATGATTAATTATATGACCATACACCCATAAATCCTCTGCAAATTTATAGGAATTTTCTAGCTCATCAAAATTGTAGTGTACTTCTGCTTAGGAGAATGGTGGAAGCAAAGTGGATTACATCTGTGTTTCAACATGCAAACCAGATTAAATTAGTTGAAAATAAAATCCCTGTTGCAAAAACTGTTAAAAAGAAAAGAGATAAAAAGAGATCGAGAGAGGAAAATAATCCCACTGTTTTTCTTCCTGTAATTTTAGTCAACAAAAATTCTGAAACTGTTTAGGAAAATAAGAAGGTGTTCACAGCAAAAAAAAAAATCCTCTTTCTTGAAGTATAAGAAACTAGTGTAAACCAAATACAAATTACAGAGAGAGATTTGGCAAGCATCAATTCACACTAGTCAGGAGACTGCAGATGACTCAGGGGTTCAGCTATAGCAGATTGGTCACAGATCAACATGCCCTTAATCCATCACTAAGAGTCCCTGGAATGCAGCAAGGTCAAGATTTAAAAAAAAAAAAAATACTAAATGTTAAGACATTAAGGGCAAGATTTGGAGAGGAACAGACGTTGTCTTTTCAGGAACTTTGTACCTTCTGCCTTTAACATTCTTTAGGCTAAATCAATATTTTCTGCCCTAGTCTAAAAACCTGTAGATCATGCAGTGGTGTTCCTAACTTTACTGGTGGGTCACCACTTTAAAATCAGAATGTTCAGTTACCCATATTAATTTTTGTTCATATCTTTGTGTATTTCTGTCTTTTTTCTTTCTCTCTCTTTTTTTTTCCAGTTTACTTCCCCATTACCTGTGGAGGAGCTGAGGGTTGAGCTGGTTCTACCTTTCTACCTTTCTAGAGTCATGCAGAAAAATATTTTCCATCTTCCTCCATAGCACACAAACAGACTGATGCTAACACCAGTGTGAGAGCAATAGTTTCAGGGGTTTGCACGCAGTTAGAAATCAGATTTTCACTATTATTGTAAAATTTGAGGTGGCATTTCCAGTATTCTATCATGATCTGTATTTTACAGTGTGTCAAATTGAAATTAAGCAACATATGCAAAGCAGAAGGGGATTTTTATGAGGAGCATCCAAGTCCTTTTGTTTCCCAGAATAGTACTCATGACAAAACATTAAAGAAACTCTGCCTCTGGTTTAGAACAAGAGATGAACAAAGATCTGTCTTTACACATGGGTTTCTATGCTTTTGTGCTGCACGGAATGAAAGCCCTACTGATTTAAGGAGAGCCAGCTATACAGCATGTTACCAAATATTTACATGGTTGTCTGCACAGTTACCTGTCTGCACACATCTTACACCACAGTGGGCAATGCAGCACCAGTTCAGGGAGTTCTGCAGTCACGTGGGCATTTTCCTGTCTCTCTCCACAGCACACTGCCCTGTATTGCACTGCAATCTTAGACTGAATCACTTTTTTCAAGCACTATTTTTTTATTTTCCTTGGCAAAAATATCACACTGCCTTTTCCATTCTTCTCCTCAGCTCTTCAGGCCCTCGCTCTGTTTTGTTCTTGCTTTGGATCTCTCCTATCTCTGTACATCATTGACAGATTCAGCGCAAGGTAAATCCACCCATCGTGATTCATACTGCTCAGAAAGGAAGCTGTGAAGTGTTGACACTTTGAGACTCCCCATGTTGTTTAGCAACTGTTGAGACTTCACCACGTGAGAAGTACCAGCTAGACGCCCTCCCTTTAGGTTTTGGGATTAAGACACGTACATCTGCAGTTATGTAGTTTGTATTTCCTCTGAGTAGGATTTATTGTGATGACAATAAAAGTCCTGGTACTAGTTGTAGAATTTCTCTTCACTCTGTCAGCATCCTCACCTCATCCCCTGATATCACCTTTCCTTGTGTTAAGTCATAATGCTCTGAAAAACTCTGCCTACATGGGCTATTGTGAACTTCATGAGTTGGATGACATGAAGTAATTTTCCCCGCTTCAGTGCTTCATGGGAAAAGGTCAGTCATTCAGGCTTGGAGGGCAGAGGAAAAATCTGCAAAGGTTGTTATGAGAGAAATGATATTTTAGTTCCTGAGGAAACCAAGTAGAATTTAGGTGACGATAAATGCTGGCTGCTTTTGAAAACCTGGGTCACAATCTTTTGATATTAGTATCCATTACTGCAAATATGTCCTGATTCTATATTAGAAAATATAATACTGTCTTATCAGATCGTTACGCTGATCATGGTTAGTAAAACTACAAAACAGTAGTAGCAAGAGACCATGAAAGCTGTTGTTACGAGCTGCCTCTTAGATTAAGCTCTTTAGAGCATACATGTAAAGAGACACTCTTACATGTACATTAAGATCAAGAGTGAAATAATACATTTGACAATGTCACCTTCGGTGCTCTGCAACCATTTGCACACTTGCAAAATGTAGAGGTTGTCCATCTGCATTGGACTGACAAAAGCAGAGAACAAAATGGGAATTGTGCAGCAGGCAGGCGTGTCACTCCACAGAGCTCCCAGCGGGACCCGCCGTCTGGCTGGTTCGTACACTCTGGGCCATAGTGCCTCTTAAATAAAATTGCAGGTCATGCCACAACTTCCATTTGCTTAAACAACTTGTATCCTAAGTGTGGAGTTTCTGGATACAACCTTGAATAGTGCTTCCTAAGAAGTCAAATAAAACATTTAAGGAAAAAAATTTTGCTTGAATGCCTGGGCACACGTAGACAAGAATCATAGGAAAAGTCTATATAAGAGATGCATGGGATGTGATTTTGGCATGTACCATGCTGTAGTGTAGACAGTGATACTGTTCTGCAGCTTCAGAACTGGGGGTACCTGTTCTATTTCTTCACCTTTTATTGCTTTGCTGAAAACATTTTGGATGCTGCTGTTTGACCAATCTGACAAGGACTATATGTTTCCTTTACATAATCCACAACATCTGGACATAGCTCCATCCAACAGCCAGGACGTTCTGCTGCTTTTATTTACACATGGTGGCAAAGCACTGTAAATCCAAGGGCCAGATTTCAGCAAGAGTCTGGCACGAATACTTGCAGAAATGAGTGACGGATACGTTTCTTTTTAACAGTAAAGTTCCAGGCAGGAGTTCTGTTTGAGTAGTATATTAATGATGAAAATTTCATCACTCCACTTTCATAGGCTTTATTAAAACACATGCTTAAGAGAATGATTTTTCTACTAAAAAAAAAAGTCTTTGCAATTAATAAGTTCACACCTCTTTGCTGACTGTAGATCTGGAAATAAAATGGCAGATATGCAAGTAACACAAATAGAACTCGAGTGTACAGCTTCTAAATTCTACAGACACCTCACTCTTAATATCCAAGTCCCTAAACAGCAGAGCTTCTGTATCGATGCTCAGTCAGACTCATCTGAGCCTTCACAGGACATTTAGCTTGTGCCAAAACTGTAAAACAGCCATTCCTCATCCTATTCACCTTAAAAAAGGTTTGATCTAGTATGAATCATCAGAACACAAGATACAGTGTACACACACCAGTAATTAACAGGGATTAAGGCTCCCATGATGGAAGAAAGAGATCCACACCCCATTCCTTCAGCTTTTTGAAGGAAATTCAAACCATGTTTCTTCCCTTGCATATGGATTCCTAATCGTAAGCTGTAGGATCTTCTCAGCACCAGAGAAAATTACAGAATGGGTCAATACAATAAATTGTGACAAATCTCCAGGATAGACAGTGTTCTCCAAGAAGTCCCCAACAAATTTAGATTTGAAACACTTAAATAAGTTATTAAAATCAGCCTCATGATCAGAGGAAGAGAGAAAGAGGTTCATGTGACACCTGGTTTTTAAAGGATCTGTTGCACGTCTGGAGAAGCAGAGATTAGCATGTCTGACTTCAGTCTCAAGCATTGGTAGAAATAGAGTTGAAATGGCTTTCATAGAGAGAAGTTATGTCTCCTAGTGCAATAAAGTTCTTCAAAGCAGAAAATATGCCTGTGGATAAAGGTCACATACTTGATGTAATGTTCTTAGATTTCTAAAAAGCTTTTGATGAGGTCAGTTATCAGAATCATTTAAAGTAGATAGGATTTAATGGGATAAGAGGGAAGATCCTTCTGTGGATTAATAACTGCTCAAAAGATTTGTAACAAAAAGTAGTGATAAATGGTGGAAGGTAATTGCTAATGAAATCCTGCAGATGTCCAGATGTTCAACATATTTGTGAATGTTCTGGAAAGAAGGTGAGTAGAGAGGTAGCGGGGTTTTTGAATGGTACAAAATTGTCTGGAGCAGTCAGAATTAAAACCATCTATGAAAGCTTTCAGAACTATCTTTTGATACAAAATGGACGAAAGACAGCAAATTCAAAACTGGAGAAAAAAAAGCCATGCACAAAGCCAATAATGAAACTCTATATGTATATACACATGCATAAATAAAGGAGTATCTACATGGACATGTACACAGTGCTGGACTCTCACCCAGCTATCACCATCTGCAAAGGGACCATGAGTCACTTTGCATAAATCTTTAAAAGAATATTTTCAGTGTCTTGCTGTAGTCAAGAAGAAAAATAGGGTGTTAGGAAAGAAGAGGAACCAATATACAGAATGATGCCATTTAATAAACCCATGGTGCATACACACACCTTCAATACTACCTTGCCTCAGAAAATATTTATTAAACATCACACATGAAAGTTCAAGACAGACCTTTGCATATCCAGAATGACTCCCAGATGAGGACTACTGGTCCCTTCATTTCACAAACTTGGATATACTTGCTGAGCTTAATACAAATATATTTAAGAAAATATCTTGGAAATACTGGAAGTAGTTTACAAGCAGAAGATTACAATGTCTGCTTAGAGACGCCCTAGCACTGGGTGAGATGAAGACATAGCTGGAGGTGTTGTACAGGAAAGTTAATCACCCAGCTTAGAGCTCTGGGTTGCACTTTTTAGTTTTGAGACTTTGTCAGCAAGGGTGGTGCTGACTCAGGAAGAACTCCTTACAGTCTCAGCTGGAGTCTTTAAGGCTGCAAGTTAATAGCAGAAAGGAAAATTTTTAGACAATAAAATTAAGTGTATGCTTAATAATAAAGCAGAAATATCTCTGAAAATATGTTCAGGGGCCACATTTCACATACATAATATTTATTTAAAAACAAACTGAATTTTCACATTATTATGAGAGAAAATATTTAGCACATCCCAGTTTGTTTCTACTACCTAATAATCATCTTGTGTCGACCTTCTACAGATTAAAATGTCAGAGTTTCATGTAAAGGGAAGTCATAGATTGCCACAGAGACCTAGGGCAACCTATAGAGGCACCTTGCAGATACAGCTCTGTCAGTGCAGATGGCCAGGCTCAAACCGAAGGGCAGCAGTATGTGCATATTTACTCCTGATCAGGAGACAAGGTAGGAGGCATGACATGTTCTGATTCATCAGTAAATGCTTCTGATTGTGAGAGAGGATTATGGCAATAGCAGCAAAACTCCTAAAAATCTCTCAATGTTATTGAAATTCCTTTTGTCAGATGAATTCAGTTACTGTGACTACAGGGCAAACTGGTAGATCAAAGAAGGAGCCTTAACAAATCTGGTGAAAAAAGAAACTACTGACTTTCTAAAAAGATATGAAAAAAATAGAAAAGGGGCAAAATAAGTGGATTTATGAGTTATGCCAATCAGTGAGTGCAAATTACAAGTCCAAATTTAAACAACTCTATGTAAATAAAATCCTGCTGAGCAAACAATCTGCAGAGCATAGCTGCTCCCTTCCCACTCGTTCACACACACATGTATATTCCATATTTTTTCCCCACATTTATAAAAAAACAGTGAGAGATAATGAAATTTTCTTTTACAAAAAGGTTTCAATTCACCTAGAAAACTGTATTTGGTTGTATTTTCATAGAAACAGAAGAGTGTTAAAAGTATCTAACACAGTCAGTGTATTAAATGCATCACACAGTCAGTAACCATCTGAAACTAAAAATAGAAACACACAGGGAAGGATTAAATCCTGTCTTCATAAATTCATAGCAAATTAATATAGAACTGGAAATATTTCCTCGAATTAGGGCCCTTTGCTTATTGATGTGTTTGGCCAATTGAAATATTGCTCCAAGGTTTACACCACAATTTTCAAAGTTATCTAAAGAAGTTAAGACAGACATTGCATACAAATGGGATCTAAATGCCTTTATACTCTTTGCTTCCTTACAAAACTTTGACCTACAATTACATTGGGGTGCAAAAAGAATTATTTTATTCTTCAGAATTTTTTCCACACTTTCTTGTCTTACCTGTTGAATGTTTTTTAGTGTGTGATAGCTCCTGACTGCTAGCAGTCAGGTGCAAACATAGGGCTCCTAGTAGGGCTGGTAGTGATAGTTTTGTAATTATTTTGTAAATTATTCTCATGGTTACAATTATTGTTGTTTTAATTTCTGAAATATTTCTGGGAGCTACATCACAACTGCAGGATCTGCCCAGAAGGTGTAGTTACTTCGTTGCAGCAATCATTTGCAGTAATCCTCACCCTTCTTAACAATATCCAACACACTCTCTTTTCCTTGCCAAAAATATTCCTTTCCCTTTGTGTCAAGTAAGATTCAGACCAAAGTTCTAAGCATCGGGTCACAGCGGTGTCTAAAAATGGGAAATGTCAGGCAAACTTAATCTCCATATCCATTCCGCCCGGGGTTCCTTCTTCTTAAAGCATCTGCACAGCAGCCGAGGTCAGCTTTCCTTCTGCCTCAGCTAGTCCCACTAACTCCTAATCCCGGCCTAACGTGCTTGTGATCCTGTCTAAGGTTGACTTTGCTAAATATCAAAAGCCAGACTTGAAAATTGCCAGCCCAATTCTGGATTTCCTCCGTAGGATATGAATAGCGAGCCTGTTTGTTTGCTGGGGTTTTCTTCAGACCATCCCGCTGGCACTGTTGAAAGGCTTGAAGGCAAAGGGCAGCGTATGTGAAGGATGTCAAAATCCAGATTTCCATGAATTCCCTAAGCAAAAGAACAGCGCATATCGAAGCAAATTAATGTCACTTTTCTTCTAAGCAGAGCTCTGAATAACATTGGTGCTTCCAGGTGAAGTTTGGGTTCTGGCACCCTGCTTGGCTGAGCGGCTGAGTGATGCTCGCCGTGGGGAGGCCTGCAAAGTGGCTGTTTCTCAGACACTCTGAGCTGGAATTTGCTCCATGGGGGCTCTCTGGCCTCCCAGCTCCTCAGTACCGGGCAGAACAGTCTGAAAAATGCAGGACAGGATCAGGCCCTGAGCAGTCCTTTAATCCTATCTTAGAGGTCTCAGAGAGGAAAATCCATATTATCTTGTTGCCTAGTACTGTTCATGGGATACAAGAAATCAGCTTAACAAAAAAATCCTTTGTAGGATAAGTGCAAAATATTCCTCTTGCTTTTAAGTTAAAAAAAATTATCCACTGTGAGATAAACAGTAGAGAGAAGAAAGGAATTTCCACCTGAAATTAATAGAATATTATGATTTTTAGTTGGTTAGCATACCATATCCTAATCTGTTAATTAGAAAATTTAATGTCTGAAATTTGGAAATTATTTTACTTTTTTTATTGCAAAGATAAATTCCCATTCTTTTATTAAAATAATGTGCTTGGAGCTGTGTTATATCTTGCTGCTGGTTCATTATGAGTGGTTGGTACACCTTCAGCAATGAAATCACAAGCAGAGCCTTTAGTAAAATCGTGGCTTCAGTGCAGTGTTCAGGTTTTATTGTGGCTCTCACCAGCAACATGTTACACCAGTAGCTGTGTTTTTAAGCAAGCATAATGCTTTGAAACTCATAAAGGGTTTTTTCCGCAGTGCAATGTTGTACCGTGGATGTTGGTTTTATGTTTCCCTGGATAGTGAGCAAATCTGAGATAAAACCTTTCTGGCAGCCCTAACACCAGATACATTTTACTGAGTCAGTCTGTGCAAAAATATTCCCTCTCAAAATACAAGCAAGGGCCTGGGCAGAGCCCTGCAGATGTAAATGTGAACAGTTAGAAACCAGCTCTGAACATATGCCAGTTAAACACATAAATACAGCAGGTTACAGCCGTGGCACCTGCAGTCATCCCACCGTGCCAGCCTCTAGCTTTGGGGAGTTATTTTGATTAATTTTTTGACCGTATGAATGCAAGAAAAATTTTTTGGGGAAAAAAAACCCCTGAAGATAAGAGAAGCAGGTTCAGGCAGGAGGAGTCTGAAGCTCTGAATTTGAGCTTGTCTCTCTGCACATCAGTTCCACAGTTTGGGGTGTCCTAAATAAGGCAGAACAAGGTAAGCAACAAAATAAAACCCCACAGAGCCACAGTCAGTCTGTGCAAGCTTCATTTCTGCCTGGCTGAACCCGAGGCAAAATATTTCTCCCCTTATTCCAGCAGGGAAATCGGGTCTTAACAGAATGAGAAACCAGATGGGCTCTATGATGAGAGTTCATTTATGAAATGCCACTTTGGGGAAGATGGTAGAGCTAAACAGCAGGGGATGGACTTGCTTGAGCCTCCCTGTGTTGGGGGGAAGTGTGGCTCTTCCAGGCACCTCAGACTGACCACATCACATCACCATATGGTGGCATGAGCAGGGCCACAGTGTGTCACTCCCAGGCCTGCTGGAGACCACCCCATCAATCTGTGCTTTTCACTCGGCGCTCCTATTGACAGCTGTGGCTGCTTTCCTTGAATCTTTGGGAGATGCCCTCAGAGCTGAGGCTCAGAGGCTTATGTCTCCTTCTCATCTAGGCAGACTATGAAAAATCCGCTCAATTCTCCATGAAAACCCACTCCAGGACTTCAGGTTTGCAAGGCAGGATCCAGCATTGGGTCCTGAGCACCACCCTGGGCTGAGAGCCTGATAAAAAAGTCCTGATCCAGTTCATTGAGGTCCATGGCAAAGCGCCCATCCGTCCTGGGGAGAACAAAAGTGTTGGGCTTGGCAAATCATTTCCGTTAATGTAGGAGACAATTACTGATGCCTCTTCGCAAATTGCTCTTCTTTGACGTTTTTATAACTCAGTAATTTCCAGTTGTGTTCCCATGTTTGCCTCTTTTGTGTATAGTTTTCCTATTTTTGAGTGCATGGTTCACAACATTTAAACAAACACTAACAACAAATTACCTGCTCAACTGGGTTCTGTGAAAAGGGGCCCTGAAACTTATTTACAAATTAAGCGGACTCGGGCAAGGAGGGAATAGTCACCGGGAGCGATTTGCGAGTGCTCTGCAAATCACGCGTGGTTCTCTCGCCAGAAAAGCCCTGCATTTGGGGAGGGGTGAGGGCCCGGCGGTAGAACTTTGTGTATTTCGCCCAAGACCTTCTCTCACAGGGAAAAATCCACCTGATTTTTTTTTTTCTTCCTGTTGATAATTCTCTGGTGAAAAGATCCATGAGAGAAGTAAAGCAATACGTAAAAACCCCACACCCAGCCTCGGTTGTTCTCACTTTTTTTCCCGTTTAAAAATTAATCTGTTTTCTATTTGCTTGTTTAATCTCTCCAACTGTAATAAAAGATTGCATGTTTACTTTCCAAAAAAATCACATCTCATTTTAAATCACATTTAAGACACGATACAAATTTCTCCACAACTTTCTGAAAGAAGTTTTTTGACACGGAACTGATCACTCCAAATGCAATCTCTCCTCACTTAAAACGCATAATCGTTAAGATGGAAAGTAACTGCGTACTTTGTTTTTTATTGTATTTTTAATCCTATAAATCTCCACAGTATTTCGTTGCACGGCGGTTTTGATGTATTTCGCCTCGGGCTGATGTTAGATTTCCTGCGTCCTAGCATCTTTGGCTAACTTAGTTCTCCCGTTTCGATAGCTTGATTTAGTTACGGTTATAAATAAAATTCGAGATGCTTTACACATTGTTTTAGAGAAATAACCAGAGTATGGGCTATTCTTAAAGCTGCCTATCTCTGAAAGTGTCTGTGTACTGCCACACTTTAAAATTCAGCTGTGCATCCGTTTACATGACTTTTAATGCTATGCCAATACCCTGAAAATTATTTGTGTCTGGGGTTTTCGCAGCTCGGGATTTTCAGCTCTTTTCGTTGGTCTCCGCATTTTGTGTTTTTCTTTGATTTCCCGAAAGATAAAGAGGGACCTACCAATATTTACAATCGGATTTTGTTGTTTCCTTCCATCGCTGAATTTAGATACATCTTTAATGTGGTCCCGAACATTTTTAACATTTAAAAGCCCCTATTGAACAGAAAAGCACAGACATTCTTTCCGTGCCCTGCAAGAAGGAATATTAAATTGGAGTAAGTCTCTGCTCTTTTTGTTTCTTTGTGGGGTTTTATTATTATTATCTCTACTTTTTGAGCTAATAAAAATACAAGGTTTAGACTGTGTTTGAGCGCTGCGTGCATTGCAGGTGGGGCGTAGGGATCGGGACCCTCTCTTCTTCCTTTCTCCTCTGTTTTTGAGGCGGGGGGCCCCCGCAGAGCCGCGGGCCGCCTCTTCCCACCTGGGAGCGCAGAGCGCTGTGGCGGCTCCCGGTGCCCCGAGGCAGCGGCAGCCCCGGGACAGCACCGACCCCGGCCGCCGCCAGACCTCTGTGCGGGCAGACACCTCCTGTGCGGGGCTCTGCCGGTCAGGAAGCCCCCGCAGGTCTTACCCTTCCCTCCGTCTCTACATCCATCACCTCCCCGAGGTTTCCCCTTTTGTCGGAGGTGGGCAGAGCCGGCGCGGGCAGGGCCGGGCAGCGCTCTGGGCCGGGAGCGCTTCTCCACGCGCCCCGGCGAGGCTATAGGTAAAAAGAAAGGAAAAAAGAATCCTTTTTGGTGTCGTCGGAAGAAGCAGCTCCGGGACAGGATGGACAGGATGGGCAGAAAGGCCCCGAGGAAGGCAGCGGGGAGCTTGCGTGACCTAGGGGAGGAAGACGGAGGGTAGCTGTCCTCGGGCACTCGAGTTGAGCAAGCCTCTTTCATCTTTTCTGTCGCTTTGGCTTAATTTACCTCTGCCCTCCAACGCCCTGTGAGTTTAATCACATCAGATCTCCTTCAAGCCAGAGCCAAAGACTGGAAAGAACGAAAGAATGAGGATGAAAGAGTGAAAGGGAGAGAGGAAGGGAGAGAGAGAGGAAGGAAAGACGAGAGAAACAGAAAAAGGGAGGAGGAAAGAAAGAAGGAAAGAAAGGAAATGAAAAATTAAGGATTTGAGAGAAATAAATAGAAACACGAAATTAAATAGTCCCTTTATCTTAGGCAAAAAGAAAAGGCAGGTGGTCACAGGGTTTCCGGTGACATTTGTCACAGCAGCAGAGATGCTGTTACTCTTCCCTGGGCACAAAAGCGCAACCAGCGGATCGAGCGCGGCTCCGCGGGGGTGACTGAAGCTCCTCCGTGGGGCCGAGTGGGACTTCGCCAGCTTCTCCTCACATCTGTGTGTGTGTGAAACCATTTGTAGCACGACATGCAACACAAACATGGCTCCGTGAGAGCCCACTCGTCCCTAGGCACCTTTGAAATCTAGGTGTGATTGGAGTGTTGTTTTCTCTTGGTTTTGGGGCCAGTTTGTTGGTGGAGTTGGGGGGTTTTTTTGGCGGGGTGGAGATGCAGTTCTCGTCACGGGCCCTTGAAACGAGCATTGGAAAGGTTTGCTTTGTTGGTTTAGTACCAACAACGTCACGCTGGTTTGAAGTCTTTTATTCTCATTAGGTCTGCTGTTTGGATGCGAAAGGACGAGCAGGACGGTTCACACTGCTCCCTGGAAGCCTTGGCTAATGGGCACGGATCGATTAGTTGTCAGGTCTGCGCCTTCCCCTGGTCACGGCAATAACCGGGGGTTCCCGGCGGCTCCGCAGCATCCCCCGCTCCCGCATCGTTCCCAGAGCTGCGGGCGAGCCCGGGAGCCGCAGCCTCGGCGGCCGTGGCAGCCAGCGGCGAGCTGGGGTCCAGTCAGAACCCCACCCAAGCCCTGCGTGCGCCTTCTTGTTTGTTTGCCTGTTTATCGCGCTGTGCCTGCCCCGCTGCCCTCTCCCCTCCCGCCGCCGCGCAAGTGCCGCAGCGCCCTCCCTGCCCGGCCCCGGCACACGGCAGCGGCGGGGAAAGGCACGGAACGGGCAGGAGGAGGCCGGGGCTGCTCTGCCCGCAGCGCCTGGGCTGCTGTGCCCGGGGCCGGTCCTGAAGCCCCGCCGAACCACACCCGCCCCAGCCGGGGTCACCTGCGGGAATCCCTAGATGAACTCGGGTGCGGGGGACCCCCCTTCCACCCAGAGGAACAGAGGGCTTGGATCAACGGGTTTGACAGACTTCTGTCACATTTGAAGCTTTTTTAATGAGCAAATGTGTTCCCTTCCAACCCCCCTTTCTGCCCCATCTACTCTGTTCAACCTCAAGCGGGCGGCTCGGAGGGAGGGATGGGGCAGAGGGGCGGCTTCTCTCGCTGCCGGGGGGGAAGGGGAGCTGCTGCCCAGCCCTGCCCCTTGCAGCCCTCCAACGCTCCCACTTTGCAACCTGGCTAACCCAGAGTTCCCGGCTGTTTTCCAGGGACGAAACCATGTCGTTCCCTTCTTTCTCTCGGTCACTGAAAATGGGGCATCCCTTCGGTCAGTGCAGTGCGTGTTCACCGACAGCACCCAGGGAGGCGACCAGCAGCGATTCAGGCCGACCTGTGTCCCCTTCCCAGGGGACAGGACGATGGAACACCCGCTGACCGTCACGGCCAGTGACAGTCCAGACGGGCCTGTGAGAGTCACACCTGGGAAGCCCTGAGCCTCCCGGAGGTCGGCACGGAAAGAAGCAGTGGCTGCTCTTTGTAGGTGGGCAAAATAGGACCTTTTTTTCGGGTCACCCGAGCCCCAGCCGTGCCATAAGATGTACCATCCTGGGGGAGACAACCGGGTCGCCTCAGCCCCACCGGCGGCAGCAAATTCCTCGCAGCCTTTGGGGAAATGCCGCTCGGATGTTCAAAGATGATAAAAAGTAAAACCAAGCAAGCAACACACGCACACATCCATGCCAGCGAAGGCGATGGATAGGAGGTAAAGACCAAGAGGGACCCAGGTCAGGAAGACAATTGCCGCTTCTATTTTTGCCTTTGTGATTATTTCACTTTCCAAATAACATTCAGGTGTACTGTCGGCAGCGGTGGCAAGTCCCACGTCATAACCCTCCTGAAATTTTTCTACTGGTCCGTATAATTCAAGCACTATTTCTTAAAAGAAAAAAAAAAAATCATCCCCAAACGCGTGGAATAAAGGCTCTACCAGGATTTGCACTTCTAAATAACCAGCGGGCAGCATCTCGGCACCAAGAAGCTCCGCAGCAGGGAGTGCTATTTTTCCTAAGGCCACCTTTCCCCTTTTAGGGAAAGCGGGCTAATAATTTAAGTTTGTGAAGTCACATGTAGCTTTAAATAGGCATCAACATTAACAATCGCGAACCCCGCGCTAATAGCTCTTAAATACCGCGCTAATAGCCCCCACGTGGAAAGAAATCCCCAAGTGTTATAAATTCAGTTTAACGACCAGAAAACCTCCTGGGCAGCGGCGAAATGCGAAAACTCCCTTCTCCCAGTTCTCTGTCTTTGATTTATTTTTAACTACAGGCTCATGGGAACGCGGCGCAGGAAAATCACGTCCAGATGTACCTAAAGAGGCGCTTTCTCGGCTAAAACCCTCTCTCCTAAACGGGGAGCNAGCCCTTCTGCGACAAAACCCCCCCCTCAAAAAGGGGGAAAAAAAAAAAAAAAAAAAAAAAAAAAAAAAAAAAAAAATCTTTGAAATAGGTTGAATTTTGGTTTTAGTATGGATCTAATTGCAAAAAGACGGGGCAAAGCAGCGGCTGCGTTCTGTGAAGAGACGCGCAGCCAGTAGGGAGCAGCTCTGAAAATAGAGCGCAAAGGAGCTGGGCTCCTCCGGGGCAGCCTGTACCGGGTGGAGAGGAGGCAGATCAGGGCCCGGGGCTGTTCGCCTCTTTCCCATGCCTTCGGAAGATGCCCGGCTTTGCCCGGAGCCGGCCGGGCGGCGGTCAGGGCTGCTTCTTTGTGTGCCGGGCTGCGCGCAGGCGGTGCCGGTGCCTCCGAGCCCCAGCTCCTGCTCTTTCAGTAAAGCATCAAAGATTTGGCTGTAAGAGCGGGTTTGCAGGAGGAGGGAAGAAAGCAGCCCTGAGAAATGAAGGGGCTTTTCCCAGGTAAGAAATCTTTTACCTAACCCTTAGAAGGGACATTTTAGTGCCTTGAAGTGTTTGAACAAAAACCATCTATTTTAGATAAGTTTCACAAAGTTTAATAGCTTCGTGGTTCGGTGATTTTTTTAATTTTTGGGGGTTTTTTTTGAGAATTACGTCCAAAACGGAACCGGGAAAGGGAAACAAACATGGCTGTGCTTGCTGCTTGCTCTCATTTAATCTGTTTTGTCTAATATTCCATGTAAAACCAGCAAATAATGACAGGATCATTCACCCCCTTTCAACTGTACAATGATGAATTCTTCTGGTACAGTAATTTGGGACTGGATGTACCTGTGTAGATTTATTTTAAGATTTTGTTTCCCGATGAGAGATTGATAAATCGCTTGAGCAGTCGCCTGTATGGAGAGTACAAAGCTGTCTGTCCTCGCCTTAATATCGGGTATTATAATTCAAATCCAATCCTTTTCACCTCGTATTATTGGAAAAGGTTGTAGGGAGCTGGCTTTTGTTGCAGGAAATCCCATTTAAAAATTGCTTTATAGGCCATTTGCTGCAATCCTCGACATTGATCTCATTACAGCTCCCTCTCACTGCTGTTTATAAATCCTGGTATTTACCAGCCCTTGGCAGAGATGCCTGGTGGTATTGCTTGCTAGGGGCTGTCATTGGGAGGAGGATAAGAAATGGAGTTTAGGTGCCACTTTCTGGGTAGTTTTGTCTGGAGGAAGCATTATTATTTATTGGAACAGTCAGCCAGAAGTAAATCTTGCAATGACTCATCCAGTATAATCTCTTAAACCTCCAGGCTGTCCATTTCATAGAGGATGTGGGTTTCTGTGCTGGAGCTTCTCAAGCAATGGCCTAATTCAGCCAGGAGGGGAGAAACACCCCTCTAGGTGGGGGGTTAATTGTTGGGTTTAATAGTCTGGAGAAAAATTGAAAGGTAAATTAATAGAATGAATCTCAGTTTTGAACTGGCTATTACAGAAGTTTTGAAGAGATGCTCTTCTAGAACACATTGCAGGGCAGGACTGTGTGGTTGCAAGTGTGCCTACATAGCTGATAAGTTACAGTATCTTCCAGGTACTAGCAACTGTACCGATAAAGGAAGGAGTTAGGCCTTAAAGCTTGACTTTGTCTTGAAATGGCAAGTTGCAAAACACATGTTGGGTGGAAATGAAACCAAATACAGTGATGAGTGTACTTTTTCTTTCTGTACTTCCAGGTAAAGCTACAAATCAAAAACAGGCTGAAAATTCCTCCAATACTCCTTTTTTGTTTGCTTTTTTTTTTTTTAAATGGCAGCTGGACCTAGAACTAAGGAAATATGTGGTTATATTTGACTTCTGAAATAGACAGGATGAAGATTTCAATCCCACTTCTGAGTCATAATAACAATAGGATTATCCCAATGGCTCTGTTTAAAAGGTTTCTTTTAAATTCATGTGAGAACAAAATTGTATTTAGAATAACGCCTTTTTTCTCCCTAGGGAGTATCTGTACCTGATTCCTAAGTCCTCAGTGGGATTTTCCTGTTGCAGTACTGCCAAGATGGTTTGAGGTTAGATGTCCTCAGAAGAAGCATAGAGTCTCAAGTTCCCCAGCCAGCAACCTGGAGGGAAAAAAAGAATCAAACAAAAACCCCTCACCCCAGGCTTTTGGTAAGATCAACAAAATGAGCAGGCAGATGCCTCCATCTTCTTTTTACAAGATTTCAGGAGAATCCCAGGCCTGACAATCCATACCATATAGAATATCACTAGGAACTCCTTTATCATGGTGTGCCTTGTCTGACACAGCTGATTTTGTTCACTGAGTCATCAACAATTAAACTATGTTTGTAAGATCTGGAAGACCGATTCTGTTTGAATTGAAGCACAGGCCTGGAGTGAGGGCTCTTGAACTCCTTGCTGACTAGGGGGTGGTCTAGGGTGAGGAATTTTTGGTAATGCTTTTCCATTTTAAGAGGCTAACTAAAGGCAGAAAATGAGACAAGACTGGGGCCAAGATCTCCTGCATGTAAAATCTGTTATTGTGTTCTAGATATTTTCTCTCCATTTTCAATTTGTCTATTTTGTTGTATTTTTCCCCTCCCTCTTGTTTATTACACTGATTTCTAGTGCATGCTAATGAAGCTTCCTATCAGATTGACTATTTCTGTATAATTATGAGTTTCTCTGGAGGCTGTCTGGTGCACCCTCCTGCTCAAAATTGTCAGAATATGTTGCTGAATAGTTAAACGGATTTTTCTGTATTTCAGTTTTTTTCTCACTGTATCCTCTTACTGGACATCACTGAGTGCAGCTCCATCTTCTTTACTCCCTTTCCTCACAGGAGTGTCGTTTATACACATTGACAAGTTTTCCTGGAACCTTCTCCAGGCTGAAGAGTTCCAGATCTCTCAGCTTCTCCTCAGAGAATCATCAAAGCAGGAAGAGATCTTTAAGGTCATCCAGTCCAACCACCAACCCAGCACTGCCCCTGTAACCCCTAAACCACTAAACCCCATCACCCAGTGCCAGATCCAGACATCTCTTAAGCACCTCCAGGCTTAATGGCAGATGCTTCAGTCCCTTAATTGTCTTTGTGGCCCTTCCCCAGACTCACACCAGTAAGGCCATGTCTCAACTTGGGAAACCCAGAATTGGATGCAACACTCCAGCTGTGTCCTGTCATTGCTGAGCAGAAGGGAATGATCACCCTTGACCTGCTGGCAAATTTAATTTTAGGATTGCACTCCTGCATGCTCAGAGTCTCCAAATTCCTCCTAGGTCATCTGTCCTGGCTTCTCTTTTAAATTTTAATTTCTTCAGGAGCTTCTTGTTCATCCATGCATGTCTCCTGTAGTTTTTGTTTAATTTTCCACACATTGAGTTGGACTGTTCTTAAGGCTGAAGGAGATTGATTTTCAATTAGCTCTCCTGGGACTCTTATTTTTTTATTTATTTTTCTCCTCTCTCTAGGAAAATATCCCACGGGCTTCTGACAAGTAGGTACCTGAAAGAGCCAAAGACTGTTGGGTTGTGATCCTGCCAGTTTTCCTTCCCACAAGGACCCTCAACTTCACAATTTTGTGGTCACTGCAACCAAGGCTGCCTTCAACCCTCTCATCCCTGAACAGTCCTTCCTCATTTGCAAGGATGAGATTCAGAAGGGTGTCTCCTCCCATCTGTCCCTTCACCAAGAGGGTGTCAAGAAGTTATCATTAATGCATCTTGAAAGCAGCCAGGATCCCTTGTACCCTGTTGTGTTGCCCTTTTGGCAGTTATTGTAGTTGTTAAACCCTACTATGAGCACTTTATTATTATAAATTATTAAATAAAAATATTGTAGGAATAAATTATTAAATAAAACTAAAGAGCAAAAACATGGTCCTTATTCGAACTGTTATTTTAACTTTCAACTTGCCTCCCTAAGTGTGTAATGAACTGCTAAATGGACATTACCATGGTTTTTTGTGGTGAAAAATAGACGCAATTCAAAGGAAAGCTGTACCTCTTACAAAATACTGTGTCCTAGGAGACATGACAGAGAATTGTCATATTACTGAGGATCTTCCAGTTAGGGACCCAGCTGGGGGTACCTGGATTAAGACTGGAGAATCAAAGTCTGTGGTGGGTTCACCCAGCCTGGCAGGTGATCCCCAATCCAGTCTCTTGCTCATTCCCCCTGAGTAGGATGGGGGTGAGAACTGAAAGGATAAAAAGTGAGAAAACTTATGGGCTGTAATAAAGGCAGTTCAATAAGTGAAATTAAAAAGACAAAAAAAAATCAAGTGCTTATATTTACATCCCTATCAGCAGCCCAACACCCAGCTGCTCATCAAGTAGCAGCTTCTTTAGAAAAAACATCCTGCAGTTTTATTGCCAAGTGTGATATTACATGGTCTGGAATATCTCTTTGTGGGTCAGCTGTCCATCTGTGTCGTCTCCCAAACCCTTGTTCACCTTCTGCCTGCCTCTTGCAGTGGCAGAGTGAGAAGTAGAGGAACACTTTATGCTGTGAATTCATGAATTCTGTGTGTTGGTCAGCAATAGGTAAAGCACTGGAGTGGTATCAGTGCTGTTTGGGGCACAAATACACAACAGAGCATCATATGGGCTGCTGAGAAGAAAATTACCTCCCCCTCAGCCAGACCCAGTGCAAGGATTTACATTGTTTTTGGGGAAAAAAAAAATTGAAAAGCAGGCCTGATCATCATAGTTGTAAATTTTGGGTTTTTTTTTTTTAAGGGATATGATGACCTTTCTGAATGGTTTCTTCATGGAAAATTCAATGTCAGGTGAGAGTAACAGTATCTGATAGAAAGAACAGTATGGCTTGACTTGAGTAGCACCTTCTGGCTAACTGGAAACTTGGCAAGTAGGTCTCAAGGTCAGCAAAAGAAATCATCCTCATCCTGGCACAGGATCCCTCCATGTGTATTTGGGTGGGATGGGATGTCAGTGTTAGGGATCATTTGGGAAGAGTCCAAGGCAGGTCAGTTTGGTAAGATCTGACCTACTAATTTAAACACTTCTTTCTAGACACAGTGAGTAAGAGATTCAGGTAAGAGTGGCTTTTGTCCCTGTTGGAACCTAGAGTGCAGAGGAAGTCTCTCTGCCTGTTTTGAAGAATTCTACCCCCCTAGACAACAGTGTGTTCCACCTCTGTCCATGGAGAAAACTCCCCATGATGTTGGAGGAATTAGAATCAACTGTTGT
Organism: Aleadryas rufinucha; assembly: GCA_013397815.1. Lineage (NCBI taxonomy): Eukaryota > Metazoa > Chordata > Aves > Passeriformes > Aleadryas > Aleadryas rufinucha. The sequence continues at coordinate 1,560,694 of VZTH01006494.1, read as the reverse complement.
GTGAATTAGATGATAGAATATTATGTAGAATTGTTACAGGGTAAAAAGCTTAGAGTTTTTAGGTTTGTTTACTTAGCAAGTAGATAATAGCAAATATTTCAATATGGAGGATAGTTGTTGTTTTCTGGGGCTTCTTCCTTCTTCTTCAGGGAACCATGTTCTGCAGCAAAATTGATTTGAAATTATTGGATGAAAAATACCGCAGTTCCTGTAAGCTTTGCTGATGTGTTTTTCACACATTGGCAGAAAAGTAAAAATATATTTCGTTTTAAGTTTTAATTGGTTAAATTGCTTTTAAAAGAGCTCTGTAACAGAGATAAGCTGTTCCTCATGGCTCTCCTTCTGCTGGGGCTGCGCCTGCAGTTCTAATCCTCTGATAAGACTGAATAAACACCTATCTTTTGGGAAGAGAGTCTGGAGTTCTCGTCTGTACCTCAAGCGTAAATCAAAAGCTCCCATTGCAGGAGCTGAAGACATGGTAACAGTGTCACTACATGTCCCTTACTTAAAGGCCTTCTTTGGCTTAATTAGTTGTCTCTAATATTTAATGCCTTGCTGTGTTTCTAGAGAGCATCCCTCTCCCTCTGAGCTTCTGCCTTGCTCAGCTTTCTGTTCCCTGGTAAACTCAGGACAAATCCTCAGTTTCATACAGTCCTTCACAGTATCTTTATGCACATAAAGAGTCTCACTAGAATCATACACAAAATATTTTATGAAGAGGTTGACTGTGAATTCATAGCTAGCAGCTAAATAGCCTCCATATAATTTAAAAACTTTGAGAATTATTTTATTTCTGTGCTGTTAGTGTTGTTTTACATCCTCTGTTAGATCACCTCTCACCATTCAGGAGCTGAATACTTTTGAATTCCTGAGTCACAACCTCTGTGGCACTACCAGTGCTTCATCATATTATTGACAGGATGATGAAAGAGATCTGATAAACTTGCGTTTAAATTGCATGAAAAATTATGCAAGTTTGCACCTTCATTTTGTAATATTTTACACGAGAATGAATTTTTTGGGAATTATTTTTATCCAAAGGTTAAAAGAATTCTCAGACTGTAGGTGAAGTTATACAATCACTCAATTTTTTCTTTGAAAATCAGCTCTTGTTTGTATAAATCAGAGTATGCATACAATGATTTGGGGAATATTCTTGTTGTTTGAGTTTTTTTGAAGGGAGAAAGTATCCATTGATATCTTATGGTGAAGAGATTAAAATATGTTGCAAATGGCTTTTACTTTTAATGGGGATATTGTATTAAAGTCTTTTTCAGTGGGATGAAGAAAGCAGAGCTAATGCAATAGCTTTCATTGAAAGATACTTTGATGGGTTCTTTATTTGGGATTTTTCAAAATGCTTTAACATCTCTTCAAACACAGAATAAAAAAACAATTTATTCCCTCAACAATTCAAAATTTAAATAATTCTAAAATTCTGAGCAGAATCTGAAACCTCTGTAGCCTTTCAACCTGCTGACTGGGTGGTTGGATGTTTCAGCAGTAATGCAGCTCTGGTCAAGTGTGCAATGCCGAAGGAGCCACTTCAGCTTATCAATAAGGCTGTTAACACGAAACTGCAATATTGCTTTTAGGAGCAATATTACGGGAACTTCACAGAAGTGTGCAATCCGTAACACGACAGCCCAGCTGCCTGTAGCAGCCACCATATCTCACCTGAGCCTTTGCCTCCAATGTGTCCATCCCTTGAAGGCACTCAGTCACCTAATGACTGACCTGGTTGCCCTGTAGTTTGCAGAGAGAGGCCTGAAGGCTTTCCTAGGCATGTTGACAGAAATACTTTATAGGCAGTATGAACAGACTTTAGCAAGAGGGAATTCACAGTAATTCTTACACCGAAATAAAAATCAGGCTCCAGTCCAACTTACCCAAGTCAGGGGCTCTTTTGTCCCAGGCTGGCACTCAAGCACGTGTGTGGCTGCAGCCCCAAGAAGGTGGCTGCTTTAGGGGCAGACACAGCACACGCCTGCAGCTGCTAATCGCCTGGGAGAAGCCGACCATGAAGTATGAGATAAAGATCCTGATGGCTGGGGGTCTTCTGCCTCTGACAAGGGATGCTGCTGGACATCACCCTGAGGCTGACCAGATCTGCCTTGTACATGGTGAGAGACACATAAGGCGTTTCCCAAAGGCTGTGTGCTGCTTGCAGCCTGAATGCCAGAGGATCTTGCTCAGTTCAGCAGGATTCACACCTTTGGCTTAACTTATCTCGAGCCCCTCCAGATACTAAGAATTTTACTGTGAGGGTGGGGTTTCTTTATCAGTGCGTGCAATAGGCTGCTCTCCTCATGGGACATCCATCCTCATGGACACCCAGCAGAGCCCTGCTCTCCCTGTAGCTGCCTGTCCTCTCTGGGAGGCAGAAACACAATGTACTTTTCACTTACTCCCCTTATTCATTAAAGAAACAGAGGAAAATTCTGATTTCTTCTAGTATAAATGCAGCTACTTCCAGTCCACAACTGAACACACATCCAACACAGCAGGGTTTTATTTGTGAGTGTGAGATATTGGCAAATGTGTATCTGTCCTGGACCAACTAAGCATTTCTCTGAAATTTAGGTAAAGCTGAGGATCACCTCACCTACTTTAGGCTGATGTTTCCCCAGGTATCACCTAGCAACAAGCCCCTCTTTCTGCTGGCTGCTGGCATTATTGTCCCCAAGGGGCTGACGTTGAATGTTTGGGGTTGGGGTTACTGCCCCATCAGCCTGCCCACAGCAGCTGTGAGCTCTGCCCAGGCCTAAAGGAGATGCTATTTTGGGAGGCACCATGACCCAGCCAGGATAGGAAAACATCTATTTTAGGAAGCAAGCAACTTTTAAGTGCTGCATCCTTACATGTGCAATAAATGTGTGCATGAATCACTTATAGGAAACAAAAGACCATTTTGGCAAGATTATGTACTGCATAATTAAGAACAACAATATAGTGTTAGCAACAACAGATCAAAGAGCTTGTTCCAGTGTAAAAGGTAAGGAATGTCTATTCTGAGACTTTCCAAGAATTGTACATTCAGCATTATTTCTTAACTTCATTGACAGTACAGTATAATAGATGTTGCATAGTCACGGACCTGATAGTATGTGTAAGAAAAAAATGGGTGGAATTTTTTGATGCATCAGAGAAAGAACTTTGCCTACTTTGGTAACCTCATCTGTGGGCAATCCGCTGAGCACTCAATGTGTTCCTTACTCCACACACAGCAAAGCAATTCTCTGTTAGAGGGACCCTACTGTATAAGGATGTAAACTTAATAATTTCAGGGTTATTTTTTTCAGAAAGTTTAATTTTAGATCACTGAGTTCACAGTCTTTGAACTGTTGAGTGATTTCACGATCAGCAGGCTCCTAAGAGGAATATTGAGACAACACATATCTTCCCTTACATAAAGCCATTGGCACCAGGGCTTGGTAAGCATGAATCCAGAGAGGGTTAGGCAAGGCAAACGAGATGGTACTACTATACCATCTCATGCCTGGATGCCTGTGGGAATTTAGCAGATAGTTTGTTTTCTGCTAGCAACCTTTCTGTTGAAGGGAGATAGCAAGGTAGGAAGAAAAAACTAGCCCTGGATTCCGGGATTTTTCTTAATTCCAGTGAATGCTGTTGACAGCATTCTTGGATTTGTGTTGTGTCCACCAAACTCTATGATTTTTCTTATGAGATTTCAGCCTTTCTTCATGGCATGGTATTAAGCAAGAATCAAATAATACTTCTAAGATTTCTGTGCATAATATTATACTTCAGTCAAAATCATGTTGTTGACAACAGTTATAGAAGCATGAGGTTTGGGTTTTTTTCCAAAGCCTTGCCTCACTTTTTCTGACCAAAATGTATAAGAAAACTCAAGGACCAGATTTGTCTCCAGAGTTTTCTCAAGCAGGCTAGGCTCTGTGCTCCACACTGAGGAGAGCTGGGGCTTGATCAGGGACACTAGTGCAGCTGATTGCCCTGAAAGAAAATCCTCCTGTTATCAACTGATTTATGTCAAGGAAGTGCTAAAAGGAATTTTCCAGCTGTTGCTCCTAAGTGCCAAAACTCACTGAGCTGAATTTATTCATCTACCTGACTATGTCTGAGAGCAAAACTGATCTGTCATCTCTGATCTTGTGTTTGCATATGAAGCACACATTAGGACCATGGGTCAGGGAAAGAAAAGCCAAATGAGCAGCATTTTTCTGAACCAGTTTCCCTGCCGAGAGAGTTGTGTAAGAATGATGCCTTAGGCAGGCTACCTACTTCTCTGGGTTAGCAGCTGAAAATTGCATTTGGGGTCCCTCACCTTTGCTCTGCATTTCTTCCTTCCTTGCCTCGTGCTGAGCAGGAGACCCAGGGGCTGGTGTCCTCTTTTAAATGCAGCTGATTTCTGACAAGCCCATAATGGAGCTGTCAGCTTCCTCCTGTGACCAAACTGAATGGTTTTCCACCAGAGAAGCTTATATATTCCTTTAGTCTTCAGCTCATGATGAATCACGAAGTTTTGGGAAGTGTTTAGGAAAAATTTAAAAGAAATTGAAAGCCAGCTTCAGTACTAACATAAAGCTCTGTCTTGGTTTTAAAAGACAGGTGTCTGTAAGGAAGGCGGGAACCTCCCTTGGAATGGAAAATGCAACCCCCTTCCCTTCAGATTATTATAATTTTGAAATTAAGGGGCTTTCAGGCAAATGTATGAGGAATAGGAATAACAGTTCTTTACTTATATATATATATATAAAACAAGGCAAACAAACAACAGTAACTATGGCAGTGATACCAAACAGAACCAGTAAGCCAGTGCCAGCCTCTCTCGGCTGTCAGGCCCTTTCCCCTTCGGTGCAGTGACGCTCACAGCCGGCAGGGGGCGCTGGCGGCTCCCGGTGAGCAGGGCGGGTGCGATGGTTCCCCCGCGCCTGCAGGGGGCGCTCCGGAGCGAGCTCGGGCACCACGCGGGAATGGCGGATGGAAAAGCTTCCCTCACAAACCCCCTGGGGCAGCTGATCCCGGTGCCCAGCCGGACCCTCGGGAACAGCAGGCTGGAACAGCAGGCTGGAACAGCAGGGACCAACACAGGATCCCGGGCAGTAGATGAGATGTATCAAACGCCGGAGTAGAAGTGGGAGTCCCGGGACGTCTGGGCAGGCAGGGGGTGTGCTGGTACAATGTAGCAAAATCCCACAGCAGCAGCAGCAGACGAACGGCGGTGGGGGGAGGAGGCAGAGCAGCCCCGGCTCAGCTCCCCAGCAGGGCAGGGAAAACGGGCTTGGGATCCCGGGTGGGGAGGGGTCTCCCTGAGACACCCCGGCAGATGGTGGAAAGGTGTCTCCTTTTAGTGAGGTAGGGTGTAAAAATAGGGTCCCCTGTGCAAGAGCCGCTCCCAGAGAGAGAGCAAGCTCCACTCACGGTTGGAGGAAAAGCAGCAGAAGGTAGAAAGCCTGCGGTGATGGTGAATTCTCTCCACAGCGATGCAGCCTCCTTCCCCTCTGAACTCCAGATCACAAGTGAAGCTGGGGCCCCACCCAACCCCCTCTTCCTAGGTAAAAGGGGCTAGTTGGCCGGGGCTCCTCCCCAGCCACGTCCTTTGTCTCCCTCAAGTACCTTGGTAATGACTCCCTCTCAGCAATGTACATGTGTGGGGAAAAAATTCTTTCAAAAGAAAAAGAAAATAAAAAGAGAACTCTTAAAAACCCCAACAAGCTCAAACTGGGTCTTCTTAAATTGGGCATCAAGAAAAAAAACCTCGAAGAGCATTTACAAAGAAAGCACAAGGTGTTGCTGAGATCAGTAGCAATATGTCTGACTATATTATTCATCCAGCAAGGTGTTCTTCCTGGATAAAAGCACTGCAAAGCAATGTGATACTTACCCCTAGGTAAAGTGTTCAGAATCCAAAGACAAAACCGTCTCTTAAATTAGTAGCAAAATTCTTTTGCTTTAATGGGAGCAGGTGAGACTTGCTGTATTTTCCTTTTAAAGAACCCCAAATGGTACAATGGTTACTTTATGGCAACAACAAAATGAGTCACTTGTCTCAGTCTATCAATCAAGTTCCTAATGGACACGTGTCCACATATAAAAAAGAAAATCCCAATTAGCGTTAATTGGCATCCTTGCCTGCAGTTTTTGTGGAGAATTCAGTAATAGGCATGGGAGCAGAACTCCCTCCATTTCACCCCAAGAAAGGTCTCCCCAGCAGACCAAAAGGCTCTTGGTGCTGGCACTAGGAAGCTTCGTTACCATTACAGGGGCCATGTACAGGACCTTGGCTCTTTGGGCTGGCTGTGGGGTCCCATGAGAATGAAACAAAACCCCTTGTGCTGCTGGCTGCTCACAGGCTGGTGTTTCCAGTTGGCCCTGGAGAGTTGGGGACGTCTGGGGACAGTGCTGGAGGCAGCTGCCTGGGCATGGCATGCTGCCCTTAGACAACCTATGGCAGGAGAAAGTGTTTCTTCCCTATAATAGGGAGGTCAACAGTAGAACAAGAATTAGCTGGTCTGTAGATGAGCTCTATCTGCTAGCCTTTCACCAGGTACTGTCTTGCAGGAGTCAAAAAGACTGTATTATTGCTAGTAATCACACAGTATGTATTTAACATGTTTGATTGGCTGTTTTCTTCCTTTCAAAGATTGTTTTCTTCCTGTCAAAGGTTGTTTTCCTCTTGACAGCAATGAGTTTAAGACCATGGTTTGCACACCCTGCAGTGTTACAGACACAGACTTAGCAGGAGAACAGGGTTAAAGCAGATTCCTCTGGGGAAACGACTGTAGGGCAACAAACAGGCCACGATCACTGCAGAAAAGCCATTTTCTTGATTGTCACAGGGACTGGCAGAGGCCCTTGAGTAACTTCTGAAAGTCAAGGGAAATGGTGCTCTTCCATCATTTGGATGACTTTAGATTTTCAAAAGCTTTATAAAAAAGTAGAGCAGAGAAAACTGCATGGATTATTTTCCACAGAGCTAAACGCCACTGCTTTTAGATACAATTTACAGGCCTGATTTAAGGCCAGGTTGGACGGGGCTCTGAGCAACCTGTTCTAGTAGAAGGTGTCCCTGCCCACGGCACGTGGTTGGAATGAGATGATCTTTAAGGTCCCTTCCAGCCCTAACCATTCTATGATTAATTAAACACTTAATTCTAAGCATATAATTAACTGAAACGATGGGTGAGACCTAGAAGCAGACCCTCACATCACACCTGCTGTTGCCCCTTTGCTTTCCGGCTGCCAATTTACTCTGATCCCCCACACTTTGAAGTCAGCAATGACAGAGAGAGGAAAGTTGGAAGAAGAGATTTCCCTTCCTCCCTGGCTTTGGCTGCCTCCTGATAACAGCCATGGTCTTTGCTTTTCTCCTCTCTTTATTTTTTTGGTTTTTGTTGGGGTAGATGATATAGGAAAGCCTTATAAATATGATTACCTGGCAAAAGATGCTGAGAATGTAGAAACTACAAGCGAGATTGAAATGAAAACAAGCTTTGAGTTACCAAACCCCAGTTACTGAACAACTGGAAAACAATGGCATGACAAGCTGAAGGTAATTCTCCCTTTGATTAAACAATACCCTCACCTGCAGACAGGTGCAAGGGTCAGAGCAGACCCTGCCAACTTGGCAGAAGGTACAAAAGTAGATTTTAGAGTTTAAAATATAACACCGTATGGTAATGCAATGATTCTTATAGGCTATATGTAAATGTTATAGGATTTGTGGCCCATACCAGATTGGTTAATGAAAAGTAGAATATTCAGCACAGAAGATGATTTAGTGTATTGTAACAGGAACCGTGATCACTTCTTCACTACTTTTTACTACTTCTTCTACTTCTTCTTCCACTTCTACATTCTACTTGCTTGCTCTCTCACTTCTCTGACCCACTTCGAGCTGAGCCTGCAGCTCCAAGTGGGTCCCCCATACCCACGACCTTGGTAATAAACCTCATGCTCTAAGACCTGACTTCAGAGATCTCTCATCGTTTGTCCCGACCGTCCAAACAACAGCCAGGAAAACCCTGCAGTTGTTGTTGTTTTAGTTCGTTTTTTTTTTTTAACTCTCAAGTATTATATGTTTTGGGGGTTTTGGTCTGGTTTTTGTTGGAGTTTTTAATGTGTTTTTACCTTCCAATCTGCTTGTTCAGTCAGCTGTCACTGGCTCGTGTCTGTCAGGGGCACTGCTGGTGCAGATGAGCCACACAAGCTGAACTGGCACACATGTGGCCGGGTTGGACTGTCCAGTCAGGTTATTGGGTTGGATTCATTTCTCTAGCGGTGGCTGATGAGGAAAAGATGCAATGAGAGGCAGAAGCTGAAATTTTTTTCACTTTCCTCCATCTTGATACTTGCATTTGCTTGTCTTGCAAGAAACAGAAATCTGGTTTCAGTAGCAACATAAGGTCTCAGGCAGAGTTTTATTCTTCCTGCCCATAAATGGGAGTTAATGTTGATTTAATAGGACAGAAGCAGTCTGTCAAACTGGACCAAAGAGGATAAGATTAACATAAATGCCACTTAAATTTTAAGTGATTTTTTCTTGCTTTTGATTTATACTTCCTGAAAAAGACCCATCTTACACTGCCTTATTTGTCACAGTGAAATTTATACAGTTTTACCTTTTCTCCTGCTCAAATAAAACAATAGTTTTGAAGTGCCAGTTAAATACAGTTGTAGTAATGTGTTTGTAAGCACCTTGTTGTACATTGATGCATTTATAGTTATACCAGAGCTACTACCCAGATACACAAGTTAACACATATAAAGCAATGCAGGTGAAAGAATTTTATAATTGATTTGGTAAAAGAGAAAAAAGAGTGAATCTCCCCTCACATATTCTGCCTAATAATTTGCATCAGTGGTTATAAAAATAAATTACTACATTAAAATAATTTAGAAATAACCATAATTCACCTTAGTTTTCTGAACTTCTGTGACTGTGAGTCAGTGGGAATTCAGGCAGGAATTCAGGCAGGCTTGTGGCTTTCCTGTCCTCTGGGTTGCAGCTGGGATATGTTGGCGTTTCAGACAGGTTTTTTCCAAAGTAATGGCTGTAACGGCACCACGGAGTCCCAACATTCTCTACTGATTTGCTTCTTGTTTTCAGGAAGCCTCTGCTCCATGGGTCTACAAAAGAAGCAGTGAAATCCATTTGGTCCTTGGACTATTGTCTCACATTGCCAGACTGAACTTTCAGTGAGGCATTCATCTATCCGTGGAATATGATCTTCATAACAAAACACACATTAATTCTTTTTGTCTGAGGCTGAGAATAGTGTCTCTCATAATCAGTGATGTCTATGAGCATCCTGATTCATTAATTCTTATCTCCTGTCGATGTACTTACAGTGGTAAAAGTGAGATTAGATTTGGGCTCAGAAAATATTCCATTAATGCAGCTGCAGTCAATGTCATAGCAATGGCAATAATAAGAAACATAAAAAACACATAGTGCTTTTATACTATAAATACTGCACAAGTGCTTGTTTAAAATAGAATTTCAGAGGCAGAAATATGAATTTAAAAGCACAAATCTCATCTAAATGTATCTAGTTCAAAAATTATTGGTAGTATTCCTTCTTATGAGGATTTTAAAATCTCTGAAAAATGGGTTTGACCTAAATTAGTATATATAAATTTTATTTTCTTTAACAGAAATCTTCCCAAACCAGTCTACATTGAAGAAAATATTTTTCCAGTAATTTAGACTAATATAATTATTTACCTTTACTATTTAAAATGAAAAGCTAATATTAACTGAAATATAAAAATAAAAATTTATTCATAAGAAAACATCAGACTTTTTTCTATTCTGTGCATAGAAGACCGGAAATTCTCTGGCATAAAAAAAAATTTTTGAATTAATGTTTTTGACTGGTTAAGTATTTAATTAAGTAACTTGGACAGCTTTTGGCTGAGCACTAACCAGATTAAGACATGCTAAAAATGAAAGATCTTGATTTTTGGGACAGGAGACTAACTAAGATGTGTTCAGATGTATTTTGAATTCTGAATTACTGGGTGAATTCTGAATTACTGGGTGAATTCTTTGTGCCTGTGCTCTGCAGTAGGTAGGCTTACAGTAATGGCCCTCCTGTCTTTAAAATTTATTGACCACATCACTTCATTTAAAATTATTTGGTACTTTCTATGCTGAACTGCAATAGATAGAAGACTCCATCTCCAAATCAAATACTTGAATAAATACCTGAAAGTGCTCAGAAGGTTTTTATTTATTCACAGAGGGAGCACTGGGCAATCAGGATTTCTAAGAAACTTCAGAAAATTGATGAAAGAAGCTAATTTTATTGGAAAAAGTCTGATACTGCAGATTTTCAGTGGCTTACCCACAAGGATGAAGCACTCAGGGGTAACTTGGCTTCCCAGCGCACAATGGGTGCACTGATGTGCTGGACTTATGCACACCAAAGTCCATGTGTCTTAAACTTCCTGAGTAAATTTTCACTACGCTCCTGCAGAGTCACTTGATTGCTCGTCCTTTGCTTCCTCTTAAGCATTATCTCTGCTACTCTTTCCCAAAACTTCCCATTTTTTCATCGTTTCAAGGCTCATGTCCTTCTATTTTGTGTGCTAATTGAGGCACACACCTGCATTTACTGAGATTTTAAATGTTGCAGTCCCTGAATCTGGGCAAAAAAGAGAACAAATATGTAATGTTGAGCAACAAAAGAGGAGAGAGAATTTATGTTCCTCAGTTTTCTCACCATCTGTAGATTTTTCAAGATTATGCCAGTTTTAGGGCATATATTAACACTGTCCACATAAATTTTTTTTTCCACATTCTGGAGTTTAAACAGGTCTAAGTGGTTTTATATTCACCTTGGCTAGTTCAACAGTCACAAATAGTCTCTTTCACAAAAGCAGATCCTCTTTTTCCGTTTTCTTTCCTGAAATTCTTTTTCCCTGTCTGTCCTTCCTCTTGGCATTTAATGATTTTTTTCCTTGGTGTTTCTGACCTTGCAATTCCAATCCCCACTGACAAACTTGCCTTTTGCTAGTAACACCACGATCCATAAATGCTCCTCCCTGTGTGATTGTTTAGCAATCTTCTGCTAAACTGCTGGACCTCAGTTATGCAGGAATGTTATGAGTACTTGTAATAAAGCAGATTCAGAAATTCGCTGAATCAGAATTCACAAATCAGACATTGATTACTTAAATTGTCGTGTCATCTTTTTTCCTTGGGGAGCAGTGCATAGGAGGTTGTCAGTGTGTTTGTCTTGGATCCTAATCATTGAGAAAAGTGAAAAAATATTAAAGGAATCTACCAGTTTAAAAGTTCTGATGTTGTACCAGATAGTCCTGGAGGTCCTTTTTAATGGTATTCTGTAATTTTTTTCCTGCAACTAATTGTCATTGTATCAAAATGCCTCAAAGCAAATTCTTCCCTTTGTCCTTCCTGAAGCATGGGAAGGTCTTCTCTAGGACTCTTAATATCCGATGTCAGACACGATGTACTACCGTGATGATAGGGGAGAGTATATATAATATTCCTTCCTCAGCTAGCTTCCCCTTGGAGGCCTGACGAAATAAAACAAGGTAGCATCCTACTCTCTGTAATGTGTCTCTTGAGGTTGTTTTTCAGTTACAGGCTAAGAACCATAAGAGTATTTTCTAACTGGAAATCAGGAAAAGGAGTGGAGCATATTGTCCAGAAATTCTGCTTGTAAAGTGCTGTAGAGTTGCAAAGTATTCCTGACCCCACACAGTGCCAGGGATAGAAACAAAATTTTCACTGACTTCCTCTGCTGTTAACTAGACCAAAACTTCTCCAGTGGAAACACTCACATAATTCATGAAAATATTGTTTGTCTTTGCTTTGTTTTATAGCCATGCTCATGTTCTTTTCTTTTTCAGGGATATCAGAGGTGACAGATGCAAAACAAACTGACAGCCGCTCTGCAACTCTCTGCTGGCTTCACGGTCTCAAATTCAGGCAGATTCAGTACAGAGGTAGAGGTAACAAACACGGGCAGCCACTGCATGGGTCACAGTGCAGTAAAAAATATAACATGGTCTTTTCTGTTGCTGTTATTTCAGTCTGAGAGATGAACTAGAGGCTGTCAGCAAACTGTAGTCACATTTTCTGAAAAGCTATGATGACAATATTACAATATAAATCCTACTCAAACGCATGAGAGAGGTATTATCACTTTTCACCTAGGAGCAGGGAATAAAAATCAGCTTGTGTATTGTGTCTGAATGTAGGGTGCTGAAATCTGTGTTCAGAGTTGGATTTTACAGTTTAAAGATTTCTGAAAAAGAGGCAGTATAAAACAGAGGAATTGGAAAAGAATGTGAAAAGAATAATTTATGAAAAAAAAAAAAAAGCCTGGCAACCGAAAATGAAGCCAGACAAACTCAAATTGCAAAGAAAACAGGTTTTAAACACCATGGTTATTCAGCAGGGGAATGTCCTACCAAAGCCAGCCATATGAGGTCCATTTTTATGCCTTGATTGAAGACAGCCTGCTTTTCTACAGGAAGTAATTCTGCCCCATAGAAATGGTGCCTCAGCCCAGCACAAACTAATGGGTTCAGCAGGAGAAGAAGCAAAGTGCATTTGCTGAGGTATGTTAGATCAAGCAGAGCCCCTGACTCAAACCTCCTTGTATTTCTGCATTTAAAAGCTAATAGAAACCACCACCCACCTCCAACTGGAAAAAAAATAAATCACAGTTATCCTTGGCTGTTGGTCACTGTTGGCAAATAGGGTAGATTTCCCTGTACAAAAATTCTAGTCACTACTGGTTTCATCCAAGAGTTTTCCTGTTCTGGCAGAATAACATCTATCTTACTTTGAATGAGTTTTTGCCACTTATATCAATAGAGAATAGTCTTTGGATCTTAAGGCAGGGAAGAAAAAAAATAAAAAAAGAAAAATAAATAGTTCTTTTTATTCATGGAAACCAAGGAGCAAAGTTGCTCTTGTAAAAGGGAAGACCAGAGACTGCAATAACTGTGTATTTTTCAAGAGCATTTGGCAGGTTAGCTGGTGCTGAATAGTGATGACAAAATGTTCAACAAACCAAAAATATTCCATCTGTTCACTAAAAAATAGGATTCTGTGAAGCAAGACAAATAACAGGAAATCCAGAATTCTTTCCCTCCTCAAGACATTTCGACACTAGCATCTCAACCCACTCACTTAACTAGTATTAAAAAGCATTAAACCCTGTCTTTGAAACCAATTACATCTAGCCCAAGCCTCAGCAGAGGGGGGAGGGCAGGACATCATAGAATCATGGAGTGGTTTGTGAAGGAGCCCTTAAAGATCATTTAGTTCCAACCCCCCCATCGGAAGGGCTGCTCCCAGAAGACGTGGCTAAAAGCACGGCTGGCTCTCCTCCTCCGCAAGCCCTGTGTCCCCGCGGAGATTTCAGCGCAGTAGGCAGCACTGCTGCAGGGCATCTGCAGTCTCTGGAGGCAAGAGGAGCTTCACTTGTGAAGAAACTCAAGCTGTTTGAGGCGAGCTGGCGGCGTGGGCTCTGCTGGGCTTTCCTTCCAGCGCTGCTCTCGCCACCTCCCCGTGCTCGCTCAGACGGGAAGCTCTGCAGAGGGACAGTGTACAGCAGGAGAGGAAATGGGCTGTTTACTCAACAGTACCATTTCATGGCTGGTTTTGACAGCAACACTTGCAAAAGCTGTGAAAAATGCTCTCCAGGGAATCAATCTGGGACTTCCTTGAAGAAAAGTTGGGTAAAACAGACCTTTCTGAGATGCTTGTCACCTCCAGCCCTGTGAGCTCCTGACATGTCAAAGCTGGGGACAAGTGTTAGCTGTCTTTGGGCTGTTCATGCAGAAATGCCCCGACTTTGAGCTGTTTGTGCTGCTAGATTATTTTACCACGCAGATGTTTCACAAGCCTAATTTGGGTAAATTCAGTGACTTTCTTTGGAGTACATTGCCCTTGGAGCAGAATGTCTGCTTGGCCCCAAGAAGGGCCAAGAACTCCAGTTCCTGTTTCTGTCCCCCTTTTTTTTTCTTTTCTTTTCTTCCTCCTCCCACCTCAGGTAGGCGTTACCTCACTTGTTTTCTCATCTTTCAAGCCCTTCAGCTGCTCCTGGGGCAGATGCACAAACATCTTCCTGCTTTATCCTTACTCTGTATGTGTATTTGGACAAGCGTTTAGTCTATTTCAAAGTAAAGCTGATGAGGATTATCTTCACTAAGCAGTGCAGGAGAGCACTGCTTCATAACGTTGCATCTGCATAATGTATTATAAATACATAAAAAATGTGCATTATTTGATTATAATTCCTGTAAATCTAACTACAAAATTATTTTATAGGAACAGAACAATAGGAAACAGTCTTCCCTGCTTTGATTTCACATCTCTGCTTGTGCTTCTGCTTCCCTGGTAGTAAAGCATGCACATGCAAATACACATCGTGATGCCCTTCCAAAACCTCCCTTGCCTCTAGCCCTGATCCCATCTCATACTGCTTCTCAGCAAAGACAGTTCCAATTTATACCCGTTTCCAACCATTTCAAACTGACACTTTTAATTCATCTCACTGTAGTTACCAAGGGCTTAGCACAAAAAAAGAGAAAAGGAAGAAAAGGAATGGATACTGCTGTCTCTGAATTATCTGTCTCTTGTGACTGCTTTGAGCTGCGAAACCCCACTGTGGCATTTCTTGTACTTCTAGGTAAATTGATTTCCTTTCCCCCAGGAAAGGGAAAAAAAAGTCTGAAGTCTCTTCTTCTGCAGTATTTGAGAATTTTTTTGATTGTAGTAACCAACTACCAGTCCATTTACAGTGACAGCAGAGGTGACCAAACCAAGGAAGGCAGAGCCACTGTGGTTTCTGGTGCCCAAGTTTGATGATGGTGGGATCAGCTGTATCCTGACACTAAATATTACACAGCTACACTCAGCAAAGTTGGTAGCTCACTGAAAAAGCCAGGTTCAGACATTAAGGCTTTAAAAGATGTATGCAGATATTAAAATTGAGTGACTTTAGGGTAATGATTTTAAGGATAAAATTGTAACTGTGCCCAAACACTTGACCCCACTCCTCTGGTAGGTGCTGTTGCTCCTCAGGGAGGGACACCAAATCTCTCCTGAGTCATTTCCACCCAGCTTTGGGACCATGAAAACTCGTGCCCAAGTAGGACATTACTCTCCCAGGTGCTGCATCATCCCTCAGCAGGGTGTGACAATGTCAGCTTTTATATCCTGTTAGCCAGAGCTCTCCAGGTAGCAAGAGCTGGTTATAAATCACTACAGGGTTGCTTTTTCTTTATATTTTTTTTTCTTTCATTTTGGACTCAGAAAGGAGTGTCAGAAGAGGAAATTGTGGGGAAAAACTCAGCCCCTCTCTGAATGCAAATTAATCGAAGTTTAAGTGAAATCATTGGAACATAATTCTAGATTGCTGCCAATTATTTGTACACACTGTGAATCACTCAGAAAAATATCCTGAGATCTGCATGCAGACAAAACCAGAATTTTAGGTAGAAGAAGTGCATTTCTCTCAATTAAACCATGCTACCTTTTTTCTTGACAAAACATAATGTATTTTTAAGGAGAGACTATTTTTTAAGCAGGGTGCTTTTCCCTAACATCTGCATAGAGGTGTCTCTTTTGGGATAAGATCTTGTTTATAAATGGGGCAGGCATTCTTAGCAGGCAGGAACAAAGAAAAGTGTTTTTATTAGCAGCAGGAACCACATGAACAGCTTTGACCTCAATTTAGGATTTAGCTTATCATTTCACACAGAGGCTTGCATCAAGAATTTGACACTGGTGCCCTTTTCTAATTTGTAAAGCAAACTAAAGGGAAAATAATGGAGTACGGATAAGTGCTGTTCATGAACCACTGAGCAGGCTCTATTCCATTCTGTCCGAATTACTCCACAATCAGTCAGAAATCTCACGACAGACTAGGTTGTCTTTTTGTTGTTTTTATTCCTCTAGGAGAAAAAAAAAAAAAAGGGCAAATTAAACTGCCAGGCCTGTCTGTCCCTATCCTGCTGGCTACGAGGAGTACTGTGGAATTGGCATTCCTCGCACTCATTGCTGCATCCATGGAGGGAAGCGCTGCTGGGGCACGGGGAGAATATTCTGCTGCAAATGTTGGAGCCGTGGTCGTGTGATCACAGAGCAACCTAAGGTTAGGTCTTAAGCGTGGTAAAGCCCTGACAGCTTTGCTCCAATTGGCTCCATGACATTCCCTGCTCGGCTGTGATCCTAATGGCTTGAGACTGGCTGAATTCTTCTAACCCCAGCAATTAGTTTTCATTTTCTAGAACTCTGCTCACTTGAAGTGTTATTTTTTTTCACGCAGAGGGCGCGTTGGAGCTGGGGCTTAACCAGCCCGTTGTGTGAATCGTCTCTCAGGCAAAGCCACAATGCCCGACGCCCCCCGTGCTGACTCAGCCGGGTTTTTGTCCCTGACGGCAACACAAAAAGGCTTCACAAATTTCATTCGGTTTTCCTGATCAAAAGAGCTGTGTAAGAACAAAACTGTACAAATTATCTTAGCAGATATGTGATGAATCGACATCTCAGCCAGCAAGAATTTCAGTCTTTCCCTCCTCTTCATCTGAAAGACGGCACAAGACAAGCCTAAACTCTGTTATTTGTGGTTGCCCCAAACAGAGATGATGCTATCCGTTTACACATCGATATCCTATTCCTATGTGCCAGAGCAGCATCACAAATAAAAATTTCTTTCCAGTCACATTTACATGGGCAGCCCTTCCCCAGTCCTGTACTCTCTTGGCATTGGCAGCTGAAATAAGGACAACTTTTCTAAACAAAGACATACGTCTGCATTGCTCAAAGTAATATATAGATACATAAACTATGGGAACTGCTGAGTGGCTTTTCCTCACACTACTGAGAAGCACGTATTTCCTCCATATATTTCATAACACCAGGCATATGGCCCCAATCCAGTGAGTTATAGAAGGTTTTGCTATGTGTGATTTTATGGAGAACAGCAGGACTAAGGACTCTTCAGGAGCTCTGCTTTCAGTCTGTGTTTCCCTGGTAGGAGGGAAGAGCAAAGGGTGCACAATGTATCTCTTCGAATCAATTTGTGCATGTATGAAAAACACATGAAAACACAAAAACCACCATCTGCTGACATTGTTTTGTATCATCCCTGAGAAGAGGAAGCATGAGGAGAGAGGTTTAGGCTCTGACTGTTATTGAGAAAAGCTGAATACAGCACAGAAGGAGAAAGTAAAGATGAAGGAAAAAGCCAAAACAGGGTAGGGCACAGACCTACAGGAGAGAGAAATATAAATGAGTTAATAAGGGGAAATTTTAATTTGTCACTGTTTCCTGGCTGTGTCTGCCTTCTGAGTCTCCTGTCCAGCTCTGCTGGGCTACTTGGTACTCAACACCCTTGTAGATCTTAAGCTTCCCTGTCCTGCTGCCTTGGAAAGAATCTGAAAACATGAGTGCCACATACCCTTCATGCTCTGGCCTCACCACCCTCCTGCCTCCAAGCATCAGGGTGCACCTTCATCTTCACCTGTGAAGGTCAGTTCTCTCTGAGCACAGGCATGGTTTGACTGTTGATTTAAGACAGTTATCCTCTCTTTGTTCTGCTAGTGATACACAACATTTTGGAAGTGATGTTGTCTGTGACAACCCATCATAAAGACTACTTTTGAAGGGTACTTCGGAGCACAGGGAGAATAAGGTTGCTTTGCCCACAGACCTGACCAAACTGAGATGGTGCCACTGGCAACAGCCTAAAGCACCTTTTGAAGGCAAAGCAACACACTTTAAATTAAGTAACACATTGTTAAAACTGACCCTTGTCCTTGGCTGAGCATTTGCATTAGGAGGTTTGCTCTGAGAATCCTCACAGGCAAGAGATCCGTGTGACAGGAGAAGCAGGAATCATTTGCAGGGAATCCTAAGCTTGCAGACAGCAGTCATGGGTGCAGAAACGGAAGACATGATTGTGAAGTGACTGAAACTTGACAAGTTCAAAAAGCCTTCTTCCTAATTTAGTAGGCAAACAGCACAGAGGTAAAGACAAAATAAATACGGTTTTCACAGGTACAGCGTGCCAGATCCATATCCTGAGTATGGCTGAGGAACACTGTACAATGTGAATCACGGATGATAGGGAAGAGCTGAGTCCTTGGCCAGCCAGGTAGGTCTCATGACGGTGAGTATGAGCACAGTGTGGTGCTGCGGGGCCATGACAAGAGGTTGTGGCTGCAGTGAGGTTTTACCTGTATGTCTCCCATTCCCACCAGTGTTTGAAACACCATTTGTGTTTCCAGGCCCTTTCACAGCCCTTCACCAAGGTTAGTTTAAACATACTCAGCAAATATAACTCATCCTGCAGTGAGAAGAGGGAAAGGATCAGAAAATGCTCCCAGCCATTTTGGTGTGTCCATGAAATGACCCTCTTGATCTGATTGCTCTTGACTCATCGCTTTCCTGCTATCGTCTCTGTCGACAAGCCCTGGGAGACAGGGCTGAGTCTTGCTGCAGAAAAATAGGCGAAAAACCATGGCTCAGCAAGTTCGGTCTGGAATCGTAAAATCAAGTGATAGATGAATTCACTGGAAGCAATGCAAGACTGTGCTTAACAAATTGTCTCTTCCTGAAGTCAGAAAAACTCCTTGTGCCTGTGTTTTCTCCTCCGCCTGCCGGTGCTGCTGCTGGAGAGGTGATATTCCTGTTGCGATAGCTCTTTCCCAACAGCTGCCTAGATTTAATCTTCACTGACTCCCCAGACTTAATCTCCATTCTGCAGCAGGTAGGAGTTAATTTTACAACTGGGCAAGACAGTTTAAACAATAGAGATTAATTTCTAGTGTCCGGATTGGGAATGGAGGAGCAGGGAGAGGGATGTGTCTCAGCTCTGCATCTGCAGCCTATGGCCAGCACTGGGAGATTTGGAGAGTAGAGAGCCATATGCTCACAGCTCACCTGGGGCATGATGTCAAGGGGATACATCTTGTAGGCTGTAGAATCAGGCACCTCCAGAGGATAACTGGAGAACCACTGCCTGAAGGGTCTTAAATCTTGTTGTCTACCCATGAGGAGACTTACTTCCAACCCAGAGACCTAAATATAAAGCTCAGACATGGCATGAATACCCCTCTTCATCACCCTTAGATTTGAGTGTTTTTAATAATTTTTAATAGGAAAACTAAAAAAAAAAACCCTCATTTTTATTTTTGAAAATACACAATGTTTTGATTTGTATTGCTTTGAGGTGATGATAGATACCCAAATGTTCCCAAAATAACATCTGTTGGGAAAAATTCAGCAATATGCTGGCAAATGGGAGTTATAATCAATTATCTTTTTAAAATAGGTAAATATCTTCCTCACTTTTTCCTATGCAACCCCGTTGTTGAACTTCTGGTGCAGTTGCAAATAACATTTGTTCTCTAAATCCTTATTCCTGTTATAAGCAAAAAAGTTCTAATAAAATATTTGCTGAGATAATTCAGGACCATATGAGACACTCATAGAGGGCACTTCTCATTCCACTCTGACCTTGATAAGCTACAGAAATACCTGAGTAGCATCTTTTCTGGCTCAGCACATTTTTTAAAAAACCATCAGTTGTGCTTTCTTTTAAAAATCTGCGTTAGCTTTAAAAACCTTACCAGATGGCCTAGTTTCCTGTGGAATTATAAAAAACACAAAATTGCCCCTTGGGCAGAATGACCTTATTCTTTGCATTCTTATTCCCTGCAGCTCTTCCTTATGCTTTTTACTGCTGGGATGTGTTGGATTGCGCTCTGCATCAGTCAGTGGATAAAGTAAGGAGCTGAGTGTGAAAGCAGTAGCCATGTGGGAGACTAAACCTTTCCAAGACATGACCTCCCATCAGCAGGCACATGGTCTGTCCCACCCATCCAACCTCATCTGTTTGACTTTCTCACCAACTTGAGCAGAAGCAGGAGCATGTGCCCTGGCAGCTGCACAGTCTACTGGGACATGCAGGTTCTGTCTGACTCTCCTCCTGCATAGGTGACTGCTTTAAATCATTAGGCAAATATATCAAGGGTGTCCATCCATGTCATCAGCTGCAAAATAAATTATATAGGTGGGTACGTGTTCTGGATGGGAAAGGTGAGAAGACTGGACCTGCCTCCCACCATCTCTGACTTTGCTAGAGGGGCCCTTCCAGTTGACACAGCCACCTCTCTTACATACTGAGGGCTTTTCTCCATGGGACTCAAACCCTGGTGAAAAAAAGATGGGCCATGGAGCTACAGAGTTTTTGCAAGGTGTCTGGCTTTCACTCCCTCCCGTTGGAGCTGCTTCACTTTGTACAGGTGATTAAATATTCATTGGGCCAGGGAGAGAAAAGCAAGAGATTGAGTCTATTGCCCAGTTGTTCGGGTGCTCACCTGGGAGGCGAGAGATGCAGGGTCAAGTCCTTGCTCCAAAGATGATTTAATTATTTATACAAAGTGCAACAGCTCCAGCAAGAAGGATGTACATACTGGCAAGGCTGATTGCCCTCTGCTGCGCTGCACAAAACCTCTTTCCTTTTAACTGTGGGGTGACTTGATGCACGTTTTCTCCTTGCCAAGAAAATGTTTCTTGTTTGCTTTGTGATTTGGTAATTTATTGACCCTGCTCCCCAAAGAAGGGCTGGCTTGGGCATCGTGCTCCATGGCAGGATGCACAATTGATGTTCCTGGCTGAGGGAGGCACAGCCCCTTGCCCACCAGTGGCTCATTTGTCATGAGGGTCAAGAATTAGCCTTTTGCTGTACCTTACTCCCTGGAACCTCGGCTATCTTCCCCATCTGTGCAGAGAAGGAAACCCCAGCAGATGCAGAGAGGGCCAGGCTCTGAGAGGCAGCACGAACACAAATTTCTGCAGGGTTTTCCAGGGCTCACAGGAGCTGCTGTGAGGAGGGGGGCAGTGAAAATAAGGAACTTCCCCTACGAGAAGGAAACCTGTAAAATTCTCTCATCCTGTTTGTTTCTCCTGAAGTGTTTCAATGTGGATATTTTACACCTCTAAGGTTAGTGCCACTACTGTTATTTTTTTCTCCCAGCTGGTACCACTACATAAAATTCCCTGAGACGGAAAACTAATGTTTTCCCTTGCAAGAGCAGGTGGGAATGGCCTGTGTTGTGTTATTGTCAATACAAAAATGATCGTAATTTCAGTAGCATCCCACAGACTTTAAAAGTGTCAAGATTAAGGCAGAGATTAAATAGCCTAGTCTGCTTTACAGGAAGGGTCTTTATTTGAACACCTGGCCACTAACACAGCTAGATTTCCATGGGATCTTTAAATAGAGTATTCCACTCTCAGCACACGGGGTTGTTTTTGTTGTGTTCTGCAGTGAATGTCGTTAGGTAAAAACACAAAAATACCAGTGTGGTGTTTAAATTTACACACAGAGTTGTGAAGTCATGTGAAGAAATGTGAAGTAATCCAGCTCCTCATTTCACACATTTAGTTTGTTCTGCTGCTGTCTATTTGTTCAGTAATCACAAAGGAAATGTTACTGAGCACAATAGAACACAATTCTGTACAACTATTATTTTTTAAATCAAATCCAAACAAAACAAGGCTTAAAAAATAGCTATTATAAAATATTTTGTGATTATACTTACTATCAAAATCTGGTTCTGTTGATTTTGACTAATGGCTTACACACTCAACAGAGATGGCATTGTTTACTTTCTTACCCAAGTTTACATTTATTATTACTGCTAAGTTTTGTGTTAGCACATGCTGTTTTAAATTAAATGAATATCCAAATACTGTTTTGAAGTTGCTAATGGCACCATATGTACTGCATTTTCTTGCATGCTATTTAAAGAAGAACTCTTAATTGTACTACCATTGCCTGAGGATATTTTTGTGGTAAGCAATTAAGATTCATTTTCCTGTTCATGTAGAAAATCACTTCATGAAAACACTGGAATATAATAACTTTTGTCCAATTTATGCATTCTTGCTTTGATAATTTGTATTAAGGGAAAAGAGAACTATTGTTTAAAATCTGAGTATCTCAATAAGATTTTAATTGTTATTTCTAACTGAACAGTTCCTTGCCTGTCCATAAAACAATGAATGTAACAAAATTTAAATATTTACTTCTAAACTTAACCAGTGAGTCTATTTGTCCTCTGGTTTCGCTGCTGAGAAGTCCACAAAAGGTGTAAAATATGCAGTAGAAACCCAAAAGTTGTCTGAAGGGTTTAGCATCAGGAAAAAAATGAATAATCCCCTAAGTTTATCCAATATTTGAGAAAAAGTGGAGGCATGAACCTGCACTGTTATCAGGGAGGTGAGGAGCAGGCTGCCCTGGCAGTGTCACATCTGCACCCTCAGCACACACACCCACACCCAGCCCTTGTTTTGTGGGGGTCAAAGCTCGCAGCTGCTGCTCCAAGCTGTGGGGCTGGTGGGAGGCAGAAAAGGCTCCTTGTTCCTCGCCAGGGCTGGACTCATCCCTAGGTCTGCAATGGCAGAGGAGGAAGAGGCTGGGAGCAACTGCGTCAGTCCCACACTTCAACATTGTTTCGGAGTGATTTGTTCTTCATGACAGGGTCAAGCTGCTGTGAAAAGGTTAAACAAACGGGCTTTGTAAGCTCCTTTTAGGGCAAAGCTGGTCAGAAGGCCCCTTTAATCAGCGATCCCCTTTAGCCCTGGGAAAAGGCACCAGCCAGACTCACTTGCACAGCCATGGGGAGCCAGGGTGAGGGTGGGGTGGAGGCTCCCTGCCCTCCTGAAGCTGCCTTTGGCTGGAGAAATTGAAATCCTGCGAGGGAAGGTGTTTGACTGGAAGTGCTCTTGTGCCTCCCCCTGTGCTGAGGTGCTGCTGCAGAGGAGGAGGAGGAGAAGGAGGAGGTGGAGGAGGAGGAGGACATTCCTCTGGGGCCAGTGTCTAGCCCAGCATCCCTAATGCTGTCTGCACCCATCCTGTCAGGAGAGTAATGAGGGGAAAGTTCCCAGACTAAAATTAAAAGCACCTTGGTCTTTAGAGGAGGCTTATAATAGCAGCCTCCACCTTCTCTCTGCTGTGGCTGCAGGTCTGGCACTCTGCTGGGAGAGGATCCCTCATGGGTTAATCCCTGCAGACAGGCAGGTTTTAGTTCAGTTTCTCCTGACCCATTTTGAGGTGGATACCCAGTGCAGTACACATCTGAACTGCAACTTCTTGGAGATGCCCTAGGGCAGGGATGGCTCCTCCTTTATTCATAGAGCAGATTAATAACTAGTACTGGCTCTGCTCCCCTCCCAGAGGGAGTGGCAGCAGCCAAGGGTGGCTTCATTTCTGTTGTTGTGAGTGGTGGAGGCAGGAGGAGATGGCACTGAGGCTCCTTGGCCCAATGTGTTATACAGAAAGGGTGGGAAGATGCGTGGCAAGAGCTGAGCTGGGCAGCATGGGTTCTGTGACACTGCTCTCTCTATGTCCCCAGGGCTCCCCTGCCCTTCATAGCTGAGTCATTTGTTAACTTGGGCCCTTGTCTCCTTCCTGCTTATCCCCATTAAACATCCTCCTTCCCCACCCTCCATCCCCAAGGCTTAGCTGTGAAGTGCCCAAAATCCACACGCAGACATGGGCTGTGACTCCTGGAGCAACATTTGCAGGAAAGCCCAGGGGCTGTTATGAGCAAACCCTGCCATGTTCCTGTGCCAATTCCAGCCATGCCAGGTCCGTGTCTCTGCCTGCTTTCTCTCTTAGATTCCCTCACCTTGTTCTCTTCAGCTGCTTTCTGCTCACCACAAGATAATATGGTAGTGATTTTCCACAAGGACTCCAAGCTTGTTTCTTGCACTTCAGCCTGCCACTGTTTTGTCCTTCTCTCCTTACTGTATCCACCATCCTAATTTTCTTTTCCTCTCTTTGCCTCACCATCCACCTGTTCCACCACATTCTTCTTTGTGTACCCTGTCCCCCTTACACTGCAGACAAATATGAAAACAGAAAAAGTTACTACCTCCCTCCTGTTTATTGTCATGCCTCATCAGAGGTGCCATAATTGCTTGGATGAGCACTCCCAATCTATTGCAGTGCATGATAAAACAGATAAATGCAGTCAAAAAGTGAAGCTGATCCCTCCCTCTCTGTTTCCATGAAAAGGACCTCTGTGATCAGAATTTAGAGAAAGAGTACTGTGCTTCCTGCTTTGAGTTCTTCTCCCAGGAATTTTCTTGATGATTGAAATAAAAATGCAGCTCTCCTTCCTACTGGAGAACCTAGATGGTCGATTTTGCATCCTTTCTGCTCCACTGAGACCATTTCTTAGGCAGTAATGTCAGTATCCAAAACCTAGGTAACAATTATTCAAATAAAACAACAAAAGGGAGAATGAAAAGCTTAATACTTTTATTTAGTAACATAGTGAATTTAACAGCCTAATGACCTTCTGTGCCACTCTGACTGCCACACAGCTCATGCTGAAATAGCCATAATATTTCACAGGGATGGAATGGATTTGGTAAGAGGCCGATCCTGTGATACTTCTTCAAAACAGTGAAATGGACATGGTAGTGCCTGCCAGGTAAGAACTTGGTACTGAGCTACTGAAGCCAGCAGTGGCTCTGCCAGTGGTTTGGGTGTGAATTAAGAGCCTGAATTCCACACAAATCAACATATTTCTACCACCACAGTTAATCTTCAGCTGAGTTTAATCTCCATCCTGCATCAGATGTCAGCCAGCTGAAGTGTTGCCTTGCCTCCCCAGGGGTGAGATAGCTTTGTAGCAATGAAGCAATGAAAGAGAAGTCAAGAAGTCATCCAACCATCCGGGCCACTCTCCCACCATTCCAACCTCTGCATTAAAGTTAAGTAAATCACTTTAGATAATCTCTTATAGATATTTCTTCTGATCTGCATTTCTGTAGAAAGTCCTGGGATTTCTATCAAACCCTTTTCATGGATATCCTCTTAAGAAACAGACTCTGTTTCTAATATTTATCCTGGTTTTCTTTGCTGCAAATTTAAGTGATTTCTCATTCTTCCTCAGTTGCTTATAAGTGATTACAGGCAGCTTTGTAGCCACATTTTACATATAGAACACTCTTGTCCCCTGTCTTCCTACTCTTCTTTTTTCTTTTCTTTTTGCAGTTTAAACAAAGGCACATCTTTCAGCCCTCATGTTTTCCAGATTTCTGTTATCCTGTGACTCTTTCCTGTTGATCATTATGAGGGCAGCAAAGCTTCCCAACTCTGCAAGCAGCATGTCAAAATGCCATTAGGCTGGGAGCTGTGAGGCACGTACCTTGGAAAGACGAGCAGGGAGGGAACCAGTGCTCTGGAAATGAGTTGCAGCACTAAAAGGATGTGGCTCCTGTGAACAATGGTTATGAAGAAAAAATGGAATCACTACAAAAATCTGCAAATCTGGGGCAGCTATTCCCCAGAGTGACTCAGTGAGTGTGATCACACCACAACTCAAGACACCTTGTTTTCTCTGTATTGGGAATTTGGATTATTCAGCAGCCCCCGGGCAAGTGAAGACTGATGTGATATGGCCAAGGTAGGAGAGATGCACACATCATATAGACACTTTCATCCAGATGAGTGATACAAATATTTTTTTATTAAGCCTAATTTTCTTTTCCTCATCAAAAAGATGTAGATACCGTAAACATACAGCTCTAAAAGTGGGGCATGGAATTGGTCCTGTAAGTTACCCATAACTGCACATAGGATCAGATCTGAATTAACTCAGCTTGATGTTCAAACCTAGACCCTTAAGACATGTGGTTTGTGTTTTGGAGTACCAAAGTCTGGGCAATGAGTTCAGTATTCTCTAATTTTTTCATGTGTTCTTAATACTAATTGCTTGTAGGTCTGACTTTCCCAAAACATGATCATAAAGAACAAATTTGCAAAGTTACTTCCAGCATTTCCTCATGCTGAAGAACTTTGTAGGTAGGATTTCACAGTGATATTAATGAGTTCCCAAGCAACAAAACGTGATTTCAGAGGCTTAAATATCTTACAGAACAGGGAAAACTCTGAATTGCAAAACCTCCGAGATGTTCAGCATAGGATGCATTTGCATCTGCCCAATATTAAGCTCCATTAACAACCTATCCCATTGCCAGGAGACAACCAGAGGTTACAGCCTACCTGAAAAGTGACCTTTGGTGTGTATCTCACAAAGCTGTGCAAGCACAAACAATGTTAATCTTTGGCAATAATGATATTCTAGATTTGGCACAGAAGAATCAGATTAGCATATCTGTTGCTTCAGAAATTATAGTTAGGTGCTTGTTTTCTATGAGTCAGAAAATTCTGTCAGCAATATACTGATATAAGGTTCCTGATAAAAGCCAACTCAGAATAATATCTCACCAACTTCAGAAGACTCCAAAAAGGGCAAAAGACACCTCATCTTCAAGAATGGAAGGATCTGGTGTATGTTTTATTCTGGTTGTCCTTTATGCATTTTATTTAAACCTGTCTCTTTTTAAAAATATTGCAGATGTGACAATATCATGTGCAAGAGCAGAGTTCAGACACAGACACCTGCACTTTCTGTGTGTTAAAAAACCAAAAATTCAGAGGAGTGATATAAAGGGCAGTGATAGCAAAGTAAATCAGGTAAAACCAAAATGTGGGGTGGCAACAAACATACTAAGCTGGAGAAGGGCTCTGCAGAGTCCTGTTGATGAGGAAAGGAGAAAGAAGGTGTAGGTGCAGAAGTGAGGAGAGAAAATCTGCTGCAAACTGTGTACAGCAAGTCAGCTGTGATTGGCTCTTCATGGGGAATTCAGTGCCCAGACTCAGACGCTGGATCATGGCTCACAGGGAGCAGGGCACTCCTCTGTGGGGTTTTTCTCAGAGAATCATACTTGTTCTGCTATTGATTTTTGCACCAACAGTAACAACAACAACAACAACAACAACAAAAGCAGGTCGAATTTTCTTGGATCTGAGCAAGGCTCTAGAACAGAGAAATGATGGAGGATGTGCACAGTAGAGAAGCATCAAAACTTACTTTGGAATACCTTCACCTTTGTAAAGTCAAACCTGGAAAAGGGTAGGGAACACCTTGATGCAGGACCTTCCTACATGACACCTGTGTAGCTGAGAATTTATCTTTCATCTTGGATAGTCATCAATTTTTGTTTAATTAATTTCAGACTAATACTTGTTCGGTTCAGTCCCAGGGAGTGTTAGCAAAAAAAAAAAAAAAAATTATAAGATCTTTATCTGAATGAAGCCAAATACTGTGGAAATGTTCTCATTTTCCTTTTCTGAACAGCCAATAAAGACAGAACCGCCGCTAAACATAAATTTTAAAAAAACCCCAAAACCTACGTGAGAAAAAAAAAAAAGCCAACAAAAATAAAACCTCTGCTCTGGGATAAAGCTAAAGGAAGGAAGAGACAGATTCCTGAAGTAAAATTATTGGGAAGATCCTCCTTCAGGAGGGCTCTGTGACGATACCCTCCCCCCGCATCTGTGTTCTCTCCTGTAAAGATGATCATCCTTTTATTGAGGGGAGAGGAAAAGCGATCGAATGAAGAGCCCCCGGCGGGTCGGGACTCGGTTGCTCCTCACCCCGGCCCGCGGCTCGGGCACCGCACCCCGGCGGGGCTGTGGGGCCGCCGGGCCGGGTGTCCCTGGGGCGGGGGTGCGGCGGGGGGTGCCCGGCTGGCCGAGGGGCGCTGGGGACTCTTCGAATTCACCTCCCAGCTGTGAACAGAAGCTGCTTTGGGTGGACAGAAATTTAGCCC
>VZTH01006494.1:1514861-1532997 GCA_013397815.1 Aleadryas rufinucha | reverse complement strand
CCCGTCTTCCAGCCCTCCCCGCCTCTCCGCTGAAGGCCCGGCTGCGCTGGTCCCGTTTTTCCAACGGGGCGGCCCGGGCTCTGCTCCGCAAAGGCGTCGGGAAAGGTGCGAGCCCCTCACTGCTGCTTCCTAAGGGAGGCCGTGAAACATGGGCTCCCGGTCCGAGCGGGTCTGGCAAAGCGAAATGGACTTGAAAAACAGGTTTATCTCAAAAAGTAAAACAATCAGAGTGAAAAAGAGACAAAACCAGACAAAAATTGACTAAATTAAAGAAAGGANAAAGAAAAGAAAAGAAAAGATCCTTTCCTCTGTCTATGCGTATCCTCAGCAGTGGAAGGGGGTGCCGGGCGCATCCTCCCGAATCCCCGCTGCCACTGGAGGAGTGAGGGGAAGCCTCAGGCCCTCCGGGGCCTGTTAGGGGACCACACTGTCAGGGGGATCTTCGGAATCTGCCCTGCCCTCCCAGGAGACTGTGGCTCCTCTCGTGAGGGAAGGACACGGCGCGTCGGGACGCAGCCGTGGGGGTCTCTGCTCTCCCCTCGGAGCTGACCCCAAGCCTGGGGACGGGACTGCAGGAGCTGCGGAACCTGTGGCTGCCGAACCGGCCCTCACCCACGGGGCGGAGACAGACCCGGGTGGCATTGGAGACGGGCTGAGCATCATCCTGGGGCCGTGAGGCCGTGGGAGGCTCTGCGTTGTCCCCTTGCCCCAGTGCGGCCCCTCCAGCGTGGCCTCGGTACTTTCCCACCCTTCCCTTCCCCTCCCGACCGGTACCGCAGCTTCTTCCGTCTCCTTAAATTAACCCACGAAGGCGATCTCTCGCCCAAAAGTAGGACACAAGAATTTTGTCATTGACTGTAAGAAATCGAAAAGCCTCTTTATTATGAACAGCCTAGTTCCTAGACAGGGTGGGGGGCAACCTTGCCGCCCCTCTTTGACGCCAAGTTTCATCCCTCTGCACAGTCCTTTCCCCCCAGCCTCCCCCCCGGGGCCAAGGGAATGAGACACGGCGGTACCCTGCCTTCCAGGGGATGGTTTGCCCAGCCTCGGACCTCCGCACGGCGTGGGGCTCCCGAGGGGCCGAGACTCTTCCCCATCTCCCTCCCGCTTCCCCGGGGATAAGCAGTGGGCCCCGCCCGGGCCCCGTGTGCCCCGTCCCGGCTCTCGGCCCCGGGGGTGGCTCTGCCGGCAGGAGGAGGCCGAGCAGGGCTGAGGAATAACCCCTGTTTCTCTCCCCTTCAGCGTCTGAAGAGCTGCACGTCTGGATCACACACACACCGCCGCTAACGCGCCCCGGGGACCCCGTCCGGGACGCCAGGACACCGGGACACCGGGACAGGCCCCCAGCACATCTGCTCTCCCTTCTCATTTGGTAACACACGCTGGAAACTGGCAAGTGCTGCCTGCTGCAGCATTTCCTGCAGACGCCGTGCAGACGTTCACTCTAATTACCATGTGAAAACTTCGACAAAATTATCTCTCGCAGTAAAACTGAAAATTGGCAAATCCAGCAGCTTTAGTATTGAGGAATTTTTCTTTCCCGAATAAAGACTAACGAAAACCTCAAGTGTCACCACGTTGTTGGTCTATCTAATGAAGTAAAAGCAGGAGAACTTGTGCTTTCCAATCAGTGCTTCAAGACACAGGTCCCACAGTTGGAGAGGTACCACGGAGTCCGGGGAAACTCAGTGGAGGCGATGCTGGATGTGAGCACCCTCCTTGAAGTTAAGCACTATCCTCCTCTTTGCAACGAGAGGGCAGGAAGGAGGGACTGCATCTCCCCGTCATTTATTAAGTGGAGAGCAAAGGACAGGAACAGTTACTGTGTTTCTTAGAGGCCAAACATTGCCATAAAGAACTATATATGTAGCTTTACAATTTGCCTTGCACAGAGACCGTGAGTAGGCAATGGGATTTTTTTCTGTTTATTTGCCTTTGGACTATTAAAAAAAAATCAAGGAGTAAACAAACCATGCAAATGACATTTTGTTGGGGGAAATAACAGTAGGTGGTTACGATGACATTATAAATGTACTCAGTATCCCTCGTTGCATGTTCCTGTGATTTTAATACTCACCAAGTCGAGACTTGGTTTGTTTATATTAAACAAACAATTGCTAGAGACTAATAACTCATGTATTTCTTTTGACTTACCTAGATTTTGCTTGTGTTAAAAATAAATGTTCAAGACAAGTAGATAGCAAAATAGAGTTGATCTAGAAATCTCTTTGTCTCTTTCAAGGTTAAGAACAGAAACTGGAAACCTATTGTTTGAACATACCAATGAAAATAGAGTTGATCTTTCCACGGAGGAGATCAGGAAAAAAAATCACAATAAGTGATAGAAATAAACAGTATTAAACAGGTATAACAGTCAAACTTCCTAAAGAAAATTTAAGTGTCCATCTGAGAAAAAATTCAACCATACAGACAAAAGGGGTGCAACTGGAAGGGGGTTGGTAGTCACATCTTGGGGTGATAGAATAATTTTGACAAGTGTCAAGACTTAAAGACAATGCTCAGGGAAAAGACAGGAGGGGATCTGCAATTTCAGCACCAGAAAAAGAACATTCCCAGTACTAGGAACAGTTAGGTCACCGCTAGGTAATGGATAGGTTTTAAATGTGCCTGAAGATGGTGCTGTTTAGATGGCAGAAGGAAGGGCTCAGACAGTTGCAGTAAAGAGATATACTATGAAACAAATAAATAAATAATAAATGGTTCACCTAATGTTCTGCAACTCTCCAGCAGCTTACTCCAGCAGCAGGTCCAAAACCTAAGCAGGGGAGATTCACTGAGAAGAGGTTTAACAAGCAACTTAATTCTTGAATAATTTCATTGTGATAAAACAGTTTCTGGCAAGTGAAATTTCAGTCCCTGATATTTATCAGCAGATCCCACTCTCCCACTCCAGCACAGCCAAGGTCCTTCTGCTTCCCTTCCAACACCCCACCCTGGGTATAGCCTTTAAAAACATGTGCCTATGCATCAACCATTCTAAGGAAAAGAGAAGTGGAAGGGAAATACACATGGCTGACTTTTAAGCAACAGATGGTGAAGGAATTTAAAGTGGAATTTCCCACCACGTACAAGCTTTAATGTTATTAAACTTGATTTTAATGTGACTGCAAAGTGATCGCTACAGTTTATGACAGTCGATTCTACTGTCTTTACCAGACTGGAAACCATATATTTTTCTGATGGTTTTTATAAGGTAATTTTTTAAAGGGCACCAGGAACTGGACTAGCAGATTCAAAAAGAAATTCCCTGACATATGTAAGACACTTCTCTGCAGTTAGCAATAAATAATCTGAGGGGAAAGCAAGTTTTCTGGCAAAATACAGCTCTTGCAAAATTTATGCTTTGCCTTCAATTGCACAACATTTTTTAACAACATATGCCAATCTGGGAATCTCAAGCATAGTAATTAGCTCCGAGCTTTTGGAACACTTCATAAGGCCTGGATTAATCCCAACTGCATTATCTGGTGTCAGTTACTCTGAGTTGGAGACATAGCACAGGAGTTACCAGCTAGTGAATTGTGCAATAATGACCAGATGCCATATGCTATTCCTCTATGTATATTCTACCTATAACTGGTGCTAGATCCAATTAAGGGAAAAGCCATGTTTTCTCCTGGTGCAAAGTAGAGCATGCTACATTTTTGCATAAAACAATGTCTCCCATTTGTCAAACTTTAAGTCAATCCCCTGCTGAGCCATTGTACTGAAATACATGTTGCTTTTTAAAATTTTAAATTTACTTCTTCCCAACAAAAATGTAATTCCAGAGCTATCTAATGACCAGCCATAGGACCTTAAGAGCTTTTAGGATCAAAGTCTTGAGTGGAAGCGCAGCCTTGGCACGGATGAAGGCATAGGAAGCCTTTCCTACAGTCTGTTGCTCCCTCCCTGCAGCAGCTTTGGCTTTGTCCCTCCCATCAAAGTGTCTGGTCTGTGCTGCCTCGAATGAAGAAGTCCCCAGAGCTGGGTCAGCAGTCTACATTACCCTTGAAGTGAAACCTCCATTTCAGAGATGTCAAGAGGACCTCATTTTCTTCTGCTTATTTCATTATTTTTTTACTTTTGCCCCAGAAGCAAGTTGAAGGTGGCCTGAGTGTCACTGGAGGGACAGCTGATGCAACTGAATTGCTCTATGATAGTTGTTTTTTTCTTGCTCCATAGCAGGAGAATGAGCTCTCCTCTGAGGGCTCTTCTGACCATAGGGTTTACATTCAGCAGGCAGAATCAAATCCAGCGGGAATAGGTTTGGTGAATCACTTTGCTTTTTTAGTGTGTCCTCTGGGGGTAAAAACCAACAAAACACCACGAGAAACCCACAAAACCAGACCTTAAAGATGCCATTTGTCTCACAGTCTTTGCAGGTCGGAATCAGGTGCCAGAGCAATGTGTCTGGTATCACTTGAGCCAGGCAGCATTAAAAGGTCCTGCTCTGGCACCATGTGAGTCTCCCAAAAGTCCTGGGTCATAACTGGAGTCCTATGCAAATGTCTTGGATGACTTTGGGAATATCAAGACATGCTAAGCAGCTACCTTTAAACAACCTAACGATGTTCTGGACATGTCACCATGAACTCTCCTCACAGTCAGTGGAGGGTATCAGGCACTGCTAGGGCACAGTGCCTCTGATAAATGTGTCCTGTGCATGAAACAGACTGTGTGCCATATTCATGAGTTTCTGTGCACATTAGGGTGTCTAAGTTAGCTGTAAATTACTAAATTATAGATTATTTCCACTACAAATAACACAGGTTCTCTTTTCCAGTTTTTTGTAACAATAAAAGTGGAAGTGGTGGTGGTGGACCCAGAGCATATGTGTTTCTCATTCTCCAAAAGCTTCACAGATTGTGGTTGGGAAGGAGAAAATAACTTTTCCAAAAAAGTCATTAGAAAGCTCCCAAGAGAAAAAAAAAAACAAAACAAAACAAAACCAAACCAAAAAAACCTAAGGAGGATCACAAACTCATTCTTACAAAAGAAGAACCTTGACAAGATTGTCTTTATAGAGCAGCTTGTTCTGTATTGTGTGGGGTTCTATTTCAGTCCCAAGGCTAAGTACCCAGTAAGACCAAGTCCCATATCAGAAAGGTGGGGACCTAAATTAAGACAACAGTAAAAGAGGGAAACATATGAGGCTCAGTTTTCAGGCAGTGGAGGAACAAGGCAAGCTAAATATTTATTAGTCCAAGGTCAGAGGTTGTCTTAAGTAGGATCAGAACTTGAACACAGGATTGCCCTGTGCTGTTCTGATTTTACAAATTACTTGTCTCCATCTTTGCAGAGACACATAGACTTGGCAATTTACTGTGCAGGATATTTTTTCGGCTAGATGTGAAATTTGAGGCAGGCTTTATGGATAATTCTGTAGAGTTTTGCTTGTTTGTTTGGGATTATTTTGTTGTTGTTAGGGTTCTTTTTACTTTTTTTCCCCCTTCTTTTTCTTCTTTTTTCTGTTTTTTAAAGTAGACAAAAAGTCCATGTGGCTCATGAACAAAAAATCCACACTTGGAAACTGCTCTTTGAGTTCAGTTATTAACTGCTAAATCATTTTCAAAGCAGGTCTGCTTCCTATTTTTTCCATTTCCAAATATAAAATGTGTCACTATTTTGTCTTGTGTGTTAAGATGTTAGATCAATATCTGAATAATTAAATGCAGCAGGACAATGAACAGTTTAATTAGCCTTGAGGTTTTCAGAGTATTAGCTATTAAATCTAAGTAGGAAAATTGGCTTGCTCTGAAGCCTTTTATTTATAAATTGCAACTTGGCAGAAGTACAGATCTAAGTTTAGTGTACATTTGGATTGTGCAATACAGAACTGCTAGAAGAAAATCTTAATCCACCTGGACCTCAGCAGTGTTTTTTGTCTGAGCTGGGTTACCTGCACTATGCTCTCACAACACCTGCGAGCATCCCAAGGGGTTCTGCAGCACCAGAACCATTTTGGAGCTGTTTTACACCATGGATCTCACCTGTGCTTCACTTTGAATAAACTTTTAGTGAGGGAAATGAGAAAAACACACCATCAGGCTGTGTTGAGAGCATTTTGCAGAGGTCTGCGCTTGGTCAGGGGAGGGATGTAGCCCCAAGGTACACTGTGGAGAGGTCCATTTGGTCTGAAGTTACACCAAATCCTACCCTGGTGTTTAAGAAATTAAAAGGTATCTACACATCATGTCTCCAGTCAAAGGTTAGCGAAGATGTTCCTCTGTGTCATCTTATTCTCACTTATGTTTTGCATACATTAATTGTGTCTTTAAGTAAATACAGACACACATTCTGAAAGATTAAAAGAGGAAACTAAAGCAGGAGGGAGAGAAATATTTTAAACTCTTTTAAAATTAGTGCAGAGTCACCAAACACTTTTCCTATTGACTTAACTTATGCAAGGAAAATATGCAAAATGCTGATTCCCGCTAGCAAAAATACTTTCCCATGCATTGCCTCACAAGTGTACTGTTTCATACCAAGGAAGTCTGGCTAAATGTGCACATGGAATAAACATCAGATAAGACTGCAGAATAGAAATAAGCCCAAAACAAAGAACATGTGGCCTGTGGTCAAAATCACTACCTTGATATAGGTCAGATCCAGAAGATTCCAGATCCAGGAAAGGCACAGTTTTATAACTTCTTTCCTCAGATTTCATCCAGATCCAAACTACTCTTGTCAAATGGAAGCCATATAAACTCACATACCAGTTAAAAATTCCCCCAGATTCAGACTCTGTGAAAGACAACTTTAAGATTTTTATGATTCTTCTCTTAATCATGCTGATCATGGTAAAATTTTAAATAATTTGCATCTACATCCCTGATTAATTTCTGATTAGGTACAGATACAATCTTTGGGATTTATTATTGTTTGCAAAATTGGTAGTAACAAATTAATCTAGAATATTAATCAGAATTTAAATTTAAACTAAAGAATCTAGAAGTGCTTGTTAGCTGTCAGAAAGGCTCCCAAAACTCTCTAAATACTGTTACTTAGAATCAGCGAAATGCAAGTACTGCTAAAATCCCCATTAATCCTTCCCAAACATCATTAGATTTGGTCCTTAGGAAAGACGTTCAGATTCCCCAGACTCAAATTTCTCAATAATAGCCCGCACTTTAGTTTGTACCTCTTAAGGCTAAGGTATCTTTTCTTTGAGTCAGATCTCAGTGGATTTGGGTTGTTTGTTTTTTGTTTTGTTTTGTTTTGTTTGATTTTAAACTGGCATTAGTACATGAAATGGACATACATACATACATGAAAAAGGAAAACCTGTGCGTAGGAGCACATGGAATTTCAGCACAAGAGAGAAAGCAACAACCCAGCATCAGGCAAAAAGATGCTTGCTCTTTCTGACTCCAAAACAGAGTCTTTTTAATTCTCTGTTGATCAAAGAGGTAGGTGCCCACAAACTTCTTGGATCAACACAAAAAAAGTCCAAGGAAATATTTCATTGTCACACCTTTTTTTATCTGAATTGAAAGTGAGATTAGGACACACATAACCAAACATAGTTAACTCAGAATAATATAGTTGTTGTGCTTAATAAAACAATTTAACTTGTGGTGGAAATGAAGAGTTCCAGATGAATCAATTGGTTTTTAACCCTAAAAAAGAACACTTTTGTGGACTAAAAGAACAACATATCTAAGCAAATTTAATCTACTGTGGTTTTTACCCTCAGCTGAACTTTACTTTGACTTCACTGTACCATGTAATAATTTGGTCAAAATCACACAAAACTTGCCTTTTATGCAAGGGAATGGCTGCCATGCAGCTTTGTACTGACATAGTTTTGAGACTATATGCATACATTTTTAAGGATAAGCTAAAGATGGAGTGATGAGTCAGGTCCTTAGAAGTCCTCTGCTTCTGCTGTTCTTCACACCAAAAGGCACAAATGGAGGAAGGGGAAAGGGTTATTCCAGCCAAACAAGACAGAAGCAACCAGAAAATGAAGAAATTAATGTGGGTTTCTTTTCAACCTGCATCAAACAGCTAGAAGTTAGATGTTAGGTTTAATGTCAATGTCCTCTACAGCAATTTTGGCAGCGCTTGCAGCAGTGATCATCCCTGCTGAGAAGGGATGCACAGAGAGGGGAGACAGATGACCCTCTACAGGTGTCCCTCTTGCCCCTCTGCATGGTAAAAGTCAAGATAAATCTATCAGACCTAACATTTGACTTCTGTCCGGCTCCTGCCCTGAATGGGGACATTGGGGCACTGGAATGATGTGTTTGCTGCTGTGGAGAGCCACCTTGTTTGACACACGCATCCTCCATCCCAGCAAACCCTGTGGAGACTTGGTGTGGAGACCTGGAGGTGCTCAGGCCTTTGGCCTGACAGCCAAAAGGTACCGATGTCACTGAGTCTGACTATCATGACTCAAATGTTCACTCATGAAAGCAAAATCTGTGCTTAGTGTCTCAGCAATTGCAAGCAGCTGGTGGGCATTTTTCCCTTTTGCTAAATGTAAGAGGACAGCTCCTCAGGCCTGACCAAGCCTGGGGTGACCCACCTGGGCTGCCAGGGGGATTGAATCTGCCTCACCCTAAGCAAGGAGCAAGGCAGGGTCAGGCGAACTCTGCCAAAGGTGGAGGCGGAGCACATCATGTTTCAGCAGCTCTGAGAAACACGGCAGGGTGTCTTACCTGCTGACAGCTCCAGAGAAGAGGGATACAAAAAGACCCCAAGCTCCTGCTGCAGAGGGCTGCCAAGAGCCCCAAGTGCTGGCATGGTTCCAGCTGCCTCCCCTC
Source organism: Aleadryas rufinucha (assembly GCA_013397815.1). NCBI lineage: Eukaryota > Metazoa > Chordata > Aves > Passeriformes > Aleadryas > Aleadryas rufinucha. The sequence continues at coordinate 1,524,226 of VZTH01006494.1, read as the reverse complement.
TTCTGTTTTCCCTGCAGACCTGTGCAGGCAGTGAGACAGTAGATGGGAAAGAGGGAAAGACTTCTTAGCTCATCTGGTTTCCCCCTTTGACAAGGTAGACGTATTCCACACATTTTCTGCGTGGGGTCATTCAGATCTGTGAGGAAGCACCGTTTCAGATCACCCGGTATAAGCTTCTGAAAAGTTCCTCTTGTGCACATTGAAAGCACAGTTGGTGTGAACCTGAAAAGCAGATATCTGACAGAAGTAGCTCTGGGATACAAGGGATGAAGTGTCAACCCTTTGACCCCAGCTTGTCAAATGTTGTTCTCCTTTACTGCATGGAAACCTCACTTAAGCACAAGCTTGTTTGCTTATTTATTAAGTACATATGTGTTATGGAGTCTATGATCTGCAGAAAATATTCCAGGTTTGGACCCAAGGGCAAAATCCTTCTTTCCAATCTGTACTGGTGATCTTTATGCTGATATTTTGCTCTTCCTAAGGGATTTCCCGTATTGAGGGAAAGAGAAATATCAGAGCTCAAATCCACCAGGTGTATCTGAAAGGAAAAACCTGCTTTATTGTCCTCCTCATTGCCTCCCTCAGCAAGAGGGGAAATGCAAAATGGAAAATGCAGTAGAAAATATGATGATTGATAGTGCTAATAGTTAATAAACTGACTGTTCTTTACCAAATCTGGTGGCTTTTTGCAATAAGATGATAGTTCCATTACCATTAATAGGACTTCATAGCTCAACAAAAGAATGGAGATACTTCTCAAACACTTATCTTAGGCATTTTCTGTTGAGAAAGCAACATTTGAAAAGGTTTCTTTTCCACTCTTTAGATGATTGTGATCTTGGATCACCCCTCTAGTTTCTCTTCCTTTTTTTTTTGCCAAGTGTAGTCATTTCCAATAAGGTTCATGAAGGGTTTCTGCTTTTGAAGGTCCCAAATGGCTTAAATCACTCCTAGCACAAATGCACTCTCTATTGTGGAAACTGAAACCTGCCACACCATAAGGTGATCTGTATATTAGAACCAGATATCCCTTCACATCTGTATTTCCAAGCAGCAAAGAGGTATGTTTTGAGTTAACCTACTTTTAGAGTGGCTCATCAGATAGAGATATAGCTACAAATACAGCTAAAGGGCTGGTGCTTGCCAGACTTTTGCAAGGATGCTGGCAGGGGAGAGGAGGAAGTGTAGGCAAGAGGTACCTCCTTTGCAAAACACATATCACCTACACAAACCACAAACTACCACACCTGCACACCATGATGACAGGGCACCTCTTCTTTCTGCTATCTGAGGAAACTGTGGTCCCTTGCCAGATGAACAACAGGGTTTTCGGGACTTCAGGTTGGATGCCTGCTGGCTCCATCTCAAGTCCCAAGTGCAAATGGTGTGACATGGCTTGGGTCTTCCCCTCCAAAACAGGGTGGTCTGAAATCCACCAGGAGCAGTCTATGGACTTTATTATGGTTTAAATGCCCTGACATGGACTGAAAGGGGACTGATAGGCCAAAAACCTCCAGGGAGTAAGTTTACAGTGAAGACTGTAAATAGACATGTGCCCAAGCCTGGGCTGTGATCCTTTTTAACTTGCCTGGGCTGTGATCCTTTTTAACTTGCCAGTGCACACTCACGCAAGAAAGCCAAGCCATATGAAGCATTTGAGCAGGACAAGGCAAGACCATCTTTGACTTGGAGTGGAGAGGCCCCACCATCCCAGTGTGCTTGCTCAAGAGAGCAGTCTCACCTCCAGCTGAGTGCTGACTGCATCTGCTCTGAAGAGCTGCCCTTCATCCCTCTGCACCGTGGTATGTGTTGTCATGGAGAACCAAGACATTTTCCCCAAGACAGACAGTTGGAAGGGACCATGCAAGGGGATTCACCTGACTTTTCCTGTATGATGGTCATCCCCTGAATGTGTGGACAATGTTGGCTAGATATGCTCTATACTTAAGAGGAGCATAGGATGAAAAGGATAAACATGGAAGTTTCCAGCTAGTTTGATTAGCCCCCTCCAGCAGATGTGGGAGGAGAATGTTGCATGAAAGAGGGACATAAAAGGGGTATTGGCACCTCTTCCCTTCCCTTCAGTATGGCAGGCAACTAAGCTGCACCTTCAGCTCTCCTCACCGACCTCTCCAGTACTGTCTTCATTTAAATCAAGATTTTAACTTCCTCTGGGCAAGATACGCATTTACAAAGTGTGATATGGAAATTTTCCTGCAGCAAGGCCACTTACTGCTCCAATTTCAGTTAACTGCAGTGTAGATTTTATTATTCATAGCCAGAGGCTTGTGTAAATTTCTGGGTTGACTTCTCATGTCCTGGCAAGGGCAGAATGTGAGCTGCAGTGCTCAGGTTTCATAATGAATTACTGTGGGAACTGGCTTGAGCCATCCTTACACAACTCCAGGAGTTTGGGAAGTCAAAGGGGAGTCTTATGAGAAGGAGCTGATATGGTTGGGTTTCCTGCCGAGCCCCACCGAGATCCTGGGGAAGATAGCACTTCCCTGTGCTGCTCCACAAGAGAAAGTAAACAGAGCTTTACCACTGAGTTCACTCAGTGCTTGACCCAGCCTTCCTACTGCTTCAGGGTTTTCTAGAACTAATCAGAATGGATAACAAAATAGTTCAGTACAAGAAAGTGAATGCATTTGGGGTTTCCATGGATTTACATTAGGATCTGAGTTCATTACAATATTAATTTTGACTAGGTCTAATCCTTTCTAAAGGCATTGCAACACTATTTTCATGCTGTATGAAAATGTAATTTTTGTATACCATAATAAACATATTTATATGTATGTAACTGTATATATCTCCAGATATGTATCTCCACATATTGCATTGCAAAACCATTTATAATCTATTACAGAACCATATGAAAATTGCATACATCCCCAGATTTTAATGATTCATATAAACTCTAACTACTCATGGATTTCTATAAAGATTATTTCTGGACTGACTCAAAAATTTATGGGTTTACATCTGTATATATATCATTGGTGAAATAATTTTTGTTTGGGAGGGAATATGTATGCTTTACTCAAATATGATTTAGAGAAGCATAATTTTCGCATAACAATGGAAAGCACTTTCCTTGATCTAATGACAGTTTTAAAGGTTGAATAGTTGTCCTCTTTTATGATGAATGACTCAAGAGTCAGTGGAAAGGAGATGCTTTCTGTTTGCTATCTACGCAGAGCACACTTGCTTCTTATTAATATAAATCATAAATATATGTGATTTTTTAAATATAATAAAGTTTCATGTAATTTTCACAAGTTTTCTTGAACATTAGAATATTCCTATAGTATATACACAGTTTGAAATATTTTGCTATCAAAGTGGAAAAGCTAGTATGATTTTTACTCCAATGTTAATAATATTTGGGGGCTAACTTTGATCCATGTGTCAATTTTCCTTTTGCACAACTGTAAAAGTACAAAGGATGTTTTGTACTGTAAGTTCTTAACACTTTCTTTGATTGAAAATGGCTTAGTCCTGGAATTAATCTAAAACTCCTGAGTCAATCATATTTAAGAAGGTATGAGCTTTTACGAAATTCACTAAGATCCAACAGTTTTTGAAGTTTGATCTAAGAATACAATCTATCAACACATGTGGACACATTACAGTCCTTGACAACTTTTAATGCTCTGCTAAAATCATTCAAGATTGGATGAAGGAAGGTGAACAGCACTTTAATTTTTACTTCAGAATCCTCAGCTTCATGTTTTGGCAGAAAATCTTCAGATTCAAACTGTAGATATGTACAAACAAACTAAAGACTACCTTGTTAATCAAAAAGTAGTTTGTTTTTTCTCTCATGTTGCATAACACAAAAATCAAGTGTGAAATGTCATTCCAAAATTGAGAGTTATATTCTCTTGTGATGGTGCAAGTTTTCATTTTTAGTTCCTCAGATATTTTTATTTAGACAAAACACTGAGTTGTGTGCAGTGCTTCATTTCAGGAAACCTTAATTTTCTGGGGGAAAATAATTCCAAAAATCTTACTTGATAATAGGTTAATGTTCTGAAAAGCTTTGAAAAGTCAGGGCTTTTTTTTTACAGTGTCTCTGTATTTTCCAACGTGATTGTTAACAGAACAAAATATCCATGGTTAGGTCTGGTAAGGATCTCTTTCCATAATGCTCTTTTGTCTCTATAACAATAATAAAAGCTTTATTGGCACCTATTTCACATGACCTCCATAATTCTCCTGTGGCTGACCCTAACCAGTACCAATAAAACCATGCATTTTCTCACTGTACATTAAAAAAAAAAAATTAAAAAAAAGTTAAAATTTTATAAGGAAATCAATGCCAAAGACCTTTCTAGAAAAGTCACTTTGAAACTGGATTTTATTATAATTGTATCTCATTTTCAGTAGGGACTACTTTTTTATTTTAAGATAGAATTTGCTGGTGATTTATTTTCTCCCTCTCTCCCCATCTCCAGTCAAACAATTAAATATTTCTGAAAGGGCTCTGGAATTTTAACACAAAGGAATAGATAACCCCCAAAATCATTCTCGAACTGTTTTCTTAGTTAATATATTCAGGTGCCCAAGGACATTCTCCAGTTCGATAATTTATCATGGGTTAAAATAGCCCTCACTTAGCAAGAAGCCAGCTCTTAAGCGATGCTATTCATGCTGCCAGTTGTATGGCATCTCTAACGAGCAATAAATAGGCATCGCGGACACTCAGGACATGCCACAGGCTGGAAGTTTCCATCCAAAGCACTTAGTGACTATCTGTGAATAATGAGTACATTCATGGGACACAGCATGGGTTGTGCAGCGTCCTTGAAAGGGGAAAAGTTCTCTTCTAGTATCACTGATGGTGAAGAATTCAGTTGGATTGGGTTTATAAAGATAGTACAGTGGAAAGAAAAATAATTTTCTGTTTCCCCATCTTCAGGGACCCGTTAAAATTTACCTGCAAATTCCTTCTGCAAATTCAGAAGGAATCCACAAAGTGTTGCAGCACTTAAGCGCTATTTAACTCACATTTGAGGGGCTTTAGGGTTTTCTACATGCAAGAAAAAGTTTCCCACTGCCGTGTCCTTGTCCCTTGCGTGTTCCCTGCCGCAGAGGGCACTCAAAATGGGGTACCTCCGCGAGATGCGCGTGGGACCTCCATCAGGGCGGGGGGGCTGGCAGGGACACCACTCCGGAAAGTCCCCTCTGCTTGTCCCTGCGAGCCTCAGGGGGACATAACCCACTACCCCTGGGTCCTGCCCCGCACCGGCCGCTTTTTGAGGACGGCAGAGCCGGCGCAGGGGCCTGGCCAACTCTATAGGGATGAGAGTTGCCCGGGCGGGAGAGTTTGGGTGGCTCCTCGGGAAGGTGAGGGGCCCCCGCCTCCCGCAAGGAGCAGAGGGAGAGGAAGCTGTTACACAGAGGTTTAGAGGGAGTACAACAATCTTCTGGTTGATCAGTATTTTATAGGGGTTGTTTGTTTGTTTATTTTGTTGTTTTCTTATTTTAGTATTGCTTTTAAGTAGGTATCCGAACCATCCCACCACCTCTGCTCCTCTGAAAGAGCTTTGGACCCGAAAAAGAAACACTGCTTTCTAGGAACTGTTTTTGCGTTTTGGTGGCTCCCGACTATTTACTGAAGATGCTAATACAATCTTTATTTGTTTTATTTTCATACCTAAGCACCTAAACAGAACATGGCTGAAACAGTATTGTTATTTATAAGTATACACATACATATATACATATTTATGCGTGTGTATGAATATACTTATAAATTATATATATATACATAATATAAAATATATATATTTATATACATACATATCTATATATACGTAAACATCAAGCAGAGGCAGATATTGGCCAATTCCCTTACCCCCAGCGATGTCGTCTGATCTCTTAAGAAGGTGTCAGGAACTGAGCGATCTGTTCAGAACCGCTTTTTTCGACACGTAGAAGGGATCATGATGCCCCCGCCCAAAGCCACCTCTGCCCGCAGCGCTGGGGGTCAGTAGCCCCGGAAAAGATCCAGCCTCCGAATGATCACAGCCCTTAAAAGCAAAGAGGAGCAGAGGTTAGGGGTGCGAGCGATAAAGTCTGCCTTTCATTTCGCTGCTATTTTACGACACATCGAGGCAGTGAAGGGAGAGTGAGGGGAGACATCAAACACCAGCAGGGTAATTGCATTCACATTGCAGGAAGCCGTTCCGCTCCTTGCGGAAGGCGGCGGGGCAGCGGCGGGAGTGGCCGGCCCGCCGGCACCGTGGCTCACTGGAGGCTCTTGTCACTCTCACATACGCGTTTTCGGCCCTAAATATAGCCCACCGTCTGCTGGTTCCCTACGGAGCCCGACCCCAAATCCCCACTTCTTCCTGCCCTCTGCGTGGCAGCCGGCTGTCGAGCAAACCCCGACAGAGGCTCAGGAGCCGTCGGAGACGGAGACGGGGGGGATATCCCGCGGGCATTCCACGCCATGTGGCCGGCGGGCATCCCAGGCCAGTGGCGGGCACGAGCTGGAAGCCAGGACTGTTCAGCGGAAGAGACCCCACCGGCAGCGGGCCGGGCCACAGGCCGCGGCCGTCCCGCACCTCGCGAAGCTGCGCTGGACCTGGAACTCTCCGACACCTCGGAGAAAAACATGTACCTCGGAAAGAACCAGAGCCAAAGAGGGAAAAAAATAAGGGGCTCCACCACCTATAGTCTAAATCCGGTCTCAAGGCCAAGTCTGTAGAAAACACGTGGTTTTTCTCCTTCTTGACCCACGGGAGGCATCAGGACCTGCCCATTCCCCTCCATTCCCCTGCCTGCAAAATTACCGTGCCGCAAAGAGATGGCCGTGGAAGAGAAGGCAGTTGGGAAAGGAGAGGTTTCGCTTCGCGCGACCACATTGAACCTCGCAGGAGACGGCCCGGGAACTGCGGCACGGCCGCTGCCCGGCTCTGGGGTAGCCCGGGGTGATGGCAAAGCCCTCGCCACCCCTCCGCCCCCTCTACCTCCGGGCAGGTGACTCCGAAAGGCGTTAGGGCAGGGGCCAAGGATGTCTTTCTAACATTATATTACGAAAATACCGTCACTGGGTGCTTTTTCTGCTTCCTACCCTGATGGATGGCTGCAGGAGACACACTCCCTTTTTATTCTCATCGTCATAATAAGCACTAAGAATATCAAACATGAAATGTTAGTAATGTCGCTATAGCGATGCAAAAAGTGTGTAAACATAACTACAAGCTTTAAAAATATCCCCAATAAACAGGGACATGCATGTACAAGTGTTGTGTTTGCAGGTATAGAATTACACTCATCCTGGTTCTGTGTTTCAGGAATACATCTGAGTACATATGATTATCACAAGCGCAGTTCAGCATTATTGCACACCAAACAGTTATATGTTATACTGAAGAAATACGGAGGGGGGGAAAGCAACAACAAATTTACTCGTGGTGATTTTATTAAACTATTTATAAGTGGAAAGCAAACAATATTACATAAGTTGCATGAACACACTACAGGGACACTTTATAAAATACGGGTACGGGACACAAGCATATCTTTTACAGATGTGCATATTGTATATATGAAATGCGGGCCACATTTTTCTCTTTATTCCAGAAAGCACACATTTATTTTCTGAGTTTGCCAGTCAAATAGAGCTGACGGTTTATGGATGCATAAGAACTATCGACCAAACTCATATTTCCTATGCAGGAACAAGCACAATATGCAGAGCATAAAAGTATATTTGTTAACGTCACTTCTTGCAACAAGTGACAAATGCTCTGTCGCCCGGCTTACAATTCACTAGACTGCCCTCAGTCTCTGCCTAAGTAAGAGCGAAAGCCGAGTGTGCCGCCGTATGTTCCCGCTTTTCCAGAGTCCATTTCAGAGCTCCGACTGTTTGCATCTTTCTGGAGCCGTTGGAAGCGGAATTATTCCCTTATCTTCGTTCTTCTCTTTTTTTTATTGTTCTTTCAAAAATAGGCCTTGACCTCAAAGGTCCCCACTGCCACTCCGGTAAAGGGAGCGAGACCGCTCCGTGGCGGGGAGGCCGGCTCCTCTCCTATCTGCGCCCCGGCCTCGCCGGACACTCCCTCGCGGCAGCAACCCGTGCCCCCGTTCCACAGCAGGAGGGGAGGCGGGGCTTGGGAAAAGGGTACTTGTCCAGGAGTACCGCAAAGGGGAACAAGGAGGGATCCTCCGGCAAAGAAGAAGAGCAGAGGAGGAGGAGAGGATTGACCTGCAGATGAGCATCGCAGGGGCATCTATGTACTCACCCAAACCTCCACGGGTCTCCGACGTGCACTCTGGACCGACTCGCCCCTCTGGCTCGCCTAGTCCCAAGGGAAAAGGCAGAGGGTAACTCTCCTGCTCCTGTGCCCCTCAGCGAGGGGGCTTTTGTGAGGTTGCTGGGGTCCGTGTCTCAAGGCGGGCTCCAGAGGGTCGGTAAAAGGGGGCAGGGGGAGGAAGACTTTGCAGCTTCCCACAAAATGGGATTACAGTAAGAATAATGATAAAAAAGTCGGGCTGAAGAGGGATAACGTCAGGAACCATGGGCTCATTCCTGGAGGGGGCAGCTCATCGCCGCTGCCTCCCCGCCCGGGGCGACGGGAGACAGGGAGTCCCGGACGGCCCGTTCTCCGATGAGCGGGGCTGGCTGTCTTTCTAAATAAACTATACAGACATCGTATGTACATCTATAAAAATGTAACTCTATATGTATATACATATATATAAAGGCAAACAAAACGGACCTCGGGAGACCCCTTAAAGGAGACTCTCCTTCCCTAGCAGGCACCTTCCCCTCCACCGGCAGGACACCCACTGCCTGCTCAAGGGGGAAGTCGCCCCTCCGCCACTCTCCCAAAACCGACTCAAAGGCCTCAACCAGGGGGCTCCGGGCTGAGGACAACCTCACCGCTCCGCCGACAGCCCGCGGCGGGGGCGGCCGGGCCCGCGGGGCCGAAGCCGGTTCTTCGGGCGGCGGAGGGCGCATCTCCTCCGTCCATCGCCGCCGCCGCCACATGAAAGCCCTCGGCGGGGGGTGGGCGGAGGGCGATTATTATTAATGATATTAATGATATTAATGATATTAATATAGGCGCGATGTCCGCCGCGCCGATTGGCTGCCAGGGCTGCCCGCTGAGCACGCTGCAGCCAATGGGAGGGCCGGGACGTGGAGCGGCCAAGCCCCCCCGGCTGCTGCCCGTGTGCCGGGGCAGCCGCCGCCGCCCCCCCCCGCACCGGGATTTGCTCCCTAATTGACCTAAATAAGGAGCTCGTGAACGGCGGCCCCGGGCGGCGCGCACACACACGGACACACAGACACACACACGGACACACAGACACACACACGGACACACACACAAACAGACACACGC
>VZTH01006494.1:1467633-1497604 GCA_013397815.1 Aleadryas rufinucha | reverse complement strand
CTCCAAGGAGCGAAAGCCTCGGCCGCCATTCCCCCCCCACCTCCTGCTGGAACGCCAACCCCCCAAAGAGAGAGAGGAACTTCCTGTCCCTTCACCTTTATATATGGAAATTTCGAAAAGCGCCACTGGTCAAACGAGCTGTCCATCAGCTCAGGCTCAAACCATCACACTGACTTATGCAGAACTTGTCAGATCAAGTCCTTAAGGTCTTTGCCTTTTAAAAGAATCTGAAGTTGTAATATCCTTATAGTTGCAATATGAAATAGTAACCATATTGAAAAAATAAGTTATAGATTTACTGGAGAGGCTTGGAAATGCCTGAAACTCATTGCTCTATGCATCTACATTTGTCTTGACACTGATATTTAGCATGCTCTTGCATCTGGAGATGTGGTTTTCAACCAGCTCATCTGTCACTTTAAAGTAAAGATCATATAAATTGTTTAAAATAAAAACCTGTAAAATGTTTATTACTAAAAATAGGGTCCATCAAACATCATAATTTTAGGAATATTTATCTTGCGTCCCATTCTGCGTTGCAGTACCTGGGAAGTGCTCTGTTCCTAAAAGCAGAAAGCCTTTTATTTCAGAGAATTTAACTCTAGAGAAAAGCATTGAGTTCTGGAATGGGAAATGGTGATTGCAATATAATCATAGCATACAGGGGACAATCATATCTGCCTCTTCTCTGCCTTCAACACATCAATTACATTGGTGCTGGTCTTTATATAAAATCCAACAGAGACCAGAAAACTTTACCAGACGTTCTAGGAGAAGAAACCTAAAGGAATGTTCAATGTGAACACAGCACAACGTTCCCAGCTGTATCATCAAAACCAAGTTATTTAGCACACTAAGCAATTGAGAATATACAAACAGAAAGTCTGCAAAATCAGAAAATCTGCAGTTAATTAGAAGCAGCAGGAGAGGAAGACAGGGACAGGCCTGAAGGTGGCTCTGAGGGCAGAAGCACAGCAGCAGGTAAGAGATTTTCAAGCAAAATTTTGTTGTGCCCAGCTGTGAGACTTTTAGGCCCTAGTGGGCAATGGAGCCTGCTTTTACATGCAGCTATGTGGTCAGAGTATCAAGAGCTGTATCTGGAGACAGCAACCCAATAAACCAGTTACAAATCATGAGTCTACCAGGACGATTGGGTATTGTACCAGACCAGAAATGGTGGGGGAGTCTGAGGACAAAGGTAGAGGCAGAGCATTGTGTAAAGACCTCATTGTACAGACCCACCTTTGAATTTTGGTTCCTCAGTCTGCTGCAGTCATATGTGTCTTTCGGGACAGTGATTTCTGAGCTGTCCTGGCTGGAGCAGAGGCCACCTTAGTTTGCTCAAAGATTTTTCGCCAGTTTGTGACTTGTTATACAGAAAGAAGTGACGCTTTATTAAATAACAGATCCTCTCCCACAGTTTTGATTTTTTCATTACTTTCACACTTACATTTAGAGATCAGAAGTAAAATCTTTATAGAGGATGCATCATACGTGAAATCATCTGGGGAAGTTTTCTTTCATGGCTGTCTTCTATTTTGAATTTAAATTATTGAACCAGCATGGCTCTTATCAAGTGGGGATATCATTTAATAATTGATGAACTTCAACACTTGATTGAATCCGGATGGGCTTTCATCCTGGCTGTTCTCCCCAAATCTGCCAGATCCAGATCCTCATTTCTTTTAACAGCCAGCTATAGGGCAGCTACAAGGACCTCAGTTCTGCCTATATATTTTATCTGGGAACACTTAAAGTTTTGTGACCACCAGTGAGAAAATAAAAGTTACACACAGAGCCAACATGACTGTGAGATTGGTGTGAACTCTTAATTCTTTCTAAGCATCATGAACAAAATATTTTACTGAAAAATAATCCCTATATGCAGTTATTGTGTCTTTCTAAATTAACACCGATGCTCAAATCAGAAAGGAGATTTGTCTGCCAGTTAACCATAATGTTCTCTGTGTTCCAGTCTGCTGGGAGATGCATATCAGCATACACATGTAGAGACTACATTCACTATGAGATATATACACTTTCTTAAGTTACTCTTGACAAAACAAACATTCCCTTTTTCCATTTTTGTAAATGAGTGACAAATTTAAATCTGTTTTGCAAATGAATAGGTGAGACCCATGGATAATTGTCATTTACTCTTTCCTTGCAATGGTTGCAACATCTACTGAATTTTTCACTGTCTCACTCCTTTGTAGTGAATCCTTTGTGTGAACTGATAAAGATCTGAACATCCTCACATTTTTTTCATGCAAACAGATTTATAGTATCTTCACACCGATTCCTAATTATCAGCTGAGTAAATACCTGGTGCTCCTGTATTTTCAGGTATGTTTGTATGTGCTCTAGTATATAATAAAACACTGAAAAATACAACATGGTTAAAAAAGTTTTGGTTTTAGTAGTCTCCAACGTTTTGTACACGTACGATTGTTTGGTGACTTCTGTGACCCATACAGTGACATAACTCTCTGCCTTTTAGTACAGCACAAGGGAAGCAATCTGGAGCTGTTATGGTATATCACTGTGTGATTTCAATGTTTGCTTAGAGAGTCATTAATGTGAAATTATAGATGCAAAGAACCCTAATTACTGTGTAGGAAATGTTATGTGGTAGGATGTGCATGTGTTTTTAAAAGACACTGTAATTTGTGGATTTGTAACTAAATATCTGCATTCAATCTCCATTATTAAATAATTACTTCACATATGTGTCTGCTTCCCTAGATAACCAAACCTGACATTTTAGTCAGTAAGGAGAATGGCACTAGTTTGTATATCCTCATGTTAACAAGCTTTTAATAACCTTGTGGTAAAGTTGTAAAACTGAGATGCAGGCAAAATAGATGAAAAGATAATAGCTAAATTAAAAAAGAAGTATGTTTAGCATTATAAACTTACAGATTACATCATAAAACCTGTGAAAAACTATCGGAAAAATTCAGTTATATTTTCATATTTAGAAGCTCACAGAACTAAAAACATACCAAGCAACAACTGTTTCTTAGCATTTCCATGGTGTTATTTTGTTAGAAGAATATTATAATAAAATAATAATTATTTTTGGACAAAAATTCTGATTTAGAAATGCAAAATACTTTGAAAATAGATATTAAAACTAGCAACTCAATTATTAAGACAAATGTCACCTTTAATGAAACTTGATGTCTCAGTCATTTGCATGTCTCAAGGGAGACAGTCTATAAGCATTGCTATCAGAAATGGCAGATAACTGATACAGTTAAGGCATCAGTCCCCTTTGTCATGTCATTGGACTCTGATCTAAATCAATGAGGAAATGTCCCCTAATATGCCTACTTGTCCCTTTATTGAAAAATCTTTTGCCCTGGGTCAGATGCTAGGATCAATGAATTCTCATGTTTTCTGTTGAATTTGCTGAGTTCATGTGTGGAAGGGGTTACTTAGGATGGTGACAGCAGTAGCAGGGGACAGCACTTGAACTGAAAGCACCTTCCACAGTAAATCTGGCTGGGGATTGCTGTAAGCAAACACCCAGAAACATTGTAAGTAAAAGCAATTTGGGGAGAGGCTCTGGGAACTTCTGAAAGGCATGCATATGTAAACGTGTGGCTTTTCACTCTGAAGCTGTGTTTTGGAGAAGGGCTATTGTCCGGCTGCATTAGATTACTCTGACCCTCAGGATCTGTTTGGAGACTGAGTAAAACTTCTAGCAAACTCATTGGGGCATTGATACCAAAGTAAGTCAAGTGGCTTCGAACGAGTCTCTTCTGATCTTTTCTTTTTCGAAAAGAATATGAGTCCTTCTCACAACAAAAATGGTGAGAAACCAATGGTTTAATTTGCTGGGTGCAAGACCTGAGATGTGTGATACACCAGGCTCTTAGAAATGGCTAAAGGACAGGAGAAGCTCTTGCATCTTGTGAAAGCTTGTCTGTGCTAATTTTACAGTGCTGTTTCTGCTTTCTGCTACAAGGACCTGAGGAATACACTGTTTATATTCTCAGACTGTTTTATATATTCAGATTATTCCAAGAAAAATATTTTATGAAGATATAAAAAACTCCAATGAAACGTGAGATTCACATATCAAACGTAACACACTTCCAGCATGAATAAAATGAAGGAGCAGAGACTTAGCTGTAACAGACTTCATAGGTCAAATCCTTTTCCAGTGTCACACAGCATCAGCTTTGCAAAAATTAAAATTAAAAAAATAATATATAGATCTGTGAAATGGGGTTGAGTCTCATTCCTAAAAAGATTATATATGGCTTTTGGCTATGTTTGAGAGTGTGTACATTCCAGCTTAGTTTTTAATAAAATTAATACTTGCACCTGGCACCACTCTTTTCTAGTGGTGGTGGAACAGATCTATAATTGCAATTATTCTCCTCCTGGGTGATTTAGTTCAACTCCCTGTGCCGTGCAGGATATTCCCCTACATTATTTCTACTACTTATCTAATCTATTATTGAATAGTTCTGGTGATGGTGCCTCAATTACCTCCATTACCTCTCTCCCAATGCTTAACTGCTCCGTCTGATATGATTCCCTCCCGCCCCACAGTGAACAGCTTGGGTTGTGTGATGTGTAGTTTTAGGCCATATTTCTTGGTTTGATCACTTTCACATTCTTAGAATCCCTCACTTTGAAAAAGTTTACAGTGTCATCAGGACTTGTGTAATCTCTTCCATCCTCAGGTTTATGAGCTGGGATCCCATCCAATCCTTCTGCCATTGATGTAGCTTTTCTTTACCCTTCCTGAAGTATTTATTGTGTGTGCTCTGCCTTGTTGTCTTCCCAAATGCCCAGACAGAAATGCTCATACTGCAGTGAAGTAGTACCTAAGCTGGTGATGTACAAATTTTAAAAAAGTTTACTATATCCCCTTTTCATCATATTTTGGTGACACAATACACTGCAACACGATGATAATTCTATTATTTTTGTTCAAGGTCTGTGTTTTAATACGTTGCTTAATTTTATTTATAGAACAAATCTTCTTATCAACCCACCTATTCACCTATCTCTTCACCTACCCATCTCTTGTCTGCCTGTCAATAGATCTATCTCACTCCCACTCCTGCTGTGCAATCTCTCCACAGTACATCGACATCACCACATATTTTGCTCACAGAAGCAGGTCTATGGCTCCTACCCTGAATTTGAAGTAAGCAGCATTTCTCTCAAGAGCGTCTGTCAGTGACCCCACTGCTCTAAATGTTATGTCCAATGGAAAATGCTAAAGAAGAAATATGGTTTATTACATGTTCAGCATACCAAAATGGGACCCATCTTGGCTATGATCTTAATGCTGACAAATGATACAAGTGTATCATACATCAGCAATGATGTTGATGGAGTGGTTAGAGATCCTCTGCTGAGAAAACATGAAATAACCTGAAATCTACTCCAGTTTTCTCCCCGTGTGTGCTGGAGAACAAAGCCCAGTTAGGGAGGTCCTTGATGTCACCACATACAGGTATGCAAACCAGAACCATCTTCTACCAGAGAGGATTTCCATATATAATCTTTATTACTTCTGCATGTAATACACTCCTGAGCAATTTGCTGTGCTTCTTTGTTACCTGTGAACAGATGGGAATGACTGGAAGAGTGGCATAATTCCTTAGGGAAGAAGGTGGAAGATAGATGTGAGGGAAGTATACATACCATTAGGGCTGGCTGATCTCTAGGAAAGGTGTAGTGTGGACTCAGATTTTTGCCAATTTCCTTGTATCACTGCTGTGGGAGAAAAGGGCTATCAAATGTAAAGTGTATAACACGTTCACCACTCAGAGCTGGTGCTGGTGCCCTCCCAGTGCTGCAGCTTCTGACCAGCAGATCTGTCAGGATGTCAGGGCACTTTAGGAGTTAATTTGGCCTTATATAATATATAGTGCCTTGTCATGCATTCAGCAGGCCATATTTAGCCGGGGATGAAAAGGGGAGAATTAAAGAAGAGGGATAACTAGCCAGGCTGCTCAGGGTTATGTGGGAGATCTGTGGCAGGGTGAAGATGAAATTCCAGGCCCACAGAAATTTGATATCCTGACAGGTGGAAGACAATCTTAATGGCTAGTGTATCAAAGTTCAAGTTTCCTTTTTATTATTTCTCCTCAGACTGAAATACTGTCTCTAGATCTGGTGAGAATTCTTTCAGCAAAATATTTCTTTAAGTGTAAATGCTGATTCATCTGAAACCCAGCATGGGAAAGGGAGTATTTGGCTGAAATAATTGGCTCTTGGTCGTTCTGGAAACACTGCAAAATCATCAGAATTTTTAGATGCAAGATTTTCAAAATGACAAGTGCTAATTTTAGGATTTGAAACAATGTGGTTTTTTGTTTTTGTTTTTGTTTTTGTTTGTTTGCTTGATTTTTTTTTTTGTTTTTTGTTTTCCTAAAAGAGAGGAAAGATAATTACAGATCAACTGAATGAAATTTCAAATATCTGAAGTAGAAACGAAATGTTGACAAATTAGAGAAACTAATTTTCAAATATTTGTGATTATTTTCCATTTTTGACAGCTTTATTTGGAAGATGAATATTTTAAAAATCACAATATTAGTGAGTATGTAAAATTATTTCATTAACAGATTAAAAAGATCAATACGGATTAAAGAGAAGCAAAATTCAGATGCATCTGAACATTTTTCTCTAATTTCACCATTCAAAACTGTGTTTGGTTCTTGGATTTAAGGCTGTCTTCTTGTCATGTTAGGGGCCAACCCAACCAAAAGTCATGCTTTGGGTTCTCAAGTTACCAGGATACCCACAAAATCCAGACCCCACATCCACATTTTACTGCATAAATAAATGCATGAAGGCTGTTCAAGCAGTATTTCCAATGGAAGTATGGTGAAATCAATGTTGATTTTAATTATGTTTTGGAAGTACCCCACAGGTTGGCTCACAAGAAAAAAATTGAGGAGGAGTTCAACATTAAGTGTGCAAGTGTAAGGAATGGAGTCTGACACAGCCAGCAAGAAACAGCTCTGCAGAGCCCAGCTTTGTGTGCTTTGAAAGACCTTCATGACCACTCTCTGGAGCATGAAATAAAGGTCTTACGTGTGACTTCAGCTCTGCTAAGAGTGTACGCTTTCCACCTTATGGTTCCTTGAAGAGAGTGAGAAGTTGTGCCCTTTCTCCAAGGCTTAAGCAACCCTGCTGAAGAAGTGGCACATACTGACATTTTTTTATGGACGGTTGAGATAATGTAAACTCTTGAGGACTTGGAATGCAGAAACTGAACAGAGCAAAAGTTTTCACAGTCCTGGGGAGGAGACTGAAACCTGTTTCAAAATATTTTAAAATCTGTAAATATCAGATTTAGTGTCATGAAAATTCCAATTGTAGATCCAGAGAGGACAGCCCATTGTCATTGGAAACCATATTCCTTTAATAGTAAGGACTCAGTTCTGCAAGCTCTCCAGATGGGAAAAACTCCTGTTGGAGTAATTCTGAGAAAAATCTTTCAGAATTGGGACCCCACTTGCCTGTAAAGCAAGATAAGAAGTACCAATGGTATGAAAAGTGGCTATCAATAATACAGTAGTTTTTGTGCCAGGAACCAAATAAATGAGTCCTGAAAAAGAAGTCAGAAATTCACAGTTTTAATTGGCTCTGTATGAATGGAAAGAGAACTCAAAGGAGGGGAAGGGAACAGCACATAGTTACAACATTTGGAGAAAGATTCAATGAAAGTTACCAGTCTGTCTAAGTACCAGTGACATTTCTTTCCCATTAGATTAAAATGTGTTTAATTTACATTATAACTTATGTATTGGATATAACCAATGGTGATATTCTGGTTTTAAATTAATGTGATCAAAATGAGTTCATTCAAAAATAGATTTTTGTATAGAAAATATACAGGAGGTCAAACTGGCTGAAAATGCGTGATGTTGATCTCAGTGTAGTGGATGGCCAGTTATGAGCAGGTGCAAGGATTTAAAGCTGTGGTAACTTCAGTTAAGCAATGTGTCTGTTCCTGAGTCATGACAGAAAAATTCACATCAGAGTCTGGAGTTGCAGAGGACTTAAACTTCATTTCTTCAGGCTTCTTGAACAAATGGCAGAGCTATGAACTAGATCCTATGTAAATGATTAAGCTTAAGTGATTAGAACATTTGTGACATTAGTTATAGATAATTTAGTGTCTATAATCTAATTTGATTTACTAATGAACTCTTGATTTAACATCTCTTGTGATCTGACATGCCTGGTTGAGTATTTTCAAGATTTCTGCTGAAGGAGGGCCCAATAAAAATTCATACAGTTGTTCACACTTATGTGCTTGTCTTACAGACAAACAATTGATATAGTCAGCCACTATACTCAGAATTTTTTTTTTTTCTGTAGAAAAGAGACCTTAAAGGTAGTTTCATTGTCTGTCTGAAGACCTTCTGGTGACAGAAGATGTGGTCTGACTTTGCCCTTCAACATGCTCCATGTCTTTGATGTCTGAACTCAATAGAAAACAATCTTGAGATTTCTTTAATAACAGTGTTGGAGAACTGATCCTTGGTCACTTTTTGACTTATTGAGGACCAAAGACTGACTAACATAGGTCCTGTTCTGTACAGGACATGTCCAAAAATCTAGTTCTGTGAAAATATGTCTAATAAGATTCCTAGCTGAACATAGCATTTGCCCAATTTATTAATAAATCAGCCAAGGAATCCACATATGCATTTCCACAATCTATCCTTATAAAAGTATTCAGTAAGTACTCACAGGGAAGAAAACCCTGCTGAGCTAGTTAATCATTATTGTGAGAGCAAAGAAAAAGGAGAGCTAAACTATAATTATAACCTTGGTGATAATGTATGTAGGAATCTTTCTTAATCCAGGCTAATCTTGTTCCGTGTTCTTGCCTACTATAAAAATCTGAATGATTTTTGACAAGATCCAAAGTTTTGTCAGTTGTTAAGAATTAATTGAAAAAATTACTAGAGCACAGCAGCCATTTCAAAGGGACTGACCCAGAACCAATTAGAATTTTGTAACAATTGACCATTCACCACAAAACAGTTATCATGAGCTTTGGCCTCTGAAGTGTGGTGTTGGGGGTGGGGGAGAATCAGATTAAAGAAACTTTAATTTTTCCCCCTTTAACTAAAATATCGTTAGTAGCAGCTTTCTCAACACAACTATCAATCAACTTATCTGGGTTTTAAAGGCTGTGCTCAGCTTGCAGGAACAGCAGTACAGAGTATAATGGATGCTTATCCCCTGCCTTTAGATGATACACAATATAGGTTACTATCTTGAAAAAACAGGTCAGACATAGGAACATTCTTTATCAAATTGCTGTTGACAGCCCAAACAAGAGATTGAAGAACACCACAAAAAGGTTCTTTCATCTAAAGACAACAGAGTTTATAATTGGTCATTCTTTCGTCCTTCATCCTCTCCTCAGCAGGAAAAAGAAAATTCTTAGTGCAGTTTCTTGAACATGGTCAGCACGAGGGTAGGCTGGTGTACACTGAGAAATAGGTTCAGTGTTCAGTCTTTTCTCTTAATGTTCCAGCTACTGAGTGGGCAGGAAAAGCCAACAATGGTCTTAAATGTTAAAAAGGAATGAGAACAAGGTAGAACTTTGTGCTGGATTATCAATATTTTGGGACAACAAATAATTGCTTTGAAACAGGAAAATAAAATCAAAGGCATAAGTATTTGCCAGATTATTCTATATTCTGAGTAATATTCTGTCTCCTACCTTCAGTCCAAAGAAAATGTATGTAGTAGGTATGTAACACAGAAATATGTTCTGTGTATTCACAGAAATACAATACATAGAAATATGTGTTATCACATCATATGTGTTACTATATACTCCATATATGTACACATAGAAGTGTAAAAAAATAAAGATATTAGACAGATTGAAAAGGATGCTAGAGTCAAATAATTTGTGTTGAAGACTTTTTCCAGAGGATCACTACATTTAAGATGAAAAAGAGAACTCTACGATTCTGATTTTCTGCCTGTTTCGGGCTGTTATATTTCACCCAGTTAACTCTCAGTTAAGTGGCCTTGGACTGGAGATGGATATTTCCAGGAGATGTTTGCAAACTTAATTTGAAAATACCAGTGACTGAAACTTTACTATCCCCTTTGGCGTTTTCCTCTAACAGTCAATCCTTCATGAAGATTAGCTAAAAAAAAATGAGATCAGAGCAATTAAATCACTGTCCCACAAATACATACACTTTTGCTTACCCTGACACATGTGAGTAGCTCCACTGAACTCAATATAAAGAGAAATCAATAGAACTGGTCATGTGTATCAAGTTAAATATATGAATAAGTGGGTTTAGGTTTAAAGCCTGAAATTGGCTTGGAAAAGTCTACAATAATATCTTTACATATTTTATAAATGAAGTTAATCCTGAAGAAGATTCATCCAAGAGATTCATAGAGTGCATGCACAGATCCAACCATTATCCTACAAAAAAGCTCAGCTCTGGCCATGTTTCTTTAACTCTGGATCAGTGTTCTGACTGGCAATAGCAGAAGAAAGCCCAAACTGCACAAGATAAAGATCCGTACGGATCCCGTGAGCATGCTTCCCGAAAGGAGCAGTGACCATAATGGCTAAATGCCAGCTCGAAAGGGAAAGCCCCTCAATTTGGTTATACATCTACATAAAGTACCTGTCCAGGAACTGAGTTTTGTTTATAGTAGCCATAGAATAAAAACACTTCTTACAAGATTTAGGGAGGGGAAAAGGCTGTTGTGTGTTTTCTGAGAACATATAAAGGTCTTTGCTGACAAGGGCGCCTCTGTAAAGAAACTTCCTAGATTGGAAGCACAGGACTGCATAGCCTCCTTGTTTTGGAAGGTAAGCAAACCAGGTCCTGGATGATGGGAAATTTGCTGATGGAGACTCTTTTTTAGGGTGACTTATAGTAAGAGGTCATCCCATCTTTCAGTTGGAGGATGATGTTGGTAGTTGCTGCATGAGAATAGCTAAAGAGAGAAAGTTTGTGACAAATCAAGGAGTCTAAAGGTGCTTTACTTCTTTAGGTTTCTTGCGTACAACTTGAAAAATTTGTGAACTGTGTTCTATATTGTTTTACCATGCATGGCTTTGAGTAAAACCATTCTTAGAGAGTAAGGAATCCTATCATCTCCTTTCTATGAAATTCAGGGTGTTCAAATGCAGGAGAGGAGATGAAATTTCATTTGAAGAAAAGCTTTGGCCATTCTTAGTGGCACAGTACTGCCCCAACACCCTGATGGAGCAGGGGAAAAGGAGATGTGCAGAACAAGGACCTCTTGGCTTCCTTGCTTGTGCAAAGAAAAAATGTGGGAGTCTCACTCGAGCTTGATTTCTAGATGAGCATAATTCCAGTCACTTCAGTGGATTTATTTCCAATGCATTTAATGTCATTGTGAAAAGAAACAGACACAAAGTTTGCTTTGGCACTGCACATTGTGTTGTGTCACTGTCTAGCAAGCTTCCCATTGCACATTTTTTCAAAAGGATGCATCTGCCAGCCCAATGCAAACAAAAATAACTTGCATGTGTCTTATGTTAAAGCTGAATGAGAAACGTGATGCCACACCAGGATTGTCCATCCACCACTTAAACCCCTATTGCCTCATAAAAGACATCAGAGATACTGTGCGCATATTTTTTCCTTTCCATCTTAAATCATAAAGGTTGGGATCAAATCCTAAAAAGCTTCCATTCAGATAATGTTTATT
This sequence comes from Aleadryas rufinucha, assembly GCA_013397815.1. Taxonomy (NCBI): domain Eukaryota; kingdom Metazoa; phylum Chordata; class Aves; order Passeriformes; genus Aleadryas; species Aleadryas rufinucha. The sequence continues at coordinate 1,485,886 of VZTH01006494.1, read as the reverse complement.
TTTGCCTGGCATCGAGATCCTTTTGCACCATTTTTCCATACTCCTCTGCAAAGCATAATCAGTCTTGGAACCTTTTCTGGCCTTATTTTAATGGTCTTATCTTGGTGGGAGTTAATTATACAAATCCTGAAAATCTCAGTTTGCATGCAATCTGGAAAATCTGTGATGCTCCAGAGGTTGTGCAGACTCCCTAGAGATCTTTCTATGACTTAGATGTTGATTTCCTCTTCTTTTTCTTTCTATCTGATCTGGTTCACACATTTGTGCACTAAGTCTTTGGTTTTGTGTTTCTCTACTCATGTCTTAAAGCCATTGGATGCTCCGAAACAACCTTTCTAGAAAGAGTTCTATTCTATTCCTATGCCGGGAGCAGAGTGCAGTTTGCAGAATTCCCTGGTTTTGTTCTCAGACTATTTGGTGCGGCCTTGTTAGTCCTGTCTTGAGCTTACCCTCACTCTGTGTGAACTGGGCTGTGAGCTCTGAGACAGGCCAGTAGTCGCTTCCATGCAAGTGTTTCAAGTGGAAAATTGATTCAAAACTCAACCTGCCACAATAAAGTGTGTTTTGCTTGACTAATTTGTCATCTGTGATGATATCAATGAAGTGATAGCTTGGTGGCAGTCTAAAACAGATTTTTCTGCTCATCACTGTTGATCTAAATAAGTGAGACAAATAGTATGTTTTCCTTAATCTGTAAAGGGATGGGGAACTACCAAAACTAGGAGTTGAAACAAGCACAGTGAATAGCAAGTTGTGTCTTAATCCCCAGCCCATCCTCATCCTTATGATTGTCACTTGTAACTGACTTTTTTCTTTTCATGACTGCAGGAATAGACTTAATTTGGATTCCCATCCGGTCTTAACTCCCTTTTTCTGTGATGCATTATTCTCCAGAAAGCCGAGAAGCTGTGAGGGCACATGTACTCCATGACAAGCTGGTGCTGTTGTGACATCTCACTATGTCACACTTCATGTCAGGGAGCAGATAAGACCATGAGGAAACGTGAAACAATTTATCCATTACTCAAAAGTTATATCTCATACTATCATTTTCTTATCCACCTAGCAGCTTTTCCTAGTGTTATTTTTCTCATGTTTGCCACCCAAAACTGATGTTTTACAACCTTCATGAGCTTCTCTCAACAACAGACCTTGTACCTGTAATGCTGACCATAATGACAATAGCAGCAGTGAATGAAATAGGTATTCTTTATTCTGTCATTCTAAGGAAATGATGAAATAGACAAGGCTTGTGGGCTGATGCAAGTTGTAGCTGCCATTGTTGCCTTTCCTTACACAACATTCCCTTTTATTGTGATTAATATTGAGTTTATGCTATTTAGCAGTGCATGATAGAAAATTTTTCCCATCTGACTGTTTCTGCAGGTTTGAATTATGGGATGGAGTTGTAATGTACATTTATCACAATGTCTTCTTTATGTACTTCCAGTTGTAGCAGAGAGCAGCTCACAAATATCTCATGAAAGTTTGCCATCTCTTTTCTGCAAGAGGAATGTCTAGAAAGAGACTGTGAGTGCCCCAATGTTCATTGTGAGAAATCTGTTATTCCCATCTGAATAAACAGTTTGGAGGTTTTCAGTTCATGCATTGTGTTCAGACCACATGCACATGAGAATTCTCCACACAAGAATTCTCCACAGGAGCTGTTGATCAGCGGTAATTGCTCAGGTAAATAATGTATTATTGAGCCCATGGCTGTGTGTGCCAGTGAAGATTTATGAATGCAAATAGTGAACTTGGCTCCTGTGAGCACTCATGGTGAGTCTCAGCATTTGTTTTTTCCAGGGTGTCTCTGCTTCTGAAACCTGAAGCTATAGATCAATTCCGAAATATCTGGATATGAACAAATAAGAACTTCGTACAGTACAAGTGAATCAGTGCAGTGACTGGAGTCACAGAACAGCAATGAAGGTCCAGCTTGGATGGTCAGCTGCAGGGGAAACATTGCTGCTGGAGAGGTGATAACTAGATGAAACTCTTTTGATCATACTCTGGACTTTAGGCTTGCTCAGAACCAAAGGAAACAGCAGTAGAAAAAATGATGAATTGCCACTACTAAGGAAAGGAAACATAAAATCAAGCAGAAAGGAAGCCAACAGATCAACACACTCTTAGCCAGAATATGAAACATCCTGCAGATAATTGTAAAGCTGTGGTGTGAAGCATGGATGCTACTAAGAATGATTTGAAATATCTGAAGGTGGAAATTAAAAATGAGACTGATAAATTTGGCAGCATGCTGAGACTCCTGCCAAGGTGCCAAGCACATTTAGCTTTTATTGACTTACTCAAACTGCCCCAGGAGTATTTACAGCTTCACTCTCTCAGGTTCCCATAATGTCCATACTCAACTCATTGTCAGGTCTGTAGTAGAGGTATAGACAGCAGAAGAAATAGCAAGTTTGGATGTAAGGGGTTTTCCTTCCAGTTGATTTTTTATCCATGGTAAATACAAACACTGAATGCTTTGAAGACTTTCAGTGGAAGAAAAGTATGACTTGGCAGATGTCGGAGAGCTCTGGAAGTGACAGGCTGGAGGCAAGATCATCTTTGCTGCTGTCTCTCTGCCTGCTGTGGGGAAAGAGGATGAGCTGCTCAGCTCCTCACCTGCCTATTCATGGGTGAAAGGGCTGCCCATGGCAGTCGTCTGAAGTACCCCTCAGACACTGAGGACAAGCTTTTTAAAGAGCTTGGACCTCTGCACATCTCCTGACTTCAGTCTGAATGCCTGGTGTGAAATATCCCTTATATGCGTTATAGCTGGACTACAACTGTACAAATGTACCACAAAGTAAATGTGTTTGCTTCAAATTGCCTTTAATCTAAATTTAAATTGGAGGCTATGGTGGAAAACAGATTAGAGAGAGGAACCAAAAAGGCAGCTTTGAACAGCTAGGATAGAGCAAATGTCACACATTTTGGTTGCTTGCAGCGACAGCAGACTGTTTGTCCCTGAGTGTAGGATGAGGTAACAGTTCACCCCAGCTGTGTCTCCATGGCCACCCACACAAACAGATCCAGGATATGGTTATGGAGCTGCATTGGAGAAAGAAAAGGCAGGAACACATATGGGCAACCTGGAGCTTAGAAAGTGAGGTCACAATGTTGAATGGAGAAGATAGAAATAGATTCTTTTCAATGACATGGTGCTTTCCAGGAGGAAACATTAGACAATTTGAATCTGTTATTCCTTGTATTTTCCCCTCAAAAAAGCAAATTTTCTGCACTATAAATATGATAAGAGAGATCTGTAATTCCTTTTTATTTTTGATCCAAGTAAAATGAGGAAGTTTGGGTTGAATGAGAACAAGAAAAGTATTTTTGCATTCAACCTGGATACCCGCAGAAAGAAAATTTAAATAAAATAGCGCGCTTTTTTGCCCTGAGAAATGTTTCAGTCAAAACAATTGAGATCAAAAGTTTGGTGCGTCACTGACATAAACCAAGAAATGTTTGTCTTAGAAACTCAGAAGGTGACTCAGTTGTATTTTCCACATCCAAATTAAAATCTGTTGCACCTGGGCTTCTTCCTTTACTTGGCATAAGAGGCATAGTTGTAAGCTCTTTGACAATATAAATAAAACAAATTATGGATTTGTCATGTCATAGTTAGGAAATCTACTTATAGGTACAATCGGGTCATTTGGCATCAAGTCTGGGCTGAGGGGTTTGATGAGAGTTAGGAGGCTCTTAAAAAGGCTGAGTCACCTTGGATGATGCATCAGTTTAAGAAAGTAAAACATTTTGTTAATATCATAACAAGAAAATAAAGAAGTTGATCCTTCAGCAATTATTTTTTGCATAAAGGAGAAAAGAGTATGAATACTTGTGCAGCTGCAGTTCTGCCTGTCCTTGAGGCAGCTCTCCAATGGGATGTGGTGGTGGGAGTACCTCTCACACCCCTTGTTCCAAGAAAAGCAGCTGAAACAAACAAGCTGGAACCTGCACCAGCACTGAAAGAGCCAGGACCTCTGCTCCAAAGGAATGTCCATTGCTGTGCTGCTTCTTTCAACAGTCCTAGAAACCTGTCTTTTGGGATATTCTGGGATTAAAGAAGCCTTTCATACTGTATTGTAGCTACTTTCTCTGGTTTCTCCTTCAGCAGGAATATGTTAAAACACATTCATGGGGTGCAAGTTGGAAAAAACCCCAAAAGAAATACAAGTATCTGTTGGGAACATTTTTACAGAACATGAACTTGTACATTTGTGAGCAGTCTGGTCAGCACATGAATGGCAAAAAATGCAGACTTGCTCCCACATTTTGCCATTGTGTCTTAACCAGGCAGCATAACTTGCTGAAGTGAAGTTTCCTGTCACTTCCCTAGCTCTGTGTTATCTGCTAGTTTTTCCTTTTACATGTGGTTTTTTTGGTTTAGCTAGTATATGGCCAGGCATGATGAGTTCAAGCAAAAGCAAAGGCAATGCAAAACACCCAAATATAAGGCTGCATGATATTACCAGTTTCCAGATTTCTTGAATGGATCAGAGCTATGAAGGGTTTGAACTCTTAAACTACTCTGCCAGCTGGTACCAGCAGAGAGGGCTTCAGGAAGCAATGGCTCCCTTCAATGCTATGGTTTGAACTAACATCCCTATATACTGAATTTGTCTTTCTTTTCTAAATAAAATCATTTAAATCCATTAAATTTAATTGAAACTTAAAAAAATTTAAAAGTTCAGATACTTTATTAAAGTGGGTGAAATATTTGGGTTCTTCATATTAAGAAAATAGCTGATTAAGGTAAGCTACTTCCCCTTTTACCTTAATTAGCTCAATGCTCATAAAAAGTCATCTGATACTTGAATGTGCCAACTTTGGCTATTATTTACTTTTCTGGTGCAATTAGTGGGCACCTCAGAGATCTGAGAAAGGATTCAGTGAAATCAGCAGAATTAAATATCGTCTGGTATTTTAATCTAGCTGTGGTGACCACTCTGTGGATTTCAAGCTCCGTATTCCACTTCTTGGAGGCAACTGAGTTAAGTGCATCTTGTCTGAATCAGGGGGAAGAACGTGGTTCTGATGTAGTCTCGCCTTTCAAAGAGAATCCTTCCCATCAGCTTCATTCCTGCTCAAAGCTTGCAAAGCAGGTGAGTATTCATGACCTATTTCTTATCTTCCTGCTGTGCCTAAAGGAAAGACGAAAAGAGCTTTGCCTGTGCCTTATTTTCTTACCTTCTCACTTTCTGAAGCCCTGAACCAGCAGGCTTCTCTGTGATTTCCAAGGGAAACACTCTCCATAAATCTGCACAGCCTGCAATGCCAGCTGTGAGCCCACAGCAATGCTTGGAGGTGAAGGGAGACAAAGATGGTGCCTTTCCTAATGAGCTCCATTAATGGATAATTTATAGTGTGGATAATGAAAATATTGATTTGGGCCCTTTAACTCTGAAATATTACATTTAGCTTGAGGCAGTAAAGACTGTTTGTTGTAGTGATGATAATGACACTGTGGAAGCAGCAATGCTTTTTGTCATCTATGGGTTTCCACACAAAATAGGGAAAAGGTATTTTCAAAAGTCATGAAGGTATGAAGGGTAAGGGATTGATTTTTATAAGAGAATAATTATGGCATTTCTAGAGAAATCCCTTACTTGATGAGACTTAAGGACAGGAATGGTGTCTCAAACACATGGCAGTCCCAAGCATCAAGGCCATAGGTGATGGTACAGATATCCTCTGGTGAAGGCTGGCCTCCCACTTGGAAGAATCATTTTCATTTGTAGAGTATCCTGATTTGGAAATGAAGGTTAGGAACTGAGGAGTCTTCAGAGTCTCAGCCTTGTGTCTACAAGCTGACAGATGGCTTTGCCAGGCACTTCACTGTCTGACTGTACAAAAATGGGGTGTGCCATAAGCTCAAATGCAGGCTGCTGCCTTTGGAGAATGAATCCTTCTGCTTCTGTTTGCCAAAGAGCCAAGATTATGTCTCTGATTTATCTCCAAATGCTGCTGGGAAAGCACATCCAGTGGTGTTTGTAAAGTGATATTGAATTGAAGCAGCTACAGTTTGCATTGAAGAGAAACGCTTCTATGAAACTTACTGATATTTTCAGATGAATCTGAGTTCCCAGTATTTTCTCTACACAACAAATAACTTACTGATCAGTCTTTTTCTGCTATTTTCAAAGAATTCAACAGCCTGTCATGGCCTGTATGTGAAGTGCTGCAGCATCTGACACTGCTATGGCCCCACACTGGTGGAGAATGCTGAAGCAGACTGTACACAGAAATAGTGCTGGCTATTAAACGGGAATAGCTAGATCTATTTCCATCATTCAGTCTCCTAAAGTTTTGACAGCTTGATCAAACTAATGAACACAAAAGTGACAGACATATTGGTTCACTAATATTAGGTTACCAATCTTTGCCTTAAACTCCCATTAACGCTTCTTCCTTTGCCTGCTAATGCGAGGATAACAGACAGCAGCCAGACTTGCTGGCTCTACCCATGTGCAAAACTTCTAAACATTGGGCCATTTTTGTCTCCCACTGCACTTTGCTATAAAACCACAAGGTTAACACGACCTTCTGGCCCATTCCATTTTGTCTTGTTTTGAGTCAAGGTTTGTTAGAGACAAAAATCTATGTTATATTCCATCTGATTAAAGTACTTCTTGCCATCTGTATTCATTTAGCAATATCTAAGACTAGAGAGCATTACAGTGGTATTTTGTACATAGTATTGATTGCCTTCATTTGTAGCTACTATAGACACCAGACACTGTTCAGTTTTAAAGTTGAGCGTCAGATTTCCCATCTGCAATCTCCAGGTGCTTTCTTTCCCACCCCCTTCCTTCCACAGAAGATTTCAAAGACTCTGTTTGAACTATCTCCCTTTAAAATGATTGAAATAGTGTTGCATATTATACATTGCAGTTATCTTTTCATAATTTCATCTGTTGCTATATTGGTTAATTTCCCAACCTCTGCAGTGGAGAAATGTGTTTAAATCTATGATTTTATTCATGTCTCCAGATGTATCTGTTTGTGCTTGGTTGCTATTATTAGCAGTAGCTGTACATTTTGCATCACTGGAGAATGTTTTTTATGGAGGAGATCCCTATTAGTTTAGCTCTGTATTTTTGCTCTGGTTGTGTTCAGCTTGTGCTTCAGAGCTGGCAGCATGGTCACAGACCTGTCTGCTTGCATCTTGGTATGAGTAGGTGCTCAAAGCCAGCCTTACTGACAAGTAATTGGATGAGTTCTGGCCATGGAAATACATGTCAGTGGTAAAGGAAAAGATTACTGAAGCATGGGGTATTATCAGCAAACATGGGTTTTGCACTTCAACATACCAGGTGAAAATGTAAACTGTTTTCTGGGTTAAGCCTAAAAAGATGAAATCAACTGGTTTTCTTAGAAATAGTTAAAAAAGAAAAAAAATGTAATATCAATGAAAATTTGTCATTTAAATTTATTACTTCTGCCTGCTGCCATTTAGCACAAAATTCTGCAAGGGTTAATCAGAACGTGGCTCAGCAAAGCGTTTAAGCACAAAATCAGTTCTAGACCTGTGGATAGATGCATTTATCTTCCAAACAGCAGACCATCACCCACACCAAGAGAAAACATGTTTGATCCATTAGTATCTGTTTAAAGTTAAAAAATATCCAGATGAGTCTGTCATGAATGCTTGGAATGGCAGCTTCCATGTAGTTATAGACAGGATTTCTATAATTGACACTGGGGGGGAGTTTCTGAGCCAGCAAAATCTTGGAAGGTGCTGCTGTGAGAGCTACTTTACAAAAGCTGGGGAAAACAGAAACAATTCCCAATAGGAACAGGAACAAGTTGATGCCCTTAAAGTGCTTCAGAATATTAACAGCCCCGTCCTTCCAAACCAGTGAAAGAAATACACTTTGGGGTACCAGTGTTTTATTCATAGAATCACAGCGTAGAACCATAGAAAAGCTTGGTTAGAAAGGACCTTAAAGATTGTCCAGTCCCAACCCCCCTTCCAGGGACAGGATGCCACCCTCTAGACCAGTTTGCTCAAGGCCCCATCCAACCTGGCCTTGAACACTTCCAGGCATGGAGCACCCACAGCTTTTCTGGGCAACCTATTTTGAGTGTCTCACCACCCTCTGAATAAAGAATTTCTTTCTAACATCTAATCTCGACCTCTTCTCTTTTAATTTTAAACCATACCCCCTTGTAGTGCTGAGGTACCTGCATGCACCTTGCAGGCTGCAGTGCTCTGTCCCTGGGGTGAGAGCAGAAGTGGAAGGTGCCTGTGGTCTCCATGTGTTTGGCAGATGTGAGAGGGTAACCATGCCTGTAAATCTGCGGCCTCTAATGTGACTCTGGGCAGTCTCTTCTGGAGCATCTGTAGAAGACCCCATCCAAAAATGAACCATGGACACTGTGCAGAAAGTCCACTCCCAGCCCTGGCTCCTTGCTGCCATGCATGGCTGATTAAAAACCCACTGGAGTATGGAGTAGAAATGGCTAGATCTCCATTTTCCTGGCTTGAAAAAACTTCAGACTTAAGCAGCTTAATTTTCAGAAAAAGATGAAAAATCAACTGAAAGATTCAGTGAAGATTTGATTTATTAATTATCAGACACCTGGCCTGTGAAATGAAATTTAGCGCAAGCAGCACTCAGCTGGATGAGCTATTTGGGTAAAAGCTGTATCTGGATAACAGCAGATTTGTTTTCATTGCTGTTCTTTAAAGGGGTTTGGATGGTAGAAGAGCAACTTTGCATGAATAAGTCATTGCTACCAATATGCATTTTAATAACCTTTAATACAATAATGATAAACCCAGGAAACAGATCTTCAAATGCCAATGAAAATATTGATTATTTCCATAAGTGCACTGTATCATTCCGTAAAGAATAAAAGTGCATAGGAAAGATTTGCAAAAGACTCTTCCCTGCAAACAGACAAAATTTATCAAGGAATATCTAATGACAATCAAGCAACTATTTTGATATAATTTATTTCAATAAAGCTTAAGTCATTGCAGAAATGTAAATGCCTTCCATTTTTTTGCCTGATAAAAGGGTCTCTTCCTGAATAAAGGAGTCCACATTTTCCTAATGAAATCCTTCACAACTACAGTTCCCATATGTAGGGCAGTATTGAAATAGTGATATGATTGCTCACCACTTGGATTGCTCGCACTTCCCCTCTGCTGAACACCAGGAAAAGACTACTCTAAAAAGCACTAAAAACAAATAGCTGCCCCACTTCTAGGGCAGATTCATTCAGCAAACGAGAGGCACTGAATATGTTAGGCAAGATATCTTAAACAAAAAAAAGGCTCTAAACCATCCCACAAATATTGCTGCTTTGCTGAACATAAATCTTTGGCTTAGAATCATCATCCCTGGAAGTGTTCAGGAAATGACTGGACATGGCACTTAGTGCTATGGTCTAGTTGACAAGGGGGCGATCAGTCAAAAGAGGGACTTGATGATCTTGGAGGTCTTTTCCAACCCCTAAAGATTCAGTGACATTGCAGCAGAATTGCTCAGTTTTATCCTAAGAAGGGTGCACCAGTTGGCGCTTGTCCACAATAAGCAAGATCTGGGCAGTGTCATGGGGCAAGAGAAACAACTGAAACCTCAGTGCTGCAAGTGAAACAGGAAAACAAAGTGTCTATGCTCACCTGCCAACTTCCACAATACCTGACTGTCTGTTAGAGGACTTTGTGACTGATAGCAAATGTGAAAGATAACATTACCAAATTTTTTTTTTTTAAATGTGGAACTGTTAAGACACAAATAAGGAAGTAGCTCATGAACAATTTGAAAAAATTTAAAAATAAAGGCAATACATGGGAAAGCTACCTGTGGAATGAGTTGTATGCACTTCTAGGTTGTTAGGACCCTGTGATAGAACAGAGTGCAGTTTGTGGTCAGGAGTGATGAAGTGTGGCTCCGTGCCAGGGAATTTTGGAGGATGAATGCATGCCTTGGTCCGCAGCCTTAAGCAGCAGATTTGCTCAGTACTTTTGCATTCCCTAAACCTCATATCTAAAGAGATGATTGAGATCAAGAATTTCTCATCAAGGAACTTTCCAGACACCTTCCAGTGTAGTGTCACAATAGCTGAAATGTCCAGAAGGCGATGTTTGAAATGTGGAGCCAAATTCAAGACATGTCCAGACACGGGATGGGCATTTGCAAGGCTTCAAACACAGGGAACTGGCCTTGAGAGTGTTTTCCACAGGGTAATAAAATATCAAATAATTGTGACTAAAGTAGATATATTCTCTATTTTGTGACAGTAATAGGTCCAAAAAAGGCACCTGACAGAGTTAGAACTAGAGGGGAAAAAAATTGTTGTAAATGATTTCGCTCTGTTATAATCTAGAGCTATTCTGTAATATTCCACAATTCTGTCACTATCAGCTGAGGGTCTTGGCCTTGGAGCCAGGGCCAAGTCTCCCGGTCCTTGGTAGCAAAACCTAATGGCCCTGTTAACACTGGATTTTACTTTGGTCTTAACAGAGATAGAATTGGGCCAACAGTGCTTTATTTATCGTGGTAGTTATATTGTTATGGTAGGATGTGGTATTTCTGTTTCTGCAGTGTGAGATCTGTGAGAGCAGATATTAAATGTGTCAGAAAAATAGCAAGTCTCTGTTTCCTAGGGTTCCTGTATGCTTGTGTAAAACATTTGTGGACAGTGTGAGGGACAATGCAGAACACACCCTGAAATTTCAGAAGTTTATCACCTCTTGGAACAGAAAAAACAATGGGGGAGGGTAGTTTTTGTCTTTAAATTCCTTGATTCTGAGTCTTACATTCATCTTTGTCTAGTTCCCACAACAAAACTTCAGTGCTATGATTATAAGCACTCCACATTGACATTAATGTCAAATTAGGGAGGAATTCTTTGTGGTGTGCCCGGAATTGAACAGCATGATTGCATGCTTCATCATCCAGACTACAAGAGGGAGTGGCACTTTAAAAAATACAAGCAGATAAAATGGATGGAAATGATAGCATGTAACTCTGGGAAGAAAATGGGGGTGAAGACTAAAGGTACCCTCTGAATTAAGCAAGTTAGTTCCACATTGACCTACTTGCAAATGTAATTGCACTAACCATTAGAAAAGAAACCACCAAAAAATATCATTCATCTGCCATCTAATAGTGTTTAGGACATGGAAAGAGGTCATCTGCTTTCACTTCACTATTACTTGTTTGCAATCATTGAGGGATCTTTAAGGATCTGGCTGAGAGCCAGTTTTCCAACAAAATGAAAAATGAGGGCAATTAAAAAATGGAAGCAGATGATTGCCTGTGTATTAAAAATCAAAGGAAATTGAGAACCTTGTCTTTGAACAATAAGAAATATTTTGGCCCAGAGTGTGGTATTTAGCTTGGTGGAGACAAAAAGCCACTTCATCAATATTAGCTCAGTGAACTGCATTTGGCAAAGACCTAACAAGTTATCAGCTGTTATCCTCTGTGGAGCTGGGGGGAAGGAGACATTCCTCTCAGGATACAAATTCATTTCTACATTGCCATACTACAAGTCCTCTGTTTCTGATTTTTCCATCCTTTCTCCTACTGACTGGTTAGAAATTGAGATGTGTGTAATAGCATAAAACATGGCATTGAACTTCAGGCCTTTTCACCAGTTGCTTCAACTATTTGGATTCTGAGACTGGTTCTTACAGGCACATTTTTGTACTGACACATGTATATAAATGACCCTTAGCACTGGAGGGAAGGGGGTTATGCATAGCGCTCTTTAAAAATCTGGCTGCACACTCATTATATTCACTGTACTTGGCATCATGTCACTTGTGATCTAGTGGGCTCCATTCAACTTCCATCCTAAGGCCTCTGTGTAAAGAGTCACTGTGATTGTTTTTAATGCTGTGGCAGGAACAGATGGCAAACATATTTTAAAGTGCTAAAAATATGGAAGGGCAGTAGAAATCTACATGGCAGACATCTATTAAGCACCCACAGCTGTGATCATTTTTTTAAAAATAATAATAAATAAAATACATGGAAGCCCAGTCTCTAAAAGGAAAATTTCCCTTGAAATCAATTGGCATTTTGGATTTGCCTGGGTTACAGCAAAGGACAGGATAAACTTCCACTTGTAGTTTCCAGTTTGTCTCAGTCATACTAATGAAAAGGAACAAGTCGGTGTGGAGAGGGACAGCTGAACCCCGACTCGCTGTGGCAGAGCAGCATGCAGAGGGCAGCCCCTATAGATCACTGTCTCACAGACATTGTGTTTCGTCACTCTGAATGGGCTCCTATCACAAGATTTTTATAGCCTTCACAGATGTTTCAAGTTTCTGTCCATCTATCACACTCTGGGAGGATGATTTCTCTCGGAAGATGCCCTGTGGCTCAAGCAGCAATCTGTATGTGTAGCTGTCAGGCTGAAAAGGCTAACGCCCATCTGCTCTGTCACATGCTGTAATCTTACAAGTGCCAAGACAGAAACACACAGAAAAAATTCAGGATACTTCTTAATGAGTTGGTTGTCACAGGCTAATGACAAAGCTGAAGGAGGAGCTTCAAGGCCAGAGTTTGGTTCTTCACTTTTGCTGAGGAGCATTTTGCTGGGAGCCAAAGGAAGGCCAAAGTTAAGAAAGAGGAACACTGTGCCAGTAAGAGAGTTTGTTTTCAGCAAAGATGATGTAGGGGGTGCTGCTCCTGTTCTCCCCAGTGCTGGCAACTGGTGGCTGGTGACTCATTTCTGAGTGACATCAGCTCCCAGACAAGCCCATCTACTCTCCCAGTGCTTTTGGCCCTGGGGGTGCCTTTCTGCCCTTGCATGGCATTGCTGCTGCCAGGGCAGTGGTGCTGAGGCAAAAGCAGAATAGTCTTGGACATGGGGCAGGTCAGTCAGCCCACAGGACGTGGGGTAGGCAGGGTGCTTCCCAGAGGGGTTAGGAGGAAGCATTGTCTCTCAAGAATGTGAACGCTAATGAGCTGGGAGCTCTCACTGCTCATAGGACACACACAGTGCTCTCCTTGGCTTGCTCAGCCCTAAAAAGTCCTCCCAAATCTACATTTCCACAGCAGTGCTGACTCCTGCTTGTGTAGCAGGCAACATCAAGAGGAGATCTTCTGGCCATGGCTTCCTACTGGCAGCTCTTGGCACTCTGGTTGTGTCTGAGGAATGGCTGTATCCAAATTCTCTCCTCCCAAAGCAGGACACAGGGGTAACTGCCCTGACCGCCAGTGTACTGCCCCAGGATGATACAGCCCACTGGGAAACCTCAGTGAAGAAGTTACACATCTGTAAGTTTACAGGGTCTAATGCATGAGGTCTTTGATGCAGGTCTGTTATTATCTAATGCATTTGTGTCCTCAGACAAGCCTGTGCTGGAAAAGGTTTTGGAAATTATCCCATGGGTGCCTTTGATTTGATGTGTGCTGTCACCCAGGTCAGCCCCACACTGCCTGAAGGCAGTGACTCCCTCACAACCAGGGTTGATACTCAAAGCTCCACCCCGCTGTAGTGACGGCATCACTTGGGGAAGGAGTGGAAGGTGTGGACCCCATCTGTGCTCCCCCAGCTGCACTCAGGACACTGCTGCAGGCTGTCATAGACAGGTGTCCTATGGCAACAGGGATTATAAGAATCCCTTGGAGCTAAGTGGAGAAATTCTCCCCAGGTTAAAGTGACTAAAAAGGTCTCTCCCACAATGCCCTGTTCTGTTACAGAAATGTACCCTGGCTCTGTCTCTCCTATTGGCCCATTCCCCTGCTCCTTTCTACCCTATATGGCCGTAATCCGGAATGTTCTCCCTTCCCTGTTTCCCCATTCACCCTTGTCCCTTAGTCCCTCCCTCACTAGTTTCCTATTTGTCCCCATACCTTAGCCCCACCTATGTACTGCCTCATACCCTCACCTCTCTCGACCCCCGTATTTAAGCTGGAACTCTGTAGGGGTCTGGGTCTTTGTCAGTGCCCCTGTTCACTGCATCTTTGTCACGAGCAGCAATGCTGGAATAAAGGCTGCAGTGGATCTGCACAGAAAGACCCTTCCTGCCTCTTTGCCATCGACCTGTCGAAGGAGCTATCCGGTGTGTGGGTGTGTGGGTGTGGGTGTGGGTGTGTGTGGGTGTGGGTGTGTGTGTGAGTGTGAGTGTGCAGTAGCTGCCGAGTGACTTTCAGCCAGAAGTCAGTTTTGGACTCACAGCACCCCAACCAGAGCACCCCTGGAACTGACAGCAGGCTGCACTACACCTGCCACAGATGTGCTGTGGCTGTTTGGACCCTTCTAGAGCAGAGCCCCTAGTTTGTATGGGGCAATACTGGATGTGTTTGTGTTAGTACTCTTAAAAACGGAGGCATCAAGAACCCTTTGAAATTCTGGCCTTTTTGGTCTTTAATGTCACTTTCAGAAGTTCCTTCACATTACGTATTTTTCAGGGGGAATCAACAGATATTTTTAATTAATTTCCCCTGTAGGAAATCAAGTCAGGAATACTTTTTTTCTTCTGTGCAAGAAATAAAGAGGACAGGATGCAAAGACGGGGGTGGCTTCAGGGAGGAAATGTTCTGAGCTGGGTGTGCCAGACTGGAGCTTTCTACTGCTGCCGCCTGTTGCTCACAGACACACATGCACACACACACATGCATACGTCTCATGCATGATTTAGTTTGGCTCAGCCAGTAGATCCCAACGTGTACTTGAGGAACCCTCCCCAAACAAAAACATGCTCTTATCAAAGCAGAAAGCAGAACCCCTAGCCCGGGAAGAACTGTACAGCTATTGACAAGTTACTTATAAGCAGCCTCAGCTAACAGCTAACACGTGGCTGGCTTTGGCCCAGGGATGCTTGCTGGTCTTGGGAAAGGAATTGTACAAGCTAGACCTCATCATACACCCATGTCTGGAGGCAGGAGGCTCAGTCTGCCTGGTGACAGTGATGGTGGGCAGGACAGGCAGACTGCTGGTGTTCTGTGTGTGATGGCTGGAAGGTCGATGGAAGATGGAGGGCTGTGACTCTCAGCAGGGCAAATGTGAACCATACTCAGAAACACAGGGGAGTGTAGTGGTATAATTAATAGGTATGCTATCCCTATTATATAATCTTCAAATATAATTATTATGGGTGCTACTCTTAAGTCTTCAGTGGTATAATGTTAAAATGAAAAAGTAATGATAATAGAGATGCACTAATCTAGCCAAAGGCAAAATATAAACAATTTATGCAACAGCTATTTCCAGTACAAGATTTTCTTGTACCTTTAGGCTCTGTTCTGCAAACACTTGACATAACTATTTAATTTTGCATAGATATATAGTTCCACTGAATTTGGGGAGGTGTTTAAAATGAGCAAATAAGACACTGACTACACTAAGAATGCCCTGCTGTACAGGAACAAAATCATGGGCTGGTAATGCCCCTTTTCTGCTGATGTCGCTGTGGTGGAATAAAGCATTTAGCATCAAAATGCCAATAGAGTAAGTATACCCCTGAAAGCCAAACAAGCTCAGTCACAAAGGCAACTATTGCTGGCAGAAGTTCATCTAAGCTACAGGGAAAATCTTAGGTATTCTAGTGCCCATTATTGCATCCTTTTGCTCGAAACTTTAAAGGCACTAAGATGGGGATTTTATCCACTTCTTCTCTTGCCCCCTTGCTATGGCCCTGACTATGGTGAATCAGCACTGCTCCTCAGCTCTGACCATACAGCATAGCAGTCTGGAGTCTGAAATCTTGGTTTTGTATACATGCAGATGGTCCCTTCATCTCACCACCCAAAGAAAAGAATGTATAGACAATTTTAACCATATAGCCTTCCACTCTCTGAGTTCAGCTTATCTTTATCAAAGATTTTTAGAATGGAAATTTTTGTGTCTGATTCTGATCTGTGTAGTCCATAGTGTGAATGAGCCTTGTAGTTTTCTGCTATGCAGTCACACTGAGACTCTTTACATTTAGGATGCTATCAAACCCTCATGTAGCATCTTAACACAAGCTGACAATGGTTTCAGTGTTGATGAATTGTGTGCCACTTAACGCTTAACTAATGAAATGGTTTCTGCATCTTAGAAATTTCATAACTCAACTCAGACATATTCTTCAGATTGTGATATTGCCTCTTCTTCAGCTGTAATATTCAGCATTTACATAGCGTTGTCTTTTTTCCTGCCAGTGAACCCATCGGGAACAGCATGTGGGTAGCGTAGCCAAGACAGCGCTCAGAGACTTTAAACAACATGGCTGAAGTCCAGGCCCCATTGAAGAAATGGCAGCACTCCCACTGACTTCAGCAGAATCAGGATTTCATGGCTGTTGTGTGAAAAAGTTTTCCCAACACCCAGTATCTACAGATTTAATTTATGATACAGCTTGAAAAAGGCATAAAAATACTGGGATCCTGTGACTCTTGGCTCAGATAAGGTGCTTAAAAATAAACTTAATTGAAGACAAGATGAATCTCGCTTGTCTCTTCATTCAGGGTCAAAAGGCATGAATTTCATTCACTAAATTATCAACACTTAAAACTTTTTCTGCATGATTAGACTATTACTAAGAGTCAGGACAGCAGAGATCCTCCCACTGCATTGACCTGTGAACTTTGTTAAATCTTTTGACAGGGGTCATTGTCTATAGCATGATAGTGAATGACTTTCCAAAATGGAGCCATTCTTTCAGTTGTAACATGAAGCTGGTGCTCTTTTCTTATGGTTTGAAAAAGTTAATTTACATTGATGACATTTCTTGTCAATTTATGTGCCATCTGAATTTGCTGATTAGTCACAAATGATGATGTGCTGCTTGCAGACTTCTGTTACTGCACCTTTACAAAAAAACTTCAGATAGTTCAAATACTTTCAGAATTAGAAATAACCCCTTGTCTTCTGCAAAATCTGTGTGAGATTTTAATCAGAAACTAATACTCAAAAGAATGTGTTTTCCAAATGAATCCTTCACGGGGAGCTGAGTAAGGGGGAAGAAATCTACAAGGAACCTGTTTATACCTTTCCTCAGAAGAGGTACTCCACATTTCTAAATGTCTTGCTATAGCTTACATCTTTGTATACTTTTTAATGGGCATGTAGTTCTTTCAGATTCCTATGTTATAGTCTCCAAGCCCTTTAGTCTGAGCTGACAATTTGTAAGACATGTCCTCATCCCCAAAGTCTTTCCTCACTCCCAGTTTCCTTTCTTCTGTGGTGTATGTTTCCAATTTACTGAAAGTATCTTGCAACTCTGATGGCAAACATCCTTGAAATTGAACTTCTTTGAGATTCAAGGGTCCTTCAGTATTGCCCAGTTACTGTCCTCCATATCAAACCTCCTTAAACACTCGTTTTCAGTCATACATATAGGAGAAAAACTGGCATTGATTAGGTGACTGATATGCCATGACCATTTCTTCCCATGATCTTTCATTATGGTCTCAGTGGTCTCTTTTGTCACTTGTGCCTTGCTTTGCACACTGAAGCAAGCACAAATATAAAACCAATGTGCTTTTAGCTCTCTGATTATTGAAATGTGTCTGTTCTTACAAGCTGAGGCTTTAAGGCAGTCTTAGTAAGCCAAATTCTGCTTTTATATATATATATATGGCTGAAATATGAGAAACTTTATAGCTTTCCCAAGGTATGAAGGCTGTTCTAGAGTACCAGCAACTCTCTTCTCAAACAAAAGGATGGGTTACAGCCAACCATGCTTTTTGGATAATTTAGTGAATGTTCATGCTGGTTACTTATCCAGGGGTTCCTGGAAAATTTTTAATGAATTACTACGGTCTCTTCCCTTGACAGTTCAACTGTATACAGGACTTACCAGTATTATTTTTTAGATGGTCTAACTTAAATGATGAATGATTGCTATGTATTATTGAAGACTTGCCTGTCTTATGTTGTTATTGCTGACACAAGTAATAACTGACAATTTTTCTGATTAATGACATCAGGGGAAAGAGGTTGTGGCTGGACTGCATGTGACCTGCTAACAGTTTGCAACAACCTATATGCCAGAATATATAAAGTGATCCAGACTAAATCAGCTTGGGAGGCTGAGGGTTTTCTCCTGCCTTCCAAGTCCTCACACCTTTGTGGAAATGTTTCTCTGTCGGTTCCGGGGGTGCTCTGATGGGGTGCTGTGAGTCCGAAACCAACTTCTGGCTGGAAGTCGCTCGGCAGCTACTGCACACTCACACACACACGCACACTCACACATACTCTCACACTCACACACACACACACACACACACCCCCACACCCCCACACACCCACACCCACACACCCACACCCACACGCACACACACAC
>VZTH01006494.1:1376456-1467464 GCA_013397815.1 Aleadryas rufinucha | reverse complement strand
CTCTGTGTGCAAATCCACTGCAGCCTTTATTCCAGCCCTGCTGCTCGTGACAAAGACAGAGTGAACGGGGGCAGTGACAATAACCCAGACCCCTATCGAGTTCCAGCTTAAGTACAGGGATCGGGAGAGCTGAGAGTGTGGGCAGTACATAGGTGGGGCTAAGGTATGGGGACAAATAGGAAACTAGTGAGGGAGGGACTAAGGGACAAGGGTGAATAGGGAGACAGGGAAGGGAGAACATTCTGGATTATAGCCATAGGGTAGAAAGGAGCAGGGGAAGCCAATGGTCCAATAGGAGAGACAGGGCCAGGGTACATTTCTGTAACAGAACAGGGCATTGTGAGAGAGACCTTTTTAGTCACTTTAACCTGGGGAGAATTTCTCCACTTAGCTCCAGGGGATTCTTATAATTCCTGGTGTCATGGGATACCTGTCTACGACATTTCTCCATGAGGACTGGGGAAGTAGAAATTTCTTACCCGTGGTGCACACAGAGGCCCAGCATGACCAGTGGGTACTAACATGGCATTGCTGGATAACTTGTATCCCTGATAAGGCTGCCATGGTGTGGTAGCATGGATTCTTTCCCATGGGAATTTTTCTCTTCTTCTCCCTGTGTTCTATAAATAAAGATAAGGTTTGGATGTTATTGAAACTGTCTCTGGAAAGATGGGCAGTTCTACCTGGCCTATGGGCCTAGGGGGAGGTTTTGAATTGACCCAATCCGGAGAAACTTTCAAAAGTCTATATAAGTTTTAGAATTAAATAATAAAATCAGAATTCCGCCTCACCCGATCCAGTCTGGTTCTTGCACTCGGCTAGCGCTCGACAGCGACAGCATGGGACACAGAGATGCCTCAGCTCAGCTGTACCCTGTGGTGACAAACTGTCTCTCTTCGATCTCTGAGCTACAGGGTGTGTTTTATGGAAACGTGAGTAGTTTTGGTGGTAGGGTCAAGGAGTTTTTTTCTAGGGGAATAAGAACCTGGGGAGATAAAGTTTCTGTTATGATAAGCTAAATAAGGGGAAAATCTTCCCTCAGATACCCTGTAAAAGAGATTCATGCTTGTGAAGTATTATGTAGATTTTAACATTAGTAAACCTATGAATTATAAGTTAGTGGTCCTGTGCCTTGACTGTATTTAACAAATGCTAGTAAATTTAGGCATGCCCTGGGATGGGAATCTGGGCAATAGAATGCACATTTTGGTTAGCAAGTTGTTAAAATGGTCCATTCCACTCCTTGGGCACATGCTGTCAGTGTCAGTGTATTGGTACATAAGTATATATTTTTAATTAGGATGATTACTGTGGCTTTCAGCTCTGGCTACAGGTAGACACTGAGGTGTAGGAGAGAGGCTCAAGTTCCTCATCAGCATTTTCTATATCCATTTGGGACTGCTGGGTTACCCTGCAGATCCAGCTCCAAGTCCTTTAGCTGTGATTCAGAGTAGTGGATAGGGATTTTTTTCTTTCTGTAGGCACCTGTACTTATCAGCTCTGCTTAAATTGGAATCTTGTTGTAGAATGACTGGACACCTAAAAATTAAGGGTGATTTAAGAGTCCCTGGTGATGCCAGCAGTGAGCCTGTAAGGCACAAGGACATGTACCTGTACCACTTACAAAGTGAAGGGAACAGTCAGTTCACAATTACCCAGAGAACCAACAGGACGGTGGCTGAAGCATTTTCGTTCAAGGTCAGATGCGGTGATGGGGCAAGCAAAGATCAAGAGGATCTTGGTTGAAAGTGATGGAAATTACACCTATAGGGGAACACATGCTCCACCAGTCTGTATTGAATAATGCTTTCAAATCTTGATGGTTTTAGGTATGGTTAATAAACCTAATGCTAAAATCAAAACTGATGGCATCCAGACCAACTAGATGCTAGTTGTCTTTCTTTTAAACTTCCTCTGTTTTTTCTTAAGCTCTGTTTTGGACTTTTGGACTCAAATAAAACTCCCAAATATATTTCTCAGTTAAAATTCTCTCATTTCACTAGGAAAGCTCTGAAAACCTAAATATTTTAACATGGCTTTAAAGTGCAATAATAAGTCAGATTAATTTATTTCAGAATTGAATTTATTGTCGTCCAAATTTTCATATGGATATCAGTAACATTTCTGTCAAAGTTGTTTGAAAATTAGACAAATATTCTTTCTCAGAATTTAACAAAGATAATGCTAGGCAGTAGGGAGAATTTGATGGATAACTAGAATGGAAGAATAAATGTGGAAATTATTTTATTTCAGCTATAAAAACAATCTCAGTAAATATATGTCAGTAAATATAGGACAGGAAACAATTTCCATTTCAGAATATAGAGGGTATTGGAATACTAAAGAACAGGTCCAGTAACAGGGACACTAAATGAATCTACTAAATGGGATAACCAGAATGCTCAAAAAAAGTTAATAAAAGGCAATTTTTGTGTGATTTTGGAAGGCGTTTTGAAGATCTGCCGAAGAAATGGGAAGCCAAATGGCAGGTGATTGAGATGCAACATGAGTTTGCAAGAAGATTAGTTGTGTAAATTGACAGGCAACTCCATTTTTAGACAAGATTAGATCTATCTACTTAGATTAATACAATGCTTATGCACAAAACTATGCAAATTGGAGGCAAACTCACCCCAAAGAAAAAAAATGAAGAGAAAAACCCCCAAACTTATTAAAACTGCTGTTTACAGGTAGCTCTATTTAGGCCATAGTTTTCCTTAAATAATGGTCTTCAAACAGTCATTTAGTTTAGTTTGTTTAGTTTATTTAGTTAAACTAGTTTTATTAACTAAATGAAAATTTCTTGTAATCATAATTTTGAGGTTCTTATCAAAACCAAAGGAGAACAGAATGAATGGAATAAGAACTGTAGAAATAAAAATGAGATCAAATATAATAGTACAAATTATGTAGTCTTAAGGGTTTATGAAATTGATTTCTTTATCAGACAGGCATTTATCAGGTGAAAATGGCAGACGTGGAGGAAGACTTTTCTCCATTAGCTGATTAGAGAGTCACCTACCAACAAACAATGTGATGGGCTAAGGAAAAGACAAATGTGATCTCAGGGAAGGTGTTTCTAGCAGAAACAAGATCACTTTACAATATTATTGCAAATTTGTTTGAATACTTCATTTGTCTTACTATGCAGTTACCTCTTCCTTCTTTTCATTCACATCATGTTCACAGAGGGGCCACCAAGGTGATCATGGGAGAGACCCATGGCTTATTTCTCATGGTGGAACAAAGACTGATAGAGGATGTGCTCGTTCTGAGCAAAGACAGCCAAAGAGGGGCAGAGGAACAACTGAAGAACAGCCTTGGCACAAGAAGAAATGGGTATAAAATGGTTGTGAGCAAGTTCTGTCTGGAAACAGGAGAAGGTTTCTAAGGCCTGGAGGGGTGTGTTGTAGTGTTGCTCTCCAGGAGAAGAGCTGCAGCCAAGGCTGATTCATTTCAGTGCAGAATTTCTTGCATCTATTATCTGTAGTATGCAATTTCCTTTAGCAGCAGGGATGAAATTCGTGGTGCAGGGTGTTTTTGTTTAGTATTCCCTTTATGCTAAGAGCATATGAGCTGTTCGCATTAGAGTATTATTTCAGTCTAATATTTACTTTGATTCTAATTATTTTACATCTTGCCATTTGACAACAGGGTCAAATTCTGATATTTGGAAAAAGATAACTTTAGCACATATACATCCAGCCTCCATGTCTGACTATCATGCTGCAAAACAAGCATTAGACCTCTTCAAAGAAGACATCATTCATATGTATTGAAGAAGGACAATGCTCATTTTGCTGATACCTCTTTTCCCTTAGTCTCCTTCTTACAGATGTCAGAACTGCTTTGGTTTTTTTTTTTTTCCTCCAAATTTTCAGCTTTCTTATGACATCTGACATGGGAAATATTTGCTTTAGGCATTAAAACCCGTTCAAGCTGTAAGGAAATAAAAACAAAGTATTGGAGTAGGTGACATTAATCATATATGGTATTCCCAAATCCTTTCTTTAATTCACTTATCTACAGCTATGGATATAACTGTTTGATGGTATTTTTAGAGATATTCTTTATATAAAAATACCAAGAATCCTTGAACAGTGTTCACATAAAGTGAAACACACTAACTACAGGAATGTGTGCAGATTTGTTTCAGAACTGGAAAGTTTTTGAACCACTTTATACGCTAAAACTCCTGAGAAGACTTTACAAAAGATTGAGAGTTCACTGGATGATAGATTTTTCTTTAGAAACAGCTATACCTAAATAATAAAACATATTCAGGACTTACTTTTAAAAGAACAAATGAAAAAAAAGAGTGTTTTGGCTTGCTCAGATTTTTTTTTTTCCAGATCAATATATTCATTGGTTATGTCTGGGCTGTGGCCAGGAATTTGTAAAAATGTTGGCAAAACATGGTGTTGTACGAACTTCAAAGTTCATGTGAGAACTCATAAGCAAGCAGAGCATGTGAGAAAAGGGCTATCGATTTCCCAGTGACTAAACTCAGAAAGTGAACTGGGAAAAATGAAATATAGAGACCATTCTTTCTCTGAAGTATACAAATAATGCAGCTCTTCATTTGAAAACACTCAGTTCTTAATGCTTTATTATTCATTATCTTCCTATTCTAAAATTTGTTCATGAAGCAACAACAATAGCACATGACTCCTGGACAATCCTAGCTATGGATACTGGAACATATGGGGCAGGTTAGCTGTCCAAAGGATGAAAAGGTAGGGCAAATGGAGCAGACCTTTACTTCCAAACATATAATCTGTAAAGTTCAGATTTTGCATGGAAACTCTTTAGTAAATGTCTTCGAAGATACTTGAGACAATGTTTAACACTTGTAAAGAGCTGAACTGTTTGACCAGCTCTGTTGTTAAATAAGGGGTTTGACTTTTGAAATCCCAGAAATGCTTTGCCATCTGCTTAGACGTGGATACTCATTTGTATGAACTGATTGTTTCCCTGGTGCTGTGCTTATCTACCTCACTGGAGGATCTAGAATATGGTTTTTCATCTCAAAAAGCTGTTACCACTGATAATGTGGCATTGTTTTATATATATTTTAAAGAGAATGGCATTAGGCATGCTTTAATGTCAGTGTTTGCTTTTTGCCTTGTAGATCAGGAATAGATTTTTGATACTCTCACAGACACACATGCCCAGATTCTTAAGTGACCTCATTACTAATAACAGTAATACAAAAATCAAGTTCTGAAGTGACTTGTGAAGCCCATTTTGATGCTGGGCAGTAAGCAAAATGCTTATTGTAAACTCTTGCTCAATGTAGAAAAAGAAAAGTTTATTTTATTCTTTGTACATCTTTAAATAATAATAACAATTTTAAAAGTCATTGTAATATATTTACTCCTTTTGTATTATGTATTATTATTAAATTATTACTAAAATGATTATTATTCTATTAAAATCTATGAACTACTGTACAACATACAGGAAAACTTCATATTACATAAGTCCAACAAAGCATCAGGTTGCTTAGTAGGCATGTGGGACATTCTGCCCAGAAATACCAAAGTATTTAAACCTAGGTTGTCCCCAAATTCCTTTATAATTTTCTGTGTATATGTGCTCTTAACTAGTGAGGCCAGATGAAGAATGAAATTATTTAATTAGATAAATAAATACAAAACGAACTCATTATACTTCATTCAATCTGCATAATAAAAAAAAATACTTTTCTTATCTTGACTGTAATTAGGATTTTAGTTAATTGTAACTTTTAAGTTGTCTAGGAAATTATCAGAGGTTTTGTTTTTGCTGTGATGCTGGCCCAAATGTGCTAATGGTTGCACTTTTTCTATAGGTGGAATAGATGCTTCACCAACACAGCTGATGTGACAACAGTGGGATGATTTTGTCACATGAGGTGACTGGCAACTGGGGAGGATTAGTTCAAATCATGATTGACAGCTTTCCTTTGTGACTCTGAATTAATCATTTAATCAGGTATGGTCCCCCCACGTGTCCTATAAGTCAGTAATCACAATGTGTTTGTCCATCAGACCTACTGAGAGTGTGGATTCCTGTGTAGGAAGGGAATGAAGGACATCCTCATGTCTGGGTCCCCCAAATGAAATCCCAAAGCATGAGATCAATGGAAGATTAAGGTATCCATGAGAAAAATCTCTCAAATTTAGGTGAGCAATCATTGCACAGACACAAACTGCTGAAAATAATGGAAATGTATAGAGTCACTTAATTTTATAGCTCGGTTGTCTATAGTTAAGCAGCTCAGGTGAGTAAGGATTTTTCATATAGATAACCATCTACCTCCCAGTCCCTCAGTTATACCTTTACCACAATAATGATATAAAGACAACCCTTCCAGGACATGTGAATGCCTCCTGTCAAATGAATCTTAAACACTGTAATGAAGCCCCTTATCTGGAAATGAAAACTAATAATAAATAGCAGCGAGTATTTCAGGAATGCACGTTCCACACTACAACTTCATTTCAACAAAACTTTAGGAGAAAATTTTACCAACAGTAAAACATGGAAAAGCACACAGACTAGATTTACCCTTACCTGTGCCAAAAATAACAGTTTAAAAGTTAATTAGAAAAAGCATTCAGTCTTATTCATTAGAAACAAAACAATTCTTAGCCTGATTAGAACATCAGTTGCTAACTTTTAGTAGAAATAACTCAAAGCAGCTATTTTATGAAAAGTTAATCAATTCCAAACTTTCATATGTAGTCTATCAAAATATGAGCATGACCATCTTTATTCCAAAATGAAGTTTCTATTTCTCATTATTGTATCTGACAAGTTTTGGAAACACATCTCGTTCATTCTCTCACATTTAATGTAAAACAATCACTGCCTTATTTTTCTGTCAGATTAATTTTTTCACTCCTAATAGCTCATGCACTTATGAGCTCTTCTGCCAGCTATTTTTTTTCAGCAGAGCTGCTCTCTCCTCTGACTGCTGACATTTATTAATCAATTGATCAATAAGTCATTTGAACCCCCCTTGGGAATGTTGAAATAGCTGCTATCCCTCTCAGATTGCCGAACTAAATGATTGTGTTGTTGTTGTGTTGTAGTGGGGAGTGTTATGGAGCTCTCGTTACAATCAGAGTATGAAATCTAAAGCACACTGGAGAGCTATCAGTCGCTTTCCTACTGATGCAGAAAAGGTGATTTGCTCTTGAGAAACTGCTCCTTCTTGCAAATACATCTGTATGA
This sequence comes from Aleadryas rufinucha, assembly GCA_013397815.1. NCBI lineage: Eukaryota > Metazoa > Chordata > Aves > Passeriformes > Aleadryas > Aleadryas rufinucha. The sequence goes on along the minus strand of VZTH01006494.1, from coordinate 1,460,243 downwards.
GCTTAACTTATGCATACCAATAGCTCAAGAGACCTCAGAGGGTGTGAAACCCATGTGTGGAGATCTAGGCACATGAAAAAGTGTTTTTAAGACCAGCCCCAGAATGAAGCTATGTGTTTATTCTATTTCTTCCTGTCCAACCTTTATGTTGCAAAAGCCCACAAAAGGGCAGCTCAAGCAAAACCAGGTGGGGCTGTTTTTCACTTTGAAGTTTTGGTAGAAGTTGCTACTATGTATAAATTGATTTAACTCCACTGAGGTTCTCACTCATCCCACAATGAATAATTTGGCCCTTATACTTTCTGAAGTACAATGCATATTCGTTTTCCATTTAAGTAAAAATTCTACTCCCGATGTAGAGATGACATAGTTGCTATTTTCCTGAAAGAAGTGGTGCATGAAAGAGAAGTTTGTACTGTAAGTATCACAACATAGCCAAGGATATGTTTGTGGTAGAAGCTCCACACAGAAACTTTGGAGATTCCAGATCAGAAATGAAAACCAAGCATTATTTGGAATGGTGTTGTGTTACTCTTATATTTTGAAATGTGGTGAAATTAAATTTTTTACTTTTTTGTTCCTAATAACCAAGCAGGCACAGAGCAGGAGAGCAGCTCTATCTGGTTTGCTTCAGAAGTCTGGTGCGGATTATGTATGAATGGAGAAAAGGCACATTTGAGAGTCTCTGTTTTGTTCCTGGGGCACTTCAGAAATTCATGATATTGTGGCATTGTGCCACCAAGTGCCACTACTGACTCTGGCAGTATCATAAAGAGCAGAACACTCTGAATATGGCAGTGTCTGGAATATCAACAGATTCAGAGAAGACTGATCTTCCACTCAATGACAGCTTCCTGCTGCTTTTAAAGGGAATAGAGATAGAACTGCAGGAAATTTAAGGAAACAATTTCCCATCAACCTACAGATGAAACTGGACCATGGATAGAAGGTGCTCAGGTAGATTAGAGGGCTAGGAAGTGTGAATAGCCATTTGTCCTTGGGTGGCTGATCCCCAGGTAAGTCCCTCCCATCTGTAAATAACAAGTGCCACTGCTAGTGATCGAGGAGCTGTGTGTCCTGGGGCAGTACAGCAGAAACTCTAAAATAAGGAGGAAATGAGCACTGAAAAAAATTAGGAGCAAGAAACCAGTAGTAGTCACTCCTTAAGGAGATTTCTCTGGAGTCTCCAAGTAGCAAATCTGTCCCAGGTAACACCACAAAAAATGCAACACCATATACTCCCTCTGAGTGGCAGAGGTCTCTGGAAGCTGAGATACTAAATACTGGGAGAAATTTCTTTTCTCCCCATTGGTAAGATCTTAGACAGAAAGGTTGTATACCAGGAACAATAAACAACAGCATTTTCTACCAAAAGGGTAAAAAAACAAGGAAAAGGAGGCTGAAGGTTTCTTAACATCCAGAGAATTTGGCTTTGAAATTTCCCTCCTGGGAATGGTGCAACTACAGCATTGGTATTTCAGTCAATTGTAAAATCCACCTCTACTGCCTAGTTTCCATCTGACTAAAAAAAAACAAAAAAGGAAAAGAAAAAGAAAAAAGGGTGAGCAGGGTTTATCTTAGTAATGCAAAAGCTTCAATTTTTGTTGTTTTATCTGTATGCTTTAAATATAAAATATGTGCAGGTCTGTGAGGGCTGAGACTCAGACTGTTGCTTTGCTTCCACTTATTTCTGTGTGCCAATTAACAGCGTTCTGTGTTCCAACAAAGCACAGGCAGCTGAGATGTCTGGCAATCACCTCAGGAGAAGCTCAGCCTGGAGAAAGGTATTTCTGGACTTGCAGTGCCTCTATTTAAACATCTTGTAAAAAAAATCCACAAATGAACCCTTAAAAATTCAGACTGAAAGGACATCTAGTGATCCTTCAGTTATGGTAAGTACTACTTCCAAAAAATAATCTTGGCCAGAAGGAGAGATAATAAAAATCATCAGGAAGCAATGTCTGGACCTCTTGCAGAAATCACATTTGTGTCCTCCGCTGACCTTTGCAAATATATGTGTGCAAATTGACTGTATGTATTCTTTAAAATCAATAATACTAACTGATAATACAGAAATGTGAGACTAATGGATGAAGAATTAAAATGCCAAACCAAAGGGTTAAAATTCATATTAATATAGACAGCTAAGGCCAAGTCATACTGCAGAAATGAGGGCAGCGGGTCACTTTGACAGCTTGTCCGTACTTAATGGAAGTTTATTGACCCAACTGTGTGAAACCGCAGTGAATATTGCATATCACTTTGTCACATGGAAAAGCCACGTTTATAGATTTCTGTGTCATCAGCAGGAGTGAAAAATCTTTTTTGAATCCCTTTTCAGATCAACATGGTCTCTTCATAAATTTCTACTGCAGGCATATCAGTTTATTTTCTAGTCTTAGACATCTGGAGTTTTTTCTCATTTTAAAGAGGCCCAGATCATGAGACCCTCTCTGCAGAACCTTGCAGAAATAAAATCAGCAAGGAGTTGAGTCAGTGCCATACAAAATGTAGCTCCAAGTACTGTCCAGGTGAACTTTCCATTGCCATATTTCACACCACCAATATATTATTTGGCTGCATTTAGTGCTTGTGCACACAGTAGTTTACAATTTTTTGTGCATTAGCACCCTTGTTCTTGGCGATACATTAACACTAATGGTGGTTTGTCTCTGAAGGTGAATTTTCATTGTAAATTGTGGACAGGAACAGGAGACATACAGTGATTTTATATAAATATCACAATCAGTTTCCATAGTTAGTATGTGGTGTCCCTAATTTCATATATTGCATGAATGTAGCATAAGAAAAAAATCCTTTGGTATCAATAATGATTAAAAACCAGACAGGAATGCTTTGACTTTCTGTACAATTTGGATCAAGATAAGTCTCTTTTCTACATTGTTACAGAATCAGTCTGAAGTATAGGAATTTATATTTTAAATCTACCAGCTTATCTCCTGATTCACTGAAAATAGTCAAAAATCTGGAATTTCTGATGTGATTTAATTTTAACACTTTCAGCTATTGAACCAGCCAAATTAAGAAAATTTCAATAACCACAAGGCCTTGTTAAATATCAAGAGAATGAGTGAAGATACTTAAATGTTGGATTTAAGTTTTGCAGCCCACAAGTTTAATTTAAATTATTTTGAAATATCTATTTTGAGTAACTTATTCATTTTGATGTATTGTAATTGTGAAAGACAATTAAATGCTTCCACTTTTCCCTGTTCAAAATTGGATTACATTCCTGAAAATAATGTCAAATGAAAAAACTTATTTTTGGTAAAGAACTCTTCCACTGAACATTTTTGCCTCTCTTTATTTGCAAGTATTTTTAAAATGTTCTAAATTCCCACATTTGGTCAGCAAAGGCTAAACATGTGTGGGGGTGCACGGAACAGAAGCGGTTTTTAATTTAGGGGAATTAGCCTCAGTAGGACCAGGCTCTGCTCACTTCGACAGCTGCAAATACTGGCACACACTGAGGTAAACATGTTTAAATTACATAATTTCCAGACCACTGATTTTTTTGCAACTAACTCCAGGGCACTTCCCTTGAAAGAAAAACTCAAGGACAGATTTGTGATGCAACATTATTGTATCCATTAAAAAATGCCAGAAACATTCTGCTCTGGCTCTGTATTAAACATATTGTCCTAATATGTGATTCATGCAAGTCTTCTGCTCCCTCCAACTGGACTGAACGGCAGCAGGCACTAATATCCTGGACTAACAATAGATGCATTTTCTTTGAATTTCACATGTTTGTTTGTGGCTTTTTTTGTCTACCAGAAATTTTCTGATCTTTTCTGGGTGGTTTATTTCTCTTTCATTTTCTGACCTGACACTGAGAATAAAACCATGAGTCAGTGCAGCAGCCATTAATCATCATTCCATTACTGCTGTATTCACAAGCTCACAAAGTGGCAAAGAAGTTAAAGATTTTTATCAACTTAAACATAAAGTCAAATCCTGGCATTTCTATGTTTTAAAAGGTGTGTTGATCTACATACATGCTCTCCTTGCTTCCTTCCCCACTTCTGTCTCCTCAAAACGGGTGAAGCACTTGATGAACAAAGGAGGATTATCTCAGGGCCAGCTCCCAGCAGTCTCAGTTTTCTTGGAAGGCATCTTCCTTTTGGGTAGTCCTACAGAGACAAGTCATGTTGATTGAAGAGGAAGCAATATCCTAATTGAGTAAAGGTGTTGGGCTGGTGAGGTATTTGCAAGGAATGCTTCTCAGCTAATTGTTTAGAATAGTCAATGTAGAAGAAATATTGGTGGTCAGTGAGGTGGAAAACAGGATAGGAAAGGACAAAAGGATTTTTAAATTCAAAATTTAAGCAGTATAGAAAGACACATTCTCAGGTTGATAGCTGGCATTATTATTTCCATTGTACCATATGTTTCTTAAAAAAAACTCACCCAGAAATCTAGCACAGAAGCCTCTTCCAACATCACTGTGACCCCTACCCTGTAAGGTGTTCCCAGATGAAATGGGAATTGTGGGTATGTTTGTCTTTGATTACTTGTGGTATCTTGAAGTATAAGTGATAGCTCTTCGTGTCAAAGACATGTATTGATGTGCAAATAACATAAGTCAGATTAAAGGCAGGAGAAACACATGATGTTTCCTAAGGTGGTTAAATCTATTTCCTAGTTCAAGTATGGAAAACCAAACAATTCTAGAATTTATTTCACCTGGAGCCTTTTCAGAGCATGGTGTGGTAGCTTTGCTTCCACAATATCAGTTTGCCATGGAATACCACATAATCTCTTGACTTTCAAAAGCATGAATCAGTTGCAGTCTCCTGATTGCAAAGGGGAGTAACTCAAAGGCTGATGGTGCTAGGCTTACCAATGAACTTTCAGAAATGAGAATGGATGTGGACCTCTCCCTCCTGTGCTAGGTAGGTGAAAAATCTTTTCATGAAAGAGAAATTCGAGGAGGCAGCAAGGCAGGAGAATTTTTGGGACAAGAACAAGCATCCAGGGCTCTGCTTGTCCTCTATAACTTCATGTCTTGTGAGTAGAGTCATCAGTAGCTCAAGCTGATATAATGTTAAGAGGTTTTATAAGGCAATTAATTCTCTAATATGTAGACAGGGCATTATTTTGTGACTCACCAGTGCTTCTTTTAGTAGTGCTTGACTGCAGCAGAAACACCCATGAGATAACAAAAAATAATTGCAAGAACTGCACCTCTTGTCCTCTAAGAAATTCTCCTAATCTGCCAGGAGATCATAGTTGCTTCTGAGAGTACCATAATGAACTTGCACTAAGTGATAAAACATTATGGGACTCCTTTAGTCAAAGAACTTTTACTCTCACACTTCTGGTGTTTTACAAAGTATTAGCTCATTTAAAGAAAGATTTAGCAGAAAATCAGGATGTGCTTCTCAGGGCCACAGAAGAAATGGGGAATAATGGAAAAATATTGGAGTGCTGAATAAAATTAAACACTAATTCCAGTACTTTTTTTTTTCCTATCATCTCTGTTACTGGTGAAGATGAAAACACCAATGGCAATAGTTAGACAAAAGCTGCCCTTGTGGAGGCTTATGTTGTCTAATGTTTCTTGCCAAGAGGACATTTCCAGGCCCATTTTCAGATTGTAGAGCCTGTCAAAACAGTCCGAATAATTCCCCGAAGTCTCATCATTTCCCTGTAAGTGTCATGACAGCTTTGATAGATGCCTTCATTTCCATATAATAGTCAAAAAGGCAAGAATATTTTTTATTTCTTCTCAGCAAGAATAAGATTTTCAGAAGTCTTTGGTGTTCTGAAACTGATCCAATTAAATTCAATATGTTTTCTGACTAGCTTAAAAGGGAGAAAGAAGTTAGGGCCATGTAGAGCACTTTGGAAAATCCTACACTTCTTTTCCATGTATTATTCAATCCCTTTATGTGCTTATGCAAGCTCACAGGGTGCAGTACAAAATGCTCATACCCACACCCTTGTCAAAGAGTACTTAACAGCTAACAACCCTCTGCCAAAAAAATCTGAACTAAGTCTTAATTTAAGAACCATTCAATTTTGTCATATTTCCTTATGGTAATTTTTAACAAAAGTGAATCACTACTGACAAACACCCCTTTAACAATGGTATATTAATTGAATTAAGATGGAGAATAAAGGAGGCATTACAGGCAGTTAAGTGTGAGAAAGCATGTTCTACACTGAATAATTAATTTTCATTCCAAGATAAAAATGTTGCCCATTGATTTACAACCCCTTCTGGCTATAAAGCCTTTTGGTGGAAACCTGATTCTTAATTATTGTCACAGGAATGCTAAGCTTGTCAAAAAGCTATTTCCATCGTGATGATCAGCCTTAACTGCTTGGAGCAATTTTTGTGCCATACTTAACAGCTGCTTCATCATTTGTTATCTTTTCAATTGAGCACTCTATTCCTACACGGCTCATAATCTCCACGGAAGAAAGAAACACACATGCAAACACACATGTGCTTGCATACAAGTACATGCTCTCCTCAGCACAAACCCTCAACAACAGACTGTCTCTGCTTTTCTTTATTAAGCAAAGAGTTCAAACATTTCTATGAAATGCTAGTGGGATATTTGGACTGTGGCATGTACAGATACTCTCAAAATAACACAGAAGGCTCAAAGCATCACATCAGCATTTTCAGTTTACATAGCTCTGTCTATGTTTCACCATATTTTTGTCTGCTAAATTAACTCCTTTCAGTGACAGAACTGAAAATAGACTGATTACTCCATTAAAAAAGTAAGCAGAAACATGCCTTTCCCTAAAAACACCATAGTCATATATTTATTACACTGAACCTAGATGTTAATAAATTTATGTCCTCTCCTTGGTATAGATTTTGTATTCCTCATGTAGCTATTTTATTCAGAAATTTTATAAGGTTGAATGTTTTCAACCTGGATGAGTTTAGCAGAAAGTAAAGAGGGAGGGATGTTAGTTGCTTCTTCCTCCTACAAAATGAGAAAGGAATAAAAATGAGGAAATTTGTCTTCCTCATCTAATGACACTAATTGCCAGTATGACAGTATCTCCTGTAAGTATTTTAGTTCTTCACATGGAAGTGCACACAAGAAAATTTGCTGGTTCATTGGTTCACGATGTAAATCAATTCAAACTTAATTTGAGGTACTTCATTTAGGCTCCTTGTTTGAACTAGTGATCTGTGGCAAATCTTGTTTGTGCAAAAGCAGAAACAGAAGTTAATAGATATAGAGTGCCAAATTGTGTTGCCAGACCAACCACTTGAACAAAGTTTTTACCTGCAGGTTTGAATAGTAAACAAGAACGTTTGTAGAAAGTTATCTTGACATGGTATGTAAATATTATTTGCTGTCAAGTGAAAACATGAATGTGTCTTTGTAAATTTGCTGAAGTATGAGTTGGGTGCATTTGTGAAATAACTGCTATCCAAGTGCAATTTGGAAGCTTTTCAGGGGATATTTATTTATTACCAACAGCAACTGGCATTTTATGATAAGATAATATAAACAACTGTTCTTCATTAGAAACCCAAACTATCAATGAAGCACATGCTTAGCTCTATTGCTGGAACTATTCAATTCTGTGTTGGTTTGGAATTTAAATGATTTTTTTATGGAGTATTTTATATTGTACATGTACCTATTAAGGTTAAAATACAGTCATCAGGATTATTCGGGCAGGACAAGAGGGACTGGAACAGGAAAATTCAAGTGCTTTTGCATATATTACATATCTGAAACTCCTCTTTACTGTTACCATGATGATAGACTAACCACGAAAGCATTTGTATTGTGTTTTTAGGTTTTTAGAGCTCCAGATGGAAAAATTATCCTTTTGAGCTAGGCAGTTTAAAAACACAGAGCTCCACCAAAACCTGAACAGTACTTCTAACTATGTAGGCACCCTTGTTAATTTTCACTTTAACATCATCAGCCTGTACACAGAAAGAAATACATTTTCTCCAGCCCTTCTGATGTGTCGCTGTACAGAGATACCAGCTGTGCCTAAAAGCTCCAAGTTTCTCCACTACAAATTCAGTCCAGACATATCTAAAGAATTTTCCTTCAGCATACTTAACCTACATAATTAATTCTAAATGGTTTTGAAGAATCTGAATATATTTGAATGTTAAAATTTCCAGGTTGCACCAGGTGACATCAGGACAACCCACCCCAAGCACTTGTATGAGGGGAGAACCTGGGCAGGTCTAAGCCCTGCAACAACTGGATTGATGCAGGGAAGAGGGATCATCCAGCACAGCAGAGTGAGAGAGAAATACCAGAGAGGTATGTGTACAAGGACAAAGACCTATGCAGGGAGAAGATACTCCATATAACCATGATTTTGTTTTCTTTAGTTTTCCTGGACAATGATCTAAGGGAGTGAATTGGTTGGGTTTGAGACTGTGGCCAAGCAAACATTGTGGCACTGTGGGGGCACCTCAGGGCTGTGCTTGGAGATGCAGGCTCAGATGGAGTTCTCTGTAGTTACAGACTAGACAGGCTGGGCTCTGCTTACCTCTGTGTGTGCTTTTCTTGCCAAGGTTTTATTTCACTTTGGCCAGGCTGCACTGGGTGCTGGTCACCACTCTTGCTCTAAGGGGTGGAATGTCCAGGAACCACTCTGACTCTGGGACAAGCTAACCAGACTCCTCCCCAAATTCTATCTGGGCATATTCTCTGCCCAGCCAGCTTGCTGCTCTTCAGACATGCTCTTCCATTTGTTAAATAGAAGAGCTTTCATCATTTTTTAGAATAACTGACAAGAGGACTGTGCTCTTAGTACTCTGGTCAGAAGAAAATTTTTCCATTGTGACTCCTTGTTAAATGATTTTATATTAATCTCCAGTTCTGAAACTGATTGCTATGATCACCTGTAGCCCTGAGCTCAAATTGCAACCTGTTTTTGACTCTTTCAGGTTTGGTCCCAAGATGCACCCTTCTTTAAAGAGTTTAGTGTTGTTGTCCTGCAAAAGACAGTAAGTGGCATGTAAGTTATTTACAGAAGTGGGACATGGGGATAAAAACATTTTTGTTGATTTTTGCAAAGATGAGTCTATTCATATTTGGGCCACAGAGGACTCTGTCATATAAAGTATTTGTATGTGTGACATGGGCTGCTGAAAGCAAAAAAAAAAAAAAAAAAACCAAAACCAAAAAACAAAACAAAAAAAAAAAAAACAAAAACAACAACAAAAAAAAAAAAAAAAAAAAAGGAAAAGGTTTTGTTTAGAGGGCTCATCTGACTTAAAGTGTTTCTGTCATCCTTTAAAATGCTGAACCTGAGGCTCATGTGTTGAGTCCAGCTGAGGGTCTGGCCCATCATTTGGCATCTGTGGGAGAGAGTAGGGAAAGCAGTGAGTGAGAGTCTCCAGTTCCTGAATGCCGCTGGTCAGACACTGCTGTCAGCTATTCCACATGTAACATACTGAAATACAGGGATTTACTTGCTAGCCCCAGAGAAGGATAGAGGCATTCAAGTGTTACTTTATACAGGCAAAATGCTCAGCCTACATTCTTAGATACGTGTGTAACCACATGAATGTATTCTCTGCTTTTCTCCACAACGCACAGAAAAGTATTTTTCACTTAATATGGAAATAAAATATAAAATAAACTTCTAGAATACAAACAATTTCTACCCAATGGCATATAAAAAAAAGGTGAAAATAGATTCTTTCTTGAACAATGTCTCCCTCCATATTATTTCACAATTTGTGAAAAACAAGATTAAGAGCACAAAAAACCTTTAAAAAATCAAGGAATTCAAACATGAAGTCCTGCAGTGTCAGAATAACAGATGTGCTAAGATAATCTGTATCTGTGGAATGATATGTAAAGTGATTTGCCTTGTCTGAGATACTTGGCAGGGAAATATGGATAATTATATTGCCTTGTACATTACCTTCTGTCAACATATATATACCTATGCACTTGGGGCCAGTTGTATAGGTAGAGATAAAAAGAGAGGGTAACTAGGTGTGACCTGTCTTAGAATTCTTAATAAGATACCAAACAAAAAAGGTCAGGAGGATGGGGCTCTTTAGAAAATATCTCTCAGATTCATCCCAAATAGGAAGAAGGTAGGTGTGTAGGTGTCTGCCAGGAGAATAATGTGTCAGGATGCACTGAACATCTGCCAGGTTCTTGGAAAGCATTTTGTCAATATTTTGATAAGGCAACCAGAGATATGTGAGGAACAGAGAAAAGGCTGATGAGAAAGGAGAAACTGTGAAATGATAAAGATTGCAAGTTGTAGTAAAGGAACATAACAACAAGAACAGGAAAATTGCTTCAGGAAGGAAATGTCACTATCATAGAGAATTGGAAGGCTGGCTTAAAGGAAAAAAATAATTAAAATCTTTTTTAAATGAAAATTTTTTGAGAAGACAAATGCAAATCATCTCTTAATGGAGGAAGAGCAGTGAATTAATTTAGACGATGAATGCATTAACATGTTGCTTATGAGATAAAAGTTGTAGGCATTTTGGAGAGATATCTCTAAGAAAAACATCTCAGCTGTTGAGGGAGTAAGAAAATCGAAGCAAATTCTGAGACTTTTAAAGGTAGAATGCAGTGTTCTTTGTCTAGACTCCAGTCCTGGAAAATAAATAATTGAAATAAAGTCTTAGATTATATAATAGGAAAATTTTTGGCTGAAGGTTATGGCTTTTCCTCATAGAACTTCTTCTCTTGACTGACCGAAGCTGACATTGCCCTTGACATCAAAGACTGCATCACTTTCAGATCTGTCCCCAGGCCACCTTCTTTATCTGATTTTCTCTAATACAAATACAGAACCACTTAGTTCTGCCCAGGAACATGCTTCTTTTCTGCTTATAGCAGAAAAGTCCTACATGAGAAGGTATTTTACAAATCTAGCTCAGGCTGGAGTGGTTGAAATCCCTGTCAACAACCATCCTGCTCTGTCACCTCCATGAAGGCAGCCTGGGTCGGAAAGGGCTGGCATTACCATGGCAAAACACAGGACTGAGACCTGCAGCACCCAAGCAGAGTTTTGTCACTGCATAGGATGACCAGTCACTCCTAGTCACTCCAGTCACTGCCTTGTCACTCCTTTCTTTCTGCTGGAAATATGAGGCAGCATATTTCTACAGTTTAACAAATCGAACATTAAAGTATGCATGTTTTTTCCTTGAGGACAGAATGAGGAGGCAGCTGAAGCACTTATGAAAGTCTTAGTTCACTACCTAATATGCTCCTAGAAGGTGCTTGTATACTGCAGCAAAGAAGAAAGCAGAATTGCTGTTTCTTAGGACTGTATTACATTCTATTAATTCTTATTTTGGCTTTTTATCAGAGCTCAGTTTGTCTCCCTTTTTTTTTTCTTTTTTTTTGCTCAGAATCTGTTGTCTCTCCTTTTCTGTTCTAATTGTTAAGATCTTCATGCAGCTGAGCTGTTTCTTTAGAGAGCCTTTGTTTGATTGTAATGTAACCTGAGAGCTCAGCCACCATGTTCAGCGGTAAGGAATTTTTTGCAGCAAAGGTGCCAAGGCATTGCTTCTTTTGATTTTCTCTTTCTTTTCTTTATTTAATTGCCGGGTGAAGGAAGATACTTGCAGAAATGGAAATAAAAGACCCCCCATTGTAAGTGTCTTGATTTTGTGTCTTTCTCCGCACTAGAGAATGTGTCATCTGCTAATACAAAGGGTGATTTTGCCTCAGTAAAAGGAATGTAATTTCTGGGATCTCAACTCATTTTACTGCTGTCTTTTGGCTCCCATCCAGGGATGCATTAAGGGATATGCTTAATTGTAATCATGTGAACAAATGAGAAGTCCTATTGATTTGCTTATGGTTTGGGTTGTGCCTAAGATCTGTGTTTGGTCAGTGCTTCAATTCTACTTTTAAAAAGGACAGCTTCTCCTTTCTGCTATGTATTAGACACAATAGAGAAAGTCCTCAGAAGGAAGCAAACATTCACTGGCCAGGACAGCCTTAGAGAGAGTTGATGGGTGCTGAATTGGACTGGCAGGAAGAACCACAGAGACATAAAGGAGAAAATTATGAAAAAATACAATGAAGAGCAACAGGAGGTTAGGGAGGTCAGTGAGGAGGGAGATGGCGTAATGAACAGTCACCTACTGCCTGACTCTGCTCGAATACTCCCTCAGGTCTCATTGTAGGAGAATTACATAGCAGTGATCATGCATGTCGTGGAAGCCCCTATGAGCAAGAGCAATAGAAAGGCACTGGCATCCTTTGGAAGAGATCAGCTGTTTTTAATGCTCACCTTATCTGAGAGCTGCCACAAGGCTGCCTTTTGTACCGGATGTTGGAAGAATTACTTGTTTTCATTATTATGTTAAAAAAACCCCTGATAATGGCAAGGTTGGGACAAAAGGCCTACAACAGGCGTGATTTCACAATTTGAACATATTTGGGGGGTCATAAAGGAGATCTCCTATACCAGAAGGAGGCAAAGCAAGCCTCTAAACAGACAGTGATGAATCATCCATACCAAAAGGCCCCATGAAGTTCTGCTCAGCTGCACACCCACAGTGGCGTGTACCACAAAGGGATATGAGCCATTTTGAGGAGCTAAACTCAGAGTATCCAAGTCAACAGTGAATGCTCGTAACTACTGTGTTCTAATTTGGATTGTCCCTCACAAAGCTGAATTAGCTAAGGGTTGGGTGTACAGTGTTATCATGAACTACACAGAATAAGCTTTTGTTGTGATTGCCTAGAGCTCTTTCATAAATGAAACAGCATGTAAAGCTGTTAATCAAGATGCTAGGCATGTTAAAATGGAATAAATAGAGAATTAGAACCAAAAAAAGTAATTTTCATGTGTAAACCTCACAGGAGATTTCCTGTCCACGTCTCACTTCCGCTCCATTTTATAACTAAACCCAAACAGTTACTCCAGCTTTTCCAAAGGTAGAGCCATCTTGCAATCTTCCCAAGCATATCCCCTGCCCCAAAACAAATTATGTGGGGAATCTTGACCACTTCTGGGTATATAGCTCAGCATTAGTCTCAGGGAAAACAGTGAAAATGCTGATGTAAAATGTGATCAATGAATGAATAAAGGAAAGAAGTATAATCAATGTTAGTCAACACTTTTGTGGAAATAGGTCCTGAGAGATGTACAATTTTATCACATTTATATATGTGGGATCAACCTCTGTTAAAATGGGTATACTTTAATTTTTAAAGGTATTTTCTGGTCTGATTAAAGACTAATACTCTATAGGAATTATGAAGTATGAAATAAATGGTCTGTGAACCAACAGGTAACAAAAAAATTATCAATTGAAAAGGAGAAACGAAAAGACCAAGTCTCTAAAACTGGAAGAAACTTTGACTTGGTTTGACATTTTGTCAGGGCAAATACAGATATAGAATGATTGTTGAAAAGTTCTGTGGATCATGAATGGATTGAAAAAACGGAAAATAAATTAATTAGGGCAGAGAAATGTAGCCTGGTAATTTGCCCTGCATAACTTGGCAAAAGGTTTCATACAAAAAACCTTCAAATAAAGTCAACAGAACTGGAATGCAAAAGACAGGACAGGAGATTGTGTCCTAGAAAAGCACAACTATTGAGATTAGAGGGCAAAATTAACCTGAACGAAGAGGTAAGATCCAAATATGGGGAGCTGTGTGATTCTAGTGTGACTGGTTCTGTTGGAATACCACATCTTGGTCCAGGATTCTCACTTTGAAGAAGATACTGAAAAATTTGGGTATAATTCTTTTTAAAAAAAATGAACATAAAAATTATTCTAGAGCTGAAAAGATTACGTTACAATGAAAGGTTTACAAGGTATTGTCAAAACCAAAATTTAGGAGTGATCTGTCTGCAATTTCCAAGAAATGACATGAATTTATATTGTCGTTTGCTAAGAGTTTTTCTTATTTGGTAACAAGACCAGAAGTAGAGAAATCTAAAGAACTTTACATTTTCAGTGAAATTGAAACTACTTTGGGAATGTTTGTGAAACATCCTATTTCAGTGTTTATTCTTAACATCAACTTTCTAACTCTTCTATCAGTTGACATTGCTATTGATAATGTTATTGATACTGATGGTATTTTATTTATAGTTGGGCTCTTCAGGCTTTGCACCCAAATTCTTTTGGGTTATATTGTTTTAAGAAGAAATACTTTCTCTAACAGTGACTTTCTTTCAACTGTGTAGTCCCTTAAGCCGAGAGACAGACCCCTCTTATATTAGAGTATCTGATTTGCAGGGTGAAGTTCCTGTTGTCTGTAGAAGATATGGCAAGTAATCACTACCCCTGTAACTGGCCTGGAGATAGAGCTAATACAATAATTTGCCTTTCTTTGGGCTTTTAAATGATATCTTATTGCTAGCACAGGCAACACAAACACAACCTCTGGGCCTGTGAACACTAGCAGAGTTTTAAAAACCAGATATTTTTTATCCTGAACAGCTATCGAAGTCTGTTTGCCCAGCTGAAGATTTTGCTTCTTTTATCAGAAGGATAAATCTTGTGTCAGTGTAATGGGCTGTGTCAAATGTGGTCTGGCACACACTAAGTAAGGAATAATACTCCCCAAGGTTTGCCTCCACCACCTGAGAAATAGGATATATTGTAGGAAACATACCCTGAAGTATAGGGTTTTAATCATAGACAAAAAAAAACCAACAACAACAACAACAACAAAAACCACCAAAAAAAATCTGGATGAAAATAAAGGTGAATGAAATGGTTTGATGTTTTTAAGATCCTACTTTGGGATAAATGAAAACACTTTTCATCCTTTTCATGACAGAGGTATATTTGGTTGAAACTCAGCTTAATTTCACTTAAATCAGTAAGACTTCTGGTTTTCATCAATTATAACCTTGATTGTCTTTTTCATTGATTGAATTTGGTTTCACATAGAGAAGGAGCCAAACTGGTAACAGAAACTGGGTTATAAGGGTCATGAGACATTGGAACAGGTTGTCCAGAGAAGAAGCGGTAGATACGGCAAGTCTGGAAGTCTTCAAGGTCAGTTTGGATGGGGCTTTGAGCAACCTGCTCTATTGGAAGGTGTCCCTGTCCATGGCATGGGGGTTGGAACTAGATGATCTTTCAGGTCCCGTCCAACCCAAACCATTCTAGGATTCTATGAAAATTTATCTCTTTTTGGTTCTGTGTTTTAAATGAACTTACATGAAAATACAAAATCTTCAGTTAGATTTAAAATTCAACTCAAGAATATAGACCTGCATGTCTCAGTCCAAGCTCCAGATTGCTGAAGGCTGATTGTTCAAGATGACCAAAATCTTTGAATCTTAAAAGAACCTTAACAAACCCTTCTCCACAGGTCTAAGACAACTACCTTTCCTTAAGAACTCTCTCTATCCTACTTACTTGGTATCTATATCTTAATCTTCCTGAATGCCTTTTAAAAAAAATTTTGATCTTAATGCTATCCTTTGATAAAAAGCGTATTTATCAACAGAAGTACTCAGCATTTTTCATTTCTATGTTGTTTACCAATTTAATTCAAAATAAAAACATGCAGTTCAACAATTAGGGGCTGAGAATATGTATTTAGGGCACAAAATTTTAACTATGCCTTGGGACTTAAATGGGCACTGAAGTCCTGAAGACTCTTGCGAGATTTGACCACTTACTCATCCAGGCTTCACTGAAAATCTTCACTGCAGAAAAAAAGTATTAAATAATGTTATGCTTTATTAGGAAACCACCAGTTGGTTGAAATCACAACCCATCTCACCTGCACAATACAGGTGAAGCAATACCAGTTTAAAGTTTCAATACCACATGTTGCTAAAAAGCCTTTTCTCTGCTGCCTTCAACTACTAATTTATTTCCCATTATACCTAGAAAAGAAAAAAAACTTTTCTTCCTGTATAAATTCTTGTTTCATAGCTTGTAGCCATTTAAATTAAATTGACCAATAACTATTAAACTTTGATTGGTGTTAATTTACTTGAGGAGTATAGCTGGTTATAGCTATTTGTACAAATGAGCATCATGCTGCATGTGCTATCCTTGGAGATGCCTTTGGCAGGGCTGGAAATTGCAGGTCTGGGCATGAAGTAGGATTTTCTCTCAGAGATATTGATTTGTTTGCTGTGAAATATTTTAAATTGCTAAATAAAAAGTGCTCATAGCCACTGAGCCACAAGTAACCTTAATTTTCTACCTGTTGATATGGTCATATCTGCTCCTGTGAACTTAAAAGTCCTCCACAGTTGGTGGTCATTGCCCTCATTGAGAAAGTATAGGTATGGTGTCCACTTGAAGAAAAGTTTCTTCCTCTGTGCACAGCAGAAATGATGTGGCTACCCAGAGGGAGTGCCACAAAAGCATTCAGGTCTCCAGTCCTCAGGCTGCAGGGAGTGCCGGAGCCTGGTGCTGCTCTCAGATGGCAGCAGGGAGAACAGGTCTAGGGAGTGTGATCAGGTCAACAATCTGCTCAGCCCAGTGGTGGTGCTGGGAGATGAAGGAGAAAGGCTAAGAAGTATTAGGGACTCTTACCACCAGGCAGAAAA
Source organism: Aleadryas rufinucha (assembly GCA_013397815.1). NCBI lineage: Eukaryota > Metazoa > Chordata > Aves > Passeriformes > Aleadryas > Aleadryas rufinucha. The sequence goes on along the minus strand of VZTH01006494.1, from coordinate 1,443,737 downwards.
GGGGGACCTTAGAAATTGAGGGGAGTGGAAAGGGGTTCTGCTTGGGGTGGCAGGAGAATCCCTTCCCAACCTACCCCACCTTCACAGGCGCCCTTATACAGTAGGTATGAGGCCCTCGTATCCAAGGCCCAAGGAAATGAGGATGAGGGAAAGAGAACATGGATTTTGGGATGGAAAAGTTGCTTAGGGCAGGGCAACCTATCCGCTGGATCATGACATCCTCAACTAAATAAAAAATTGGTGAAGGGTAATTGGTGACCCCCTTTTGAGATGAATGGAGGGCCTGATATGCTGACTAGACCATACCCATAAGGAGGTGTGTTGCCTCCCTGGGGCCCAGGTGAGATATATCACCAAGAAACTTCCCAGCCTGGTATGGCTCACTAGTTATTATCCACTACTGATTTTCCAGGTGGGTAACAAGGAGGTCCCAGTAAGGGACAATCAAAGGGCCTCAGGGCATTGGGACAACTGGTCAAGGGATCTGGAGCACAAGATGTGTTCTTTTATGTGCTTCAGGTTGCAGGAAATGGTGTGGCAAGAAACAGGAAAATCATGCAGGTGAACACTTGGCTTTGAGACTGGTGTTACCAGTAGAATTTTGGTTCTTTTGATCATGGGTTGGCTCAAATGACACCAAGACTGCTGGCAACAAATGGGATCCTTCTGTCTCAAAGGGCAAAAAGGCTCTTAGCTCAGGAGTTACCAGGGCTTATTAAAAGAATTTAAACTAGGTTTGAAGGGGGATGGGGTCACAGCCAGGCTTGACAGTGACAAGGTGTCAGAATGGGAGAACTACAGTGACCACCCTAGTAGGAAAATGAGGCTTAAGAGAAAATACCTTGATCAAGCACAAGTAGCCAAAGGCATAATCCATATGGGACTATGAGGCATCCCTTTGCTTCCCTACTGGGATACTGACATTATCAAATTCTACCATAAAGTGCCTGTACACCAAAACACTCAACATGGGGGACAAAGAGGGGGAGCTAGAGATCTGTGTGCAGGCCTTTGGTCTCATTGCAATTACAGGTGTGGTGGGATAGCTCACACGACTGGAACGTTGTCATGAAGGGCTGCTCGCTGTTTAGGAGAGACAGATCAGGAAGGTGCAGTGGCAGAGTTGCCCTCTATGTGAGGCAGCACTTGGGGCGTATTGAACTATCTCTTGAGACACATGACGAGCATGTCAAGAGCTCATGAGTCAGGATAAAAGGGCAGACTAGTTAGGGTGACACTGTTCTGGGTGTTTGCTACAGGCTGTGTGATCAGGAGGAAGTGGATGAGGCCTTCTACAGGCAGATGGAAGCAGCCTCAAAGTCACAGGGCCTGGTTCTTTTAACCACTCTGAAAAGCAACACAGCAAAGCACAAACAGTCCAGGAGGTTTCTGGAAAGCATTGATAACAACTTCCTGAGTCATAGTGGAGGATCCCACAAGGAATGGTGCACTCCTCAACCCTCTACTAAAAAACAGGCAAGGCCTTGTTTGAGATGTGAAGGCTTGGGACAGCCTTGGTGGTAGTGACGATGAGATTGTGGAGTTTGGTATTGGATGACGAGGAAGGAGGGTCGCAAATAAGATGGACTTCAGGAGAACTAACTTAAGCCTCTTCAGGGATCTTCTTGGAGGAATCCCATGGGAACAGGCCCTAACAGGGAAGAGGGGTCCAAGAGTGTTGGTTGATATTCAGGAATCACTTTCTCCAGGCTCAAGAAAGATGCATCCCAATGAACAAGAAATCAGGCAAAGGGGACAAGAGACCTTTGGGATAAATAATGTACTTCTGTTATTATTCAAGTGTAATCAGGAAATATGCAGGAGATGGAAACGGGGAGGCCATTTGGAATGTATATAGAGAGGTTGTCAGAGTAAGTAGAAATGAGTCAAGGAAAGCCAAGGCCCATCTGGAATTAAATCTGGCCAAGGATGTCAAGGACAACAAGATCTTCAAATACATCTAGAACAAAATGAAAAAGCTAAGTATAATGTGGGCCCATCACTTAATGTAGGGGAGACCCTGGTAAATGAGGATGCAGAGAAGGCAGAGTTACTGAACGGCTTTTTGTGTCTGTCTTCGCTGCCAAGACCAGCCCTTAGGAATTCCTGACCCAGGGAAACAGTGTAAAGGCATGTTGGAAGGAAGACTTTCCCTTGGACAAGGAGGATGGGGATAGAGAATTATAAGTTGCATCTTGTTTCTCAGTGGTCAATGCATGCCTCAGTCTAGCATTCATTTTCAGTCCCCAAAGTGTCTCACAACACTCAAAAACCTTTTAGTTCTTTCCCAACATCCTGTTTCACCAAATGAAGGGCAGAAACATCCATATTAGATGCACAGCCAGCAGAGGAAGAGCCAGGTTTGGAGATAATAAGGCCCTTTCCATCTAAGTCTTTCCTTGGATGGTGTTATAGACTTTCCACACCAATTCTAAAAAAATGCTCGCCCAAATGACATCATAAAGAATTCAAAATGAGCTGTATGTATCATTTGCATTCAGGAAAATCTTTAGTGAAAATCGCCTACAGCTTTCTCTCTCTTTGAGCAGCACACTGACATGATCCAAAAGGAGTGTCTTAATTATGGTAATTACAGGATTTAAAATTCATTAAATAAAATATTGAGGCTATTCAAACTCAGATTTTTGAAGGATTATAGTGTTTGACAACACTATGAAAGGTTTAAGTGCGTAGTTTAACTGCCAGAATTGGTTTGTGTTTAGCCCTCATTACTCAGCACGAAAAACATGTTTTAAGTGGAATCTGCAGCCCACTTTTAACTGTCAGTCTAAATATGTCTATTCACAAGCTGAGAAATTAGCACAGTGCATGATGCTCTGGTGACACCCATCAAGCAAGAACAACTCATTGTTTTACTCCATCTCACATCCAAGTCATGAATTTCTATGCTTTGTTTAAAAAAAAAAGAGAAAAATGATCCCTGTTCTGAAAGGTTGACAGAGGCTTTAAATGGCTAAAGTAAGTCTGAAGTAAATGATAATTCCTGGCTTTCAGGGCCTGCCTTTGTGGATATTGATTGTGTTATGGTGGAATAGGGCTGGTAGGAGGCAGGTATGACTTTTCCTCTCCTATACCCCTATAGCCTGTAGCCGGTACAATGGCATTGTATTTGCACAGTTCCTGCTGTTAAGCAAAGTTGGAGGAAAGACAGAAAAGCAAAAGTCCCTCTGCGATTAAATAATTTCCCAGAACAGTCTCTTGTTCATGGAGAAAAAACCCTCAGAGGTGGCTCATATGCTCCCAGAGGGTCAGCCCAGTACTGAAGATTGGTTTATCCTTAATGACACAGGTGTCCATGTCAGTGCTCCAGTCTCCTGACTTTCCTGTACAGCACAGCAGCTCTGTTCATGCCTTGTACCAACAGCATGCTTCTGCCTTTAATGTTTCAGCATCTGCCCTCCACTCAGTGCTGCTCTTGCCTCAGCTCTGACTCACTGTAAAACAGCCACAGTCACCTTGCAAAGAGAAAGCATGACTCTGTTGGCACTTGTATTCAGTGCCTAAGGAACTTTTCAATTATTCCTGCTACTCTGTTCCATGTTTCAATGAAGTGTGCCCACACACACCCAAAAATCAGTGGCTAAGTTCATTGATGTAAAGAAACCACACTGGTATAAAGCCAGTGCATGTAAGATCAGAATCAGCATCCTAACTGTCAAAAATTGAATATTAGAATTACATTTATAATAGACATTTTTATGGTGTAGGAGGTTCTATCTGTATGCAGTACATATCTGTGACAACAGCCACATAAGGAGTGAAACTACATTTGATTTATGATCACTACATTTAAGATCAGCCTATCTTTCCTAAGCACAGCTCAAGAAGAAAATTTTTAGTAACTACCTTCAGGTTACTTTGCAACAGAGCTAAGATTCAGAAGTTCAGATTCAGAAGAGTGTCTTAAAGCGTCTTGTGTCCACCCATCTAAATATCTTCATTTAAGGCTTGAGTCTTATAGCCTCGGTCCTGGCCCTCCAGGAGTTCTAGATCTGAACTCAGGACAGGAAGTTTTTGTATACTGCATAGCTATAAAAAGCATCAGGTTTGAAATCTGCAGCAAAACCTCTGATGAGGAAAACATCCACATGAAAGTCACTCCTGGGAACCAAACATATGTAAACAGTGTATGGCACCAGTTGCATGGGTGGGGCACAACGGTGTACATACAAACCGAGCATGCATGGAAAATGCAAGTTCTCACAAGAACAGTGGGGCATGTTGACAGAGTCAAAGCAGGGCATTGGCTAGAAAATAAGGAAGAGAAGGCATTCTTGAATGTTTTTACAGATTTTTAGCCAAGTATCCTATCAAACTTATTGAACAATAAATTAATTATTCTAGAAAAATCCAAGAAAATGATCACTTTCAGTACGGATATGCAGAAACAGTTCTTCAACGGGAATGCTGCATTATCATTTTTTGTAGGTTGATGAGCTTTCCTTAAATCATCTGTCAGGTAAATAGTGCTGTGCTTATTTCTGTGGAAGGCAGTTGCTCATTGGGCTGTTATCTCAGCACTTGTCCAAGGGCAAGTCCACACAGGAAAGAAAATAGAGGCTCTGTTTATAGTGGTCTCTGTCTACAGTGTTCCCCCAGGTCGCATGAGAGCATGAGCTCACATTTGGAGCACTGTGTGGCTTGGTCCAGATGTGTCCATCTACTCTGTTGGTGGCATGTGGGTTCCCCTCCCTGCTCCTGAGTGTCTTTGTGTAGCAGACTTACCCCTGCCGTGATCCAGGGGCTAGCCAGCATGAAGGCGATGTGAGGGATCAAGGTGTGACAGTGGTGAGAGTTCAGCCTTGGAGATGTCACAAGAACCAGGAGGCATGGAAGAACTGGGAAATAATTTTCTCCAACCAGGAGAGGGCAGAAACTTCATTGTGCAGTAGGATGAAACCATATATGCACTTCCACAGGCAAAAGTCATCCCTGATTTCCTGAAACCATTAATATTTACTGCATATGTAAGAAATGGAGGACCCTTTTTCTGGTAATCCTCATGGTCAATGGAACACTTTCCTGAAAGACTGCAACCAGAGATCCATTCTCTGCTCTTCATTTTCACATCTATTCCATGCCAGGTACCTTTTATAACCCATCTGCTTCTCACCAGATCAGTAATTTTGTTTTCTTTTCTGGCAGACAGGTCCTCAGAAGCCTTGCCAAAAATATCCTAAGTCCAAAGATATTTTTAAAAGGTGCTAAAGTCAAGAAAAATCCAAGTGAATCCAAGGTAAGTAGTTTGTATTCCTTTCTACTTTCAAATTCTGTAAGAGCTAATAATAGGGTAAAAATATTGAAAGGTAATGAGAGTTCAGAGCAGACATTTTCCCTTTGAAAAGAAATAGAGGAAAGAAACTTTGCAATTGCCTCATTTCAGGAAAGAACTGAAGACCAAGCTTCATTCCAAAATATCAAGGACAATCCTTCACTGTAATGGCATCTTAAGGAGAGTAGCGGGTATGAGCTTTTGTAACTGGTTTTGAAACACTCATTTTGATTTAAAGTTGCCATGCTGAACTCAAAACCAGCTGAATTGCTGCTAATGGGTGAACTGACAGTCTCTTCAGTTTGCAGTAGACAGATGTCAACACTGCAGCTGGAACTAATCATAAGTTGTCATCATGACTGGAAGTAACTGAAACTTTTCTTGAATGTAGATAGCTAGGACTGAACGGACATGAACACTAATTCATCCTCTCACACTTAATATCTCATTGCTTCAAGCAAAGGACAAAGGGGGCAGAAGTTCCATTTCACAGGACATTGGGCAATTTTGACATTTGTCTTCATGTGGATTACAAACAAAACTTGAAAATGTCAACATTTTCGGTGTAAACAAAATAACTCTTTTACTCTCAATTGAAATGTTTTATTTTGACAAAAACTAAACATTCAGATTATTCACTCCTTCTCAGTTATAAAGGAAAGGCACTGGGATGCAGTATCATTCATATGTTTCATCCGTACGATGAAAGCCAGAACTGTTTCCTTCTAAGGACACTGAAAAATGAAATTTCTTCCCCTTTCTGCCTTCAAATAAACCTCTGTCAAGGTTAATGCAACTTCAGGGGGTGTTTTGACTTAACCAAGTGGAATTCTCTTGTTAGAGAGAATTGCCTCTATCAATGTTTTTCAGACTGGATATTACCTTTGAGGGACTTTAGCAGTGCTCTGTGGGCAGGTATGTAATGATGTAATTTATAGGACCATTTAGGTTACTTTGAGACATGTGAGTAGGTCACCACGTTGGTTCCCAGTACTTATCAGTGAAAGGACTTTCATTTCAAACACATTAAAGAATTCTTCCAAAAAATCATAGTTTTGAAGCCACCCAAAAAACCAATGTGGTGATTTATTTTGAATTTTAATTATCTTTAATATGCTTGGAGTACTTTGGGTAGATTGTGCAACCTTTATGCTCCACCTTATAACAGGCATGGATTATGCTCCTGCCTCTCAGTATTTTTTGTACTTTGAAAGATTCCTCCTTGAAAGAATGAAAGCTTTAGAAAGCAATTAAAACTTTTTGCTCACACTAGAAAACAAAGAAAATTTTATGAGTATTGAAAACATTGGACATGCAAATAACAGAGAAAGACGCTCTTTCTTCTGTGGGAAGAAATTTCAAATTTACTTGAACTATCTTTAAGACCTGGTTAAGCAGTGTCAAGTGGACAGAGTAATTCTTGTCTAAGTATATATTTAGTGGTCACAAAATCAAACATGATCACATGATCTTGGTGACATATCTATTACAATTCGTATTGTGAAGACATATTTCAGCCATGGTTGTTTAAGGATGTAAATAAGAAAAGTTACTTAAGGAAAGATCACATTTTCAATAGTCTATTTTCTATAGCTGGGAAAAGAGGGTTTGTTGAAACTGAAGGAGGGAACAGCTACTCAGATGAAAATGAGAGCACATTTTGATTTAAGGAATAATTTGTGGTGGTGATCACTATGAACTTTTTATCACCCTCAGTACCAAAGAATATTACCTCTTTGTTTGAAAGTATGCTTCACAATAAAAAGTTCATGAGAAATTTTTTTGTTTTGTCTTTTGTGTGTCTCTTGTTCTGTGTTGTAGCTTGGGGAGGTCCGCAGAAAGATCACAAATGAAAGTTCAGTTATATCAGAGGAATAGGAGATTTGTGACATACCTCCCTGAGGATAAAATTCCATCTTATTTAAAAAGTAATTAATTTTTTTTCTGTGAAATTATTTTTTTTTTCCTGGGGCTTTTAAAAATTACTATTGCCTAACTGAGTTACCATTCAGACAACAGTAATAGAAGTCTAAATATTGTCTAGAGTCTTCAAATCTAAGTTCTCAAATGTCTCTTCTCTTAAGCTGCCTTTCAACATGTGGCATTTCTACCCCTTTGCCAAGATGACCAATGCAGAGAGGGTCTACAGACATATATAAATATTGTGAACTTGCCAGGTAGCTTGATTTTGTTATTCTTAGGGAAACAGTACATCCCTATTTAAATTCCTGGGAGTAGCTGGTGTGGAAAAATACAATTAATTTTGTAATGATATCAGGATTTGGCCTGCAATCCCCTGCTCAGGGACTACACATAGAGTGTTTTCATAAGTCTGGGCTTTTTCTTTTCAGTCTCACACCAATTCCTTGTTCAGTCTCACACCATCTCTTGCACTGACAAGGAAAAAGACAGAAATGTCAAAGAGCTCTCCATGAGTGGTTTTCTGTGAATTCCACAGCCTCAGTCTCTTCTCCCTCCATATGAAACAAGTTAAATATTAAATTTAAAAGCAAAAGGAAAAAGGACCACTTAAAAACACCCTGTCGAGGCTCAGTCTAGTTTTTCTCCTCTCTCTCATCTGCCTTTCCCAGAATGATTCCTGTGGGGGAAAAAGCACTTAAAATACACTCTTGATCCTGACCCAAGTCCCACTGCTTCCTCATTCCTCTGATGATCAAGACAAAAACCACTTAAAGGGGCTCTTTGGGACAATTCACACACCTCCTTTATTCACATATCTACCTTTATGCTCCAAGAGGTAAAGGTGCTTGAAAAGAAAGGTTCTGTTGATACTCATCTCAGTTTCCCTCTCTCTGCCCTGCTTGTGTTTTCAGCTCATTGGGTTTCTCAAATCTCCTCCTCCCTGACAAAGTAAATCTCACAGCATATGATATCATGGTAAAGATCTTGAACTGAATGTTACCGTATGGCTCCCATTGCATTAACGATTGCTGCATGGGGGAGATATGGATTTTGCAATGACCCAGTAAAATAGCTGGCATGTCATCTTCTGTTTCCTCTTTATAGCAAAGATATATCAAGATATTAAAAATATTTACATTTGCTCTTTGCTATGCACTGAACCATTGGCCAGGAGCAAATTCAGATTTCTGGAACTATATTAAAGCCAGAATTTTATAAGCTCAGCTGTAGTGATGGTGAAAGGTGAGGCAAACAGCACAATGCAGAGGCTGATCACAAGGCTCTGGGGCTTCCTTCAGTTGCTGAAGCAAAGGCATCTGCTACTGATGAAGTGCCTTCAGGTATTTTTCATCCCCTCCAGCTGCCAGTCCAACAGAGTCCAGGACCCTGTAGGTCTGTATCCCATCTGCTGGCAAGTTGCGTGTCCCAGATACTCTTGGGGCATTTAGGGGCGTTAAGATGTTTGGGCAGCCTCACTGAGCTCTGTCCTGCTTCCATCTCTCTGTGGAGCATCTAACTCTTCTTTGAAAAGGAGAGCTCAGATAAGTATGGTTAAGAAGGAAGAAGAAATCTCACTTTCTCCTGCTTATGGTTATATAACAAAAAGAGGAGAAGAAATTAGGAAATATAACCATAATTAAATCATTTTTGTAAAATTGGATTGTCAGCCATTCAAGGCAGAATGAGGAAGAAAAGAAAAGATGTTCCATTAATTTTGTCCTTTTCATCGCATTTTTTTAAACAAAATTTCTTTTATACTTAAACATCAGTTGCAGAAAATTTCCAATCTAATAAAAATTAGAATCAATCTAATCAAATCTAATCAATACATAGACATGCTCCACGTCACATTCAAGGCCTGAAAATTCCTCTTTTATCAGAGTTTTCACTGAAAACTATGCTGTAGAACCAGCTGAACCAAAGACAGTATGTCCATTACAGCCTGCCTCACTGGAAGGAGACAGTTCTGAAAGAAACTGTGAGAGAAACACTTCCATGGAAGGGAGAGAGAAGGAAGCATGGAACAATTCTTTGGAGTGAGACTTCAGCAGCTGTGAGTCCTTTCTTTGATGTGTGCAATGTGCCACTGTCATCAACACAGGACCGGGGTGGTTCCACATGTACCTGTCCTCCCTTATGGCTTCAGTTGAGGCATTAACATTGTTTGCTGAGTGGAAGGGTAGGTTTTTATTCCCAGTGTAGAGAAGCTGTAACAGAAGAACACAGGACAGCTTGCTAGAGCCCCACAGTCACATACTCTTGTTTTGTGTTGGTCCCCAGAGCAATCTTTGGGACACATGTCCAGGTAAAGGTATGTTCACCGCACAGCTTAGCACAGCCACTTCATCCCAGCTTTCTGTTGCTACAACACGCAGAACAAAACAGCTCCCATTGGTTTTAACAGAGCCATTTGGGATCCTAATGAGTACATCTAACACAGCAGCTCTGGCTCTGGACCAGCAATGTGAATGTTAAAAATTATGCATATGTGAAGTAGGATAGTTTGTCATATATTTCTGGAAAGTAGTTTAAAAACTTGGCTTTAATAACGGGCATGTTGACAGCAACTGGGCTTTGATGGCCAAGTCCCTCGGATATCAACCTCTCTAGCAGCAGAACTATTTTGACGTCAAAACAAAACAGGCTATTTACTTTTTGAAGTTAAATTAAATCCAGAGAGTATGATGCTGTTACAGAGCTGGAGTCCTAGGCCATTTCATCCAAATGAGCCAAGCAAAGTATAACTTATGAACAACTCCATAAAGTGCAGGGACCAGGTTTCATTCCAGCAATATCAGTTAAAAAAGTTTATCAGGCCAGGCTAGAGAAGAGCAGCATTAGTGAATTTAAAATGCATAATCCATTTCAAACTTACTTCCTTTTCATTCCCTATCATTGCAAATGGGATGGTTGGCAAATTATTAATTCTTCTGATATTGATGCAATAAGATGATTATTTACAATGAATTAGATCAGTTAAGTAACGCTTATCCAAGTTTAGGTGGAGAGACTTTCCTGTCCTACAGTGGGCTCAGAAGTTTCCTTTGGGATCTTCAAGTAATCCGGCGAAAAGAAAATACTCTGGAGAGAAAGCGCCATGGCTGATGTCCTACTGCTTCTGTTCCCCTTCCCAGAACCATTTCCTCCTTGTCACCTGATGGAAGTATCCATGGTACCTGTCCTAACACTGTTTGCCTGCTCCCCATGCAGTTGTTCTCTCCACTTGCTCTGGGGAAGCTGTCCCAAGTTGCCTGTATCCTGAAATGCTGCCACATTCCCTGGCACATGGACCTCTGCTGGACTGCCTGCCAGGGCCCTTGGCTTCCCTGAGGTCTGTTCTTACTAGAATAACACCCTGGACATACAGAGGAGGACTGTTGGGCAGCCTGATCTTCATACTTGGCCTGATCCTGGCATATAGGCAGCTGGTGTGCAGTGGCTGACCACATCAACTGACTATATCTACTCCAGGGGCCCATGTGGTAGGAACCAGAGGAGCTCTGGACCCCAGCTGACTCCAGGAACATGTATTTTGTTCCACTGCTGTTCCACTTAGACAGAGAGAATCCCCTCAGACAGCTCCTGGGATCAACTTCTCATCCTTCCTTTGGGCAGAAATTTCTCAGCTGAACCTGCTCCCTCTTGAGACTGGAAAAACTTCCTTATAGGGCTCTGAGGCCCCATTTTGTATCAGCTCCCCTGGGAAACAGAAGATTTCCTTGGTTAAGATGGAGGAAGGGCATCCCCCTGCCAGCGAGGAAGGAGTAACCTGGTGTCCCCTCAACACTAGGCAGACACAATCAGTGGGGGTTTATTATCCTGGAATGGACTGTCCAGAATATGTCTGAAAATCTGTTTCTAATACAGATCATTTGGGAATTAGTATATGCTAAATACCTATCAACTTAGACAATACAAGAGGCTGGCTAGGTCCTCAAAGAACTAAATTTAGGAGAAATTATAATCTTTATGCCCTTCAGAAAGATGAAATAAGCAATTTAACAATTCCTGTAAATGACTCTTCATGGCTTTTCTTTTAGCTCTACAGGGAGTCACAACAATTCCCAGTGTTAGGTTCCTTTACATAGAGCATGCTTGTGTCAGCTGATAACAAAATGTACAGGGAGAAAGTAGTTAAATTAACAGGTGGATCAAACCCAGCCAGTGTGCTCTGTGCCACCCAAGATTCACATTGCAACAGCTGCTGGAAAAGCCTTCTTCCATCTGCAGATTTCCTGGAGCGCTTATGGTCCCTTCAGCAAGGTGCAGACCTGAACACAGTAATTTATACATTTTTGATCTCAAGCTTGGCTGCTGCAGCACAAGCAAGATCTTTGGGAAAAGCACTGTTCAGACAGATTAAGAAATCCCCATGTGAAGTTGTGCTAACTCAGAAGGATTCATGACTTCAAGACTCCCTCCTGACCAAAATTTTGTCTCCATATAGTATGCATAGGCAGTTTGGGACACTTTTGCTTATAGACAAATTTTCTTTCTTTTCTGCTAAAATAATAGAAGTCACTCAGCCTAGAAACCAAAAATACTTGTATCTTCAGCCAAAGGTACTTTGCAAGAGTCTCCTTAGAATTAAAAACACTAGAATAAATCTTCCTAAGTAGGTCTTTTTGGAAAGAGACAAAAAGAACATGTCAGGGAAAAGAAAGAAACTGCCCTGAATTCACAGAAGTGTTTATGTACCATCCAGCACCAAACAATGTGAGTACTGGCTTTATTTACTTCATATAGTGTCTGCACCACTGTGATGGTCATTGTGGAGTTGCTGCACAATGGCAGGTAAATCACATGTTGCGTGTTTGGAATTTGTGACAAATGCCACCAGACTAAGGATACAGAACAGAGCACTGGTGTCTCCACTTTGGGGTGGCTACCAATGAGCTCTTGCAGGGCTACTGCTGCCCCATCTGCTCTGTGCAGAATGGGGATTCTCAGACTTGATTTACGCTTCTGCCCTGAAATTGCCAATCTTACCTGGGATTGCTAAATACTAATAAGACATGAAAAGTTATAGTTGAGTTACAAAGTCCTGATTTTTTTCAGACATGGACATGGCTGCCTGCAAGCACAGAACATCTGGTGGAACCAACTGTGAATATAAAAACTCTTGGCTGGTAACTGATGCAAGAATAGGTCCTGTGGCTCTTTCATTAGTCCTCTCATCTACTCTGTAAGGATTCCAGCCACCTTTATGTATTGTATTTTTAAACTTTCAGAGGGTTTCAAGTTAAGGAAGCCCAGACTCTTATTTTTGTGATAAATAAATGCTCATTCTCTCTGTAAACACAAGAGAAAACTGCAAATGCCAGTATTTTATAAACACGCCATGAAAAACTCTTTTGTAGCTTAGAGCAGAGAAGTTAAATTTCACAATATTCAGTTCCAATTGCAGAATAACAAAAGATGATAGTCAAACAAAAATGCTATTGTTTCACTGGGAAGCAATTAGGCTGGTGATGGCAGGTCTCAAGTGAGAATATAGCTCCTCAGTGTGCTATGAGTACCTGCTATTTGCCAAAACTGCCATTATAATAAGAACACTGTAGTGATTGAAAACCCTAATTACCTAGCATTTCCAGGTTCGTGGAAACTGTTGTGCTTTTAAAGGGCTAACTGCACTATTAATACAGGTTTTAAATTGGAACTAGGCTGAAGCATCCCACAAGTTTTGTATGATGTTGTACTACCATTGCTTAAGATGTGAAGTGTTGGGGCTTTTTTATCAAGTCTTGATCATAATGGAATAATTTTTCTGGCTGAATTGGATGCACATTGCACTGCTTTCTTTCTCTTCTCTTTCTCTTCCAAGGTCCATATGCTTTCACACTGAGAACAAATTTCTCCTTTTACATGAGACTGATCATGAATAAAAATGAAGTGTTGGAGAAAGAAAAAGAAATGTGGCTATGATTATACCATGTTTATGTCCACAGTGGACAGATGAAAGCAATAACACAAAGCTGTTATTTTAGTAATTATAAAACTAGAATTTATAATGATTTAAAGGCTAACTTAATAAGAAATATAGGGGCAACGTGCTCTGGAAAAGGTTTCAATGAAAGGATTGAAAACTGAGACTGACATTCAGTTTCTTGGAATTTTTTGCAAGGAGACTTTTATTTTGTGACATTCAGAGACCTAAAACTGTGGTTAATATAAATAGTTGTCACACTCCCAGCTCTGGTACTTGAACACTCAGCCTGTGATTTGAATTCAACTCCCTGTGAAGCCTTGGGCGAAGAAAATCGTTGTGTTATTTACACACTTAGAGATGGAGGATGATTCATAGGATTCAAGGGTGCTAAACGGTCCTCCATATAAAATAAATAATGTGTGCATAACCTGTTATAGTGTAATGTTAACACAGGCAGTTAGGCAGGGACAATAAAAAAATAGGTCTGAAGAGGTGAATGGTATGTTTCAAAAAGTATCAAAAACTTTTAGCAGCTCGTTACCAGTTTTAGTACAAAGAAAAAAGGTAATCTATGTAAGAGAAGAAACATCTTTCCCCTTAAGTGGCTTATAAAAAGACTTTTTCTTTATTTGGGAAGTTCTAGGGGTGAAGGGGATGAAAATGTAGCTTTTTTTGAATAAGCTCCTTATTTCTTAACAACCATGACAGAAAATTAGCATACAAATCCTTGTTGTGAGAGTTGTCCTTGGGATCTCTACAGGTTGCTTGAAGTTTAATGACAAGGCTGAGCAGAGAGGAGATACAGAAAGTGGAATGAGCGGGAAATGAGGGAAATGAGAGGAAAGTCTGCTACAGAAATGATGGCAGTGTTGTGGATGGATTTGTGAAGGCTTATGTAGTGAGAAGGAGAGGAGAAGGAGGCTGGCACCATTTGAATGGACTCAAATTCTTCTCTCTTGTACTGGGATCTCAAAGGATTTGTACTCCTGGAATTCAATTGGAAATGAAACTGTGCTTTTTGAAGGTGCGTTTTGATAATCACTGGCACAATTTTATCAGGCTCATAGTGAAGTCCTCGCTACAGAGATTTCTACATCAAAACTGACTGTCTTTTTTAAAATGAGGCATTGGTTTGCTGAGGATTTCCTGGGTTCAGTGCATGGATCAGTAGATGGGATGCCATAGTTTGTGTCATGGAAAAGACTGGACTGGATTATCACAGACTTTCTTTCTGGCTTTACGTTTCCACTGCTGAATGTTAGAAAGCTGTGAGCTCCTTTGTCTGCAGTTCTCTATTTGTATATTCACAGAATGAACTAGTAAAAACTACTTGCAATAAATAAAAATGTAAACTGAAGAGCTGAAAAATGAGAAGTCAAAATGAAATTATTCTAAGATTTTGACTTTTGTATCCCTTCACAGTTGTACTGAAGAAATAACATAAAGGTTACTATATATATTCTGATAAAACTATTTAACAATCATCTCTACCACCAGACAGCACTCTAAAAATGTACAAACATTAGCCAGCAGAAAGTACATAATCAAATATTAACTACAAGGAAGTATATAATCAGTTGTCTCTTGTGCATTTATATCTGTGTAGCTTTGAAAATGAAGTTTGGTCCATATTCAGTTCTAAACCCACTGGACATTATATCTGGAAGATGAAAACTCTGCCTTAATAATTTGCCCTAAACCACTTCCTCATGTTATCGGCTTTACCTCATAATTATAGAAATTAATTGTTCATTAATAACACATTATGATAATATTAACTTTTTATTGTGTTGCTTAGTAGTTGAATAATTAAAAATTGATATCCTTATTAATTTATTCCTTAAAATAAAGATTTTATTTATTAATTTTTAATTATATATTTGTTTTTTAATAATTTTTGAGTGCAGATAGGAATAATGTTTCCTTAGGATGAAGGCTCTGAAGCAATTGACCTTCTTCCTGGGCTCCAAGAACCAAAAGAATCCACTTTTCTGCCACAGGGAGATATGTCTTTTCTGTGGCAGTTAGACGAGATTAGACTGGGGAAGTATTTTGGGGAATGATTGGGCAGACAGTTAGGTATGGATGGGTACAAAAATGGGTCTTTTGTGAGTAGCACAGAAGAGGACACAGCAAGTTTTAGATCTGTCACTTGAAACATTCACAGGTAAAGACTGTAAAAATTGGAAATTCGACTATTTTTATGCTAGTCAGCAGACAGCATGGAGGAAAAATAGAACTACTGAGCAGAAGACTCGTATTTCCGTTGTACAATATAAAGCCTTGATGAATAGGAAGGGTCATTAGTAAGTCAAATATTTTTTAAGATGGTGTGGACCTGAAAAGAAAACATAATAATAGACTGGTCTAAAAATGTGCGTGAACATCATATAGCAAAACAGAGATTTAAGAGAATGATACCATATGAAGTATGGACAGTGTAGGCCATTAATTTTCAACATAAAAATGGGGACATTTGTTTTCATATCAGAAAGCAGAAAAAAATGGCCGTTACTTTGTAAAGGACAGTGTAGTTTTCTCCTGCATGTTCCCTTTTGCTCTCAGCCTGTGCTCTCCACTGCCAGCTTCTGCCACTGTGGCACTGTGAATCCACTGAGCTCTGTGGGGAGGACAGGAGACAGAAGCACAGCTCTGAAGTATCTTTTATGTGGTAGCAAAGAGGGCCTCCAGAACCCAAGCAAATAGCTCTCAAGGAAACTTTTTCTATGCTGTCTTGACTGTGACTGGATAACTTTGCTGAATTGTCTGCTGTGCTGGTGGTCACTATCAAGACAGAACACCAAAGACGTGTTTTAGTGAGGTTCATAAGGGTTCAGCAGACATGTGTCCTACTGCTGCCAATGTAAAGCAAATTTCTCTGCTTCTCTAGCTGTCAGTAAAACCGATTCCTAGAAGAATGCCTAGCTGAATGGTGAAGAAAGTATAAAAAAAAACCTGCTCAGAACTGGGTCAGAGCACAACAGCATATGGAAGCTCAAACATGGCCTTCAAATGCAGAAAAAAGGTATGTATTTGGGGCACCTAGCACACCTTAGGCATGTCTCCAAAGGGCATTTTCACAGCTGGGAGAGCTGGAAAGGTTTGCAGTGATAAAAACTCGACTACCTAGAAATCACTGGCCCCAAAATTCTACCCAGCAGCCATGATGTTGAACCAGCTCCCTTGGCTTCTGCTGAGCTGGGCTGGGGAATTTTTTAAAAAGTCACATACTCTGAATAATAAGGAAGTCATGGAAGTAGCCATGATCAGGAAAAAAAGCTTTAATTTTAAACAATAGTGTTATTTCAATAAGGCCATGTATGTGCTCTTTTTTTTTGTAATTTTACTTTTCTGTTAGCTAACAACTTCCATATACCAAATACTGACACAGAAATGAAATTAAGTGGAGTCATGATGAAAAAGAATGAGGGATTTCCTGAACTAAGCAGAAACAGGCTAAAATAATGACAAATGTGTTTTCTTAGGAATTTTTCACTGTGTTATACTGAGAACTGTCTACAAGTAAGGCCAAGTGAGCTATTTTCCTGGCAAGTAATATGTTGGATGGAACCATGGGTTTGATAATTGCTTGTACCTCTTGATGACGAAACATCTTGGCTTTCTTTGAAAAGAAATATGTCTTTCTGCTGTGTGGAGAGAAACAGAGGCTCCTGAACAACAGTGTTCGGGCAGGAACCTTAGAATATTACGAGCTTATCTGAGAGCCTCAGTCAGTCACTCCTGATTGTCTCCCACTTCTTCCCAGGGGAGAGTGGCAGCTGGGAGAGACCAGGGAACAAACTGCTGGAAAATATCTTACCAGTGCCAGTGATGTAGAAAACAAAAATGGGGGAAATGACTCATCACTGTAGTCGAAAGGAGCCAAGTAGAGTTCCTACAAGGTGGTGTAACTGTGGCATTACACAACTGACACTTACTCTTGCAGTCCCAAGAGGACTCTATTCCTTTAGCTTGTGGTTGGCAGTTTGTTGTTCAATGTGATGAAGTCTTGGAAGGTGGTGCGTGGGCAATACTGAAGGAAAAAAAAAAAAGATAACAACAACAAATATCCTTATTAGCTTAAAAAATAAGAGTAAATCCCATTGTCATTCATTTTAGGATGAAGTGGTTGGAAGTAGTAAAATTTGACCATCATAATAAAAGTACTAACAGCATTTTGAGTGTTAGTCAGCCTTTGAGAGATCAGCAAAAGTTTCAGAATAAGTCTCTATTCAATGACTGTGTACATTACCTGTGGCACAGCAACGTGGGGAGAGTCTATTAACCAGTGCTTAACTAATGCTAAATAACAATGACATTCACAGGACTACATCATGAATTTATAATGATATGGGCTATTACAGAGAATACAAAATGAAACAGTAATGAAGGGACATATAACCCTTTATTCTAATTTTTTTACATGCATAAATATTTTTTCTGGAGATCCGCTTCTGCATGGCAGAACAATGTGTTGGCTGGTTGAATCTGTTAAAAGAACCCTTGAAAAACAGATGACAAGCAATTGTCCTCTGAGCAGTGCACACATTTAGGTTTGAGTTTCAGAAACAAGCTGAGGGATTTTCTTAGTTTCTGCTTATAAATGACAGATGCATGCAGAACAGCCCAGGCAGCATGATGAGTTTATATAACATCCTGGAAATGCAAGATCTGTATGATTGCATCATACAGGGAATTTGGTGGTTTCTATTTTAAGAGCTATTAAAACTCACACCAGCTTAATGTAGGGTGCGATCTGCATCTCAAAAAAGTCATGTGTTCCCTTTCTATCCACACAAAGAACTTAAGTTTAGGTCAGTTATACAGACGTGAAAAGTGAGATCCAAAGGGGCAGCTTTGGGATTTCAATACTTGGAAGTAGGTTTTCAGCTCTAGTTAGATTGTTATGCATGTAGGTCCCTCACAGAGTGGAAGCTGGCCTGGCACCTTCTCATAGGCTGGGCTGGCATAGTAGGAGCCAGCTCAGTATACGCAGAACAGACGTGTTTTCTATTGTGACTTCCCCTGGCATCACACAGGAGAGTAGCTATGGGTGAGAAGGGGAAGAGAAGAAGTGCTTAAACGAAATAATAGGAAGTCTCACAGCTTTGCTTTGTTCAGAAACCAGCGATGTAGTAGTAAAGAGATAGAGAGAAATTTCAGAATTCAGATGCACTGTGACCCCCTCTGTTCTGAGGAGATCTTGAGGTGATATAAGACTACCCAAAATGTCTTGTATATTCAATCTTTTTTTTATTAAAGACAAAAAGAGTCTCTAAGTATCTTCAACTTCTCAGTTGCTTAAAAAAAGAAACAAAATCCCAAACTAAAATCCAGACAGTAGAGTGACAGTAGGTAGAGTGAACTGTCTTTATTCCATTTGTCTTCTCAGCTAATCAAAAAGACAAAGGTAGCAGAAATAGATAAGCTTAAAGGTACAATGCTTTGCCCAAATTACGACTATGACAACTGACAGAAAGAGGTGACAGCCCCTGAGAGCAGGACGAGCAAAATGCTCTCCAGGATAGAGTAAATGGGAGATGAGAAAAGTATTAGTGCAACCAAACTTTAGATCTGCTGAAGGTGATACTTAGAAAGACAAAGGAAATCATTAAAATAAGAAACATATTTGATAACTAAAGAACAGATGTGGTCATCGTCTTCAAAGGCCATAAAATTCTAGGAAAAAAAAAGAAGAGGGAAGAATTCAAATTCAGAATTAATGTATAAAAGACGACGGGCATGTTATGTGGGATGGATGAAGGAAGGATAGCAATGAATGGAGAGATGGAAATAAAAACAATATGAATATCTATAAATATTTCTTTCCCAGTTCATCCATCATGGCTGTCAGTGATCACCCTGCCTTGACAGGCAACAGATTAGGCTCTGCTACAGGAAGAAGAGAAGGAAATCCTTTAGTTAAATGCTCTTCTTGCTGCTGCTATACCTACAGCCCCATTTATTCTAATTCAGGAAATGTTATGTCTTCTAGACAAGAATGAAAATATACTCCTGTGATCCAATTACTAGAGACTTTCAGGTGATCAGCCCCCTAAGAATATAAGCTGGAGCAGACCATAAAAATGTCAGGTGACCTTTGAGTTAGGTACTATGAAACAAATACACGACCGCCTCATTTGCTCTTTGAAGTTTGCTCTCCGAGTACAGTCCTAAGAGGAAAACTCACTAAATGCAGACTTCAAGCAATAGGGACGCAGTCACCAAGCAGATTTCCAGAGGCAAACACAGCAACTTGTGTCCAAGTAGCAGGGAAGAAAGGGCTCCTCAAGCCCTTGTTCACTGGACACCAGGTGCTACTGCATTTCCTGCAAAAGCCTCACACTGGAAATACGTGCAACAAATGGGAGAGGAACACTGCAATCAAGGATCAGATGCAGGTGCTTACAGCTTTGCAGGTGCCCAGAACTGTTGAGTTAAGCCTCTGGTAAATGTAATTTACCTGACCAGCGCAGGTAGGACAGCATCCATTCATATCCTACTTGGTGATGTGTGGATTGTTCTACTGAATAGACCTGACTGGGTGGGAACAGCATTAAGCTGTTTTTCATCAATATACACAGCACAAACACAAAACCTTTTTTTTTCTTGCGTCCTCTTAAAACAAAAGCTTCAACTTGAATTGGTGGCTGCTTAGGTGAATAATAAAATGGCAGGAATGGAAGGCTTGCAAAGTGCTATGACATTTCCCGACCGCTTTATTAATTCCAAGTTAAGCACACGCTTAAGTGCTTCACAGAAGTGGGGTCAATGGCACTGACAATTTGCAACACTGAACCTTGTGGCAGTGATGCAGAAAGGTTGAGGCACAAGAATTTTTTCCCCCTTAAGTTGCATGCTAGCAATGCTTTCCTCATGGCAGTCCTTCCTCCCTCAGTGTTTCTGCTTAGTGGTAAGGATCAGTGTTCTGTAGGATGTGTTGTTTTTTGGATTACTTGCAAAACAGAGGTCATGACCATGTCTGGTCATTAAGAATCCCCAGGCACTCTTTGCTAGCAGAGCGACAACTTTAGTACCCTGGCCGAAGACCAAGAAAGGATATAAATTCTACCTAGTCTACCTTAAATCCCCCTAGTATTTCTGTTAGACACTACTCCTCGCTTCTCAGCTCAGAATGAGATTTAGAATTGCTGTTTCAAAATGGCTACACCAGAAACATCTCTTCCTCTGTGGCTCCAGGCTTTGCAGAGCCTTCTGGTTTAACTGTATTGTACAGCCAGCAGGCATTGCTGAATTCATTGATTATTTGGATTATTACTGTGTGTTCATGTTCTTCACTCTTCACACTTTCTAGTGGATGTTGAGTAATCTCCCTTGTTTGTTTGCAAGGGTTTTATTAAAATACACTCAAAAATATGCCACCAAGGAGAGAGGGAGGGAAGAGATCCTCCCCAGCTATAAGCTATTCTGACTGGTACCAATGTAGCATATAATTGAATGTTATTTCCATACAGTCCAGCCAAATGTAGCCATCTACAAGAAATAAGAGCATCTCTTAAGACTTTAGATTGTTCTTGAATGTAAAAGAATTTATTTCTCATACATAGTTTTCAAACTGGGAGCAATATTATTGCT
Organism: Aleadryas rufinucha; assembly: GCA_013397815.1. Classification (NCBI taxonomy): domain Eukaryota; kingdom Metazoa; phylum Chordata; class Aves; order Passeriformes; genus Aleadryas; species Aleadryas rufinucha. The sequence goes on along the minus strand of VZTH01006494.1, from coordinate 1,422,996 downwards.
AAATTATATTTTAATAGCTAGTTTGTTGTTTCTGTTTCTGAAGCCATCATAAAGCATCCATAAAGTGGTATTTCTCTTGCATTTTACATGACTCCAGGGCTTGCTGTTCTCGCCTGTCAGGTCTTTTCAAATCACTTAACGTTTACTGGAACAATTCTGCACTGCAAGATTTGCTGCTCATCCAGCGTGGTGTTTGTATCACAGCTGCTACACCATTGCCATCTCAATAAAAGGCAGCATTTCTCACCACTTCGCTAGTATATAGCAGCATGAAAATAATAATTTCCTTTGAAAAAAAATCCACAAACCTTTCATCTGGAAAAAATCAAGCAAGAAGTAATCTTGGTTTTATTTAGAAATGTTTGTGGTTGTTAAGGTAAACTTACAACCCACAGTTAATTTAAAAAAATGTGACATAATTGTCCTGGGCTCTGATATTGTTGTACTTCTTTTTTTCCCTTCAAGAGCAGATTAGAATATTCAGACATACTGAATAATGAAAGAGTTGAGTATTAAGGACATATAATGGAAAAATTTCAGTGTCATGCCTGGCAGGGCATTATCCAACTCATTATAAATAGTGAACAAAATATTTATAAAATCTTCTCAATTATAGTTCAATCATTAAAGTAATTCTGGCTTATTGATATATCATTTATTTTGTTTTTAATAGTTCATTTGCAGACACCAGAATATGCAGAAACAAGACGAAAGGACAATGTTTCACTTGTGTCTTACAAGAAAACAGTTTAAGAGCAGTCACATTTTCCGACTTTGTAGTTGAAGGTATTTTATTCATTAGCTTCTTCATTGGAGGATAATAGTTCTTACAATCCTCACAGTCTGACCATCTTTGCTCACAGAGAGTAGCATTTCACTCACAGACTTCTTAATTCAGTGAAGCAAGTTAAGATTATTTTTTTCTTCACTTTGTACTGCTAATAAGTTTAGTATTATGAATTAGAGAGAAGATATAGTGTCCGTATCTTAAATGTTATGGAAATTAATTCTTCAAGTTGTATTTTACAGAATTTGTAGAACTCCCTTTACTTGCCTGGAGAACTACACAAGGAAAACATTGAAAACCATAATCCTGGTGGCGCTTGAAAGCCATATTCCTCCCTGATACTTTTCACTGCAACCCCCAGGATGTAACATAATAAGGAAGGTGTTCAGTAAAATGTGTGTTAATGTCACAGCTCAGAAGAGATAAAATGAATGTGGGGAAACCTTGCCCAAGTTTCCCTTCTCATTCTAGTTATATTCACCGCACCGTATATTTACTTTGAAGTGCAGATCTAATTAAAAGTTAATGCATCATTAAAATGATTTGTAATAAGTATATTCAACTCCATGTGAGCATGATATGCTCATTATTGAGTCCAGACTATAACTGGGATCCTTCACAATGAAGAAAATCATTATTCATAACAAATATCTTTCTGGTGACATTCATTCCATATATAAATGTGTTCTAAATGTTTTATATTTTAAATAAGTGTAACATGTATGAAGACCTGCTGCTGAATAATTTTTTTCTTGGATGGTATCTACCGTTAAGAGGAGTATTCCTTTAAATGGGTTCGACTGCATTTTTTCAAGAGAAGAAAATAAGCCTTCTACAGAATTAATGAAGCTGGCTTTTTAGCCTAGGGTAAAAAGCTGGCTAATGAAGTAATTCATAGTGACAGCCCATGATCTGAATTATATGAATTATTGCTTATTAATGGGATTAATTGCTTCTCATGCTATAATACAACATTTATGCACTTGTCCAAAATCTAGGTCTATAATCTGAAACAGAAAGAGGGAAGAAAGGCTGTATTAATTATATGTCATGTCCACATCTCTGAATGTCCATACTGCAACAGAGGCTGAATGTAGGTAATTTTATAAAGAAATGACATGAAGTGAAAACTATAAAACAGGGATAAGAAAGATAATGGCGAGTTCTGTTCAGCTGAGGCAGTATATCAGATTGCATTGCTTTGTTAAGGACTTCCATCATCTTTATGCTCTATTTCAATATAAAATAAAAGAAAATTTATCTCGTTACATATAGCATAATTTTATACTGAGTATATAGAAGTACCCAAGGAATAGAAAAAGAAAACTTTCAAGATCACAGAAAAACAAGCTCAAAGTAAAATCATATTCTACATAGACATGTTCATTTATTAAACATATAGGGTTTTTTTATTATTGTTATTCTTTGCATTGCACATGTGCACTGAGTACTTCATCTGGAACTAGAAGCCTGACTGCACTGTGCCTTCACCAGATATAACAGAGAAATGTGCTCTTATGCCCAGACTTTTTGTTATGGAGGTGAGGAATGAGGAAAATTAGACCTATGAGTTTACATAATTCAGAAATGTCATGTCAGCTAAATCTATTTTGTCTGATTCTGTGTCTATCAAGGATATTTATATTCATGTGGTCTTGCTTGCCATGGCATCTGTGAGCTCTGTTTAAAGGTATTTGAAGACCTGATCCTATACCAGGTCAAATCCAGGTCTCTCAGTTATCAGGAAATTAACAATCAGCTAAAATATACAAGCATTTAGGCAGAAAATTGAGAAATCTATTCAGACTGAAGAAACAACTAAACCTATCTCTCACACATCCTGGCTTGGTGGTCTCACCACTGCTTGACACAAAAGATGAACAAATCAAAGCACTGCTGCAAAATGAAATATTGCTTCTTTTGCTAAAGGGAACTTCACAACAGTGCCTGTCATAGAATCATAGAATTGTTCGGGCTGGAAAGGACCTTAAAGACCATCTTGTTCCAACCCCACTGCCATGGGCAGGGACACCTTTCACTGGACCAGGTTGTTCAAGGCCCCATCCAACGTGGCGTTAAGCACTTCCAGTGTTGGCTTGGATCCTGATTGCACACAAGAACATCTAGAACACTGAGGTCTTTCTAACACTTCTCCAGAGATGCTGGGACCATATAATTCTAATTCCACACTTATGGGCTGTTGTTTAGAGAACCAATAGTGCCAATCATAATGGTATTTTTTTAAATATGATTCTGATGCCTAAATGAAAATAACATTTGCACTTATATTACAATCCAGCTTCAAAACGAGTACCCTGGGAATCTTACCTTTCTAATTTTCTTTTAGTTTTTTTTCCATTCCCTGACTTCAAAGGCAGTGGGTAGTCCTGGCCGCAGAGATCCCAGAGAGAGAGGTGATGATGGCCTTACATCTTCCCTGGTACACATCTTAGTTCAGAATAGATCAGTTCTGTCATTATTAGGCTTCTCTTTTCCCTCCCCCATCCCCTTTTTTTTGTTGTTGTTTCTTTGTTTGTTTGGGTTTTTTTGTTTGTTTGGTTGGTTTTGTTTTTTGTTTTTGTTTTTTTTTTTAATTACCAATATTGAAGACTCACTTGGCTTGGCACTACAAATAAAATGAATAAACCATTTTAATTTCCAAAGTATTTTCTGCATAACTACAACAGTCATACAGAATCCAAGCATGAACAGTAACGTACAGGCACAGTGGTCTACGTGCATCTTAACAGTGCTACACTTGTTATTAAAGGGGAAAGTTTTTACTCTGCACTTTATATTCACTATTTACATTGCATGTCCCATAGACAGGTGGCACATGGGAACAATGCATATCCAGATTTTAATATATCAGTAGAATTTTGAAAGAAGTTTCTTTCCATTTAAAAATTTAGAAATATTATTTAAAGAGTAAAGAAGCTATTTCTTGGTGTCAAAGTTATGGAAGAATTTTGATTTTATTTTCTGATGCATCAAAGTTCTACCTTTTTCTTCCTTTCTTATTCTTGAAATATTTAGGCAACTGAAAAAGTAACTAACTACAGCACAGAGCTATATATATGTAAATTATTAGATGTATCTGCTCTTTATTTTCTATATATATGTTAATTATATTACATATCTATTAGAAAATATATATATATTCTAGATTTTCTGCTCAGGTTCTTGTGACTGTTCCAAACATCCTTTGGCCTGTGTAGCTAGCTGGCCAAGCCCATGAAAGGGCACTCTTTAACCCCTCACTTAATTTCATCTCTGTCAGATGCCTCTTTTTCAGCCCCTTTCTGCTGTTTCAGTTGAATGTGACACTGAGACACCACCAGCACCACTGCACTTCCTCAGCAGCAGGAAGGGATTGTACTGGTTGGGGTGCCTCAGTAAGGCTCAGAGCCTGGCTCACGAGCTCTGCAGCTTTGCTCTATAGCTTACAGGTGAATAAATATTTCTGGGAAATACCTTGTGAACACAGTAAAGTAGACAGAGAGTAGGGAGGGGTAAAAAAGTGTCATACTCATTGATTGTAATCAATAATATAATTGAATCTGCACCAAAGATATTTAGTTCATATTTCACATTCTATTTTCAATTTTTACTTTTCCTGCTTCCCTTGTTGCCTGGTATTAAGAACTAGAAAAAAAAAATGCACTTGGGATTAGGTACATTTTATATATCTACCTGCCTTTAAAAATCATACCATTTGACATAATAAAAGGCTTCATACAGTTAATATGTACATTTCAAAATAGGAACACTTTTCAGTTTTATTAGTCAAAAAGAATTAGTTTCAAAACTTAGACCACTGTGAAAATCCTCCGTTGACTATACTGCCACTATTTCCATGAAACAGTTTTATTGCTAACACAGAGTTTTCATTGTCTGGGCAGAGGTGACTGTGTAAAATACCACTGTGACACAGCCCAGTGCTGCAGACAGTTTGGACATGAATAAAGTAAATACAGGCAAGCAGCCTTCTTTCCACAGACTGGCTTAGATTCCTATCAAAACTAGTTTTTAGGAACTAGAGCAATTTTGGTCAACCTTCTTGGCCCTATGCACACCAAAATCTTCATCTGGCTGTCAGCCAGGCAAATGCAACATATGCAAACTGCACTGAGAGGAAATGCTGGGAATGTCATACTGGTGAGAGAAGATCCGTGCTTTTCATTCATGTCCAGTGTCCTTTGGGAAACAAAACTGAACTGGGCCTGAAACTTCCAGGACAAACTATTGGTGTTGCCAACAGCCTCATGCATCCCTACAGGAGGTCTTAATAATCCCTTGTTTTACTCATTATTTCATGCCAAAGCAGCCTCATTTCCACAGGGAATATCTGCATTCATGCAAAATTTTCCAGCCACTTTGAACTTGAATTTAGAAAGGAAGGACATTTTCCTTGAAGAGTCGTTGCAAAGAAAAAGAAATATTCATGCATTCCCATCATTCTGGATTGGGTTCTTAAGAGACCTTTCAAAACAATCTTGCAATTATCCTTTAATTAACTGGTTAAATCTCTCTATCAGCAACAATGAAAGAAACTCCCAGCATTAGCTGTTATTGCTGACTCCCACCAGCTGAAGATCCAAACAGCCTCATGTGAGCGTCAGGTAGGTGCCAGACACTCAACTTGCATCTGACCCTTTTGCACATACTAGGGGTTGTACATGGAAAAGGTTCCACTTGTTCTGCGGAAAGTTTCAGAGGGTTGTGCTGAAAACTCGATTCACTTTAAAGAGAAGCTAGAAAACATAATTCCAATGCAGCTTCCTTTAAGAAAAAAGACATCAGTCTGAGTTACTTAGTTTGGTAGAACAATCTGTAACAATGCCATTATTAAAGTTTCATAAAAATGTGTTCCTTTAAACACAGGCTTATATTTGACTTCCAGAGAGCAATTACAGTAACTATAATGTGACTCTTGCGGTAAAAAGTGACATGCACAATGCAGTGAGGCATTTGAATTTTTAAATTAGTAAGAGCAGCCACTGAGAATATACTTCAAATTTCACCATCAAGACAAAAGAAGGCTGAAAACAACTTACACTCTAGTTCACGTTTCACTTGGAGGTTTGAATTTTGCATTGGTTTCTGGACCTTAGCCCACTGCTGCAATTGAAATTGTTCCCAGGCTGTGTCATTTTCCTCAGCTTTCTTTAAGTCACTGTGGAAAAAGTTAGCCCTGGTAAAATTTAATCCTTCATTAAAGAGTAATCTAATTTAAGTTGCTTTTTTAGAAGTTGGTTAAATAGCAAGCAGAAAAAACAGCACATAAATAAACTTCTAAATGAATTTCCTTTACCACATTAATTTTCTGTGTTTTGCTAAAATGAAAGCTAAACTCATATGACAATGTGACTAAAACTGTTAAAGAATGAACATGAAAAACAGAAACAAATTTCACTTTTGTGATAACATCAAAAAAAAGAGTGAAATTTTTGTTCAGCCTATCAGGAAACATAAAAAATTACTCTTGCCAACAATTCGACAACACAGATGAAATTTCAGGTATGACGTAAACAAAAAATTGAAAAGAAAAGGTGTGTGAACTACGTCCCAGGACCAATGGAAAAAAACTCCAACATGTTCAACAAGATTATCCAAACAGTAAAAGAAGCAGTATTTGTCACATACTTTCCTTAGTATAAATTATTCACTCAGCAGTATTCTTTCAAAGAATTTTGAAAACAAATAGAGAGGCTTCGAAAAGATATTTCCCTTGTTTGTAGACCAGTGGATAGCTTCGTAACTTGAGTTTGGCAAGCATATTTATAATGGCCTCTATGTTTTATATTTGCTTTTTTGGGGATTGGAGTTTGGGATATAATTAAAACTATTGTATTCATGGAGAAAATGCAGTTACAAAGATATTATGCCAAAACCTGCAATTTTAGAAAAGTAGGGTATTTGTGCCTTAGGAGACCTGGGTTCAACTTCTGGTCATGTGGCAATTAGCAGGATGGGACTTGTCAAGGCATTTAGGGCCTCTTTTTAACTAATGGTGTCAGAAATAGGTTGTTCCAATCTCACTGGCAGCCAACACTTGGACATACGAGTTAGAATTCATATTAGGTTCATGTGAGTTGGGTAAGTCCATGTCTAAGTCTCAAGACTAAGCAGTAGGTGGGAATCAAGTAAAGTGGTTGGGTTCTGGACATGATGTCTGGCTCTGCCTTCAGAGCATTCCCTGGCAGCAGCCCAGGCTTGGCACCAGCACCTTGTTTTGGGAGTTTGGGGTACCTGAAGGTGCACATGATATATCTGGGGTATCATAGTCATTCATTGGAAATTGAAACATTCCGGGTGCATGGGTCAATTCTTCTAAGTATTTTGATGGAAAACAGTCTATTTTGTGATGGGAATCTGCCTGAGATCCTGCTCTTGTGGCCTGGCTCCCCAGCCTGCAAAGCCATGTGGGAACAAAACAAATGCAGGCCAGGAGCTTGTGCTCTCTGGAGAAGCAAAGATTTTTTGTAGCTGCTGGGTTTTTATGCACATTTCCTTGGTTAGTTACCCATTTCCCCTAAACACCAGAAGTGTGTAGTCTGACAGGCTGGTCTCAAAGATCACAGGAAATGGCAGCACCTCTTTACCCCCAGGCCAATGCTTGAGAAACTCACTGACCAGCCAGCTCTGCGGCTTACAGCCTCTTTGAGCTCACTTAGCAATCCAGGAAAATTCTTTAGAGTTTTCAATACAATTTAGAGTAGGAAACTTCAAAACAAAAACACTTTACTCACAAGAAACTGCACTCTAATGATCATGGAGCATAATGAGGCCTTTTAAAAAACCTCTGTTTCTCATGGTGCAAAACAATTGAATTTTCTTAGAAAAACTCCATCTTCCATAAATTAAAAATTATAAATAATGAGCTTTTGAAAATTTTATTCTTTCTCTCTCTCATAATTCTATCCATAAGTATTGTACTTCCTTGCCTTTCTAGTGGGGCAAATTCTCTCTCTCTTTCTTTTATTCCTAAATGAATTCAAAAAAATTAATTAAATGGCAGAGTTTTTGAGACCAAAAAATATGTTTTCTATGCTTCAGTGGGAACTTTGCTTGCTTTAATTCCTTATAACTGCATTATTTCTGGCAAAATGATGCTTAACCAGCACGTCAAGGTAACAAGAAAAAAATTAGCAGCTCTGAGGAGCAATCTAGCTGGCTTTCAGCTTCCAGTGAACAGGTATCATCACAATGTATGCCTCGTATTTTATCCATGGCTACACACTTGTACACAGCCTCCTCTTCCAGAAGACATGCACCCATGGTGTAAAACATAACCTCCTGCTTCAGGCAACGTTATGACAATTTCTTTTCTTCCTAATGCTCACTCAGGAGTTTTAGGGTATTGACAGTAGTGTCAAAGTGGCCAAGTTTCTTATCTGCCGTGTCCAGCATTTTTTTCAATAGCATGATGAAATTTAACATTTTATGTGGAGGATTATACTTGCTAGGTATATGATTCGAGTGGTGTTTTGTTTTTGTATCTACAGTGCAGAGTTTTGTAGAGACATGCACAAGAGGGTCTGAATAACCACCTTATTAGTGTCACAAATTTCCTTAGCAAAATTTCCAGCTCTGTTAAGGGACCTTCTTCTGAAGTATGCTAACAATTCAGGACCATGGGTTGTTCCACTGTGAGATACAGAAGACAGAATAAAACAGTTTTATGGTCAAAACCAGACTTACGAAAATATTTCCAACATCTTTCCCAGTAAGCTGAGACACACATAAGCCATGACACAATCTGCATGCACTTGGGAAGGACTGCAGCCCTTTCCATCACCACACAATGGAACAATCCTATTTGATTGTGTAGGGAAGTAAAAGTCACAGAAAGCATGACATTGAGGTAACACCCACAGGCTGAAGGCACAAACCAAAGCTTTCTCTCTGATCCTCAAAATACCTGGTTAGGAGTTTGAGCACAGTCTGTTGACCTCTGGAGTTCACAGTAATACTTCCCAAGTTTCCAAAGTGTTTGTGGCAAAGGAAATAGCTAAGAAATACCATCCTTGTCCTGTCAGTGTCTCAGAAAAAAACTACACAGTGATAGCTGCTTAAGCTACAATACTGCTTTTTTAAGAACTTGATTTCAACTGATCTTGTTTCAGGCCACCTGGCAGTATCAGCCTGGGTTCTTTCACTCCAACTCCACTAAGCCTTCCTTTCAGCAGTTGCCTTTCGAAACTGCAAATTGGCCTGAATTAATTTGAGCAGGAAGTTAATGCTGAGGGAAGAGCTACTCTTCTCTGAATTCTTTAGAATAAGCTGTCTCTGACCACTAATAAAGCAGAGCTCTTTAGAGCTGACAAAATGAACAATCATCACCAAAACATCCTTCCTGTTCTTCCAGCCCTCAGCCAAGACAGGGAATCAATACAAATACAGTTCATAAGGTAACATTATGTGTTTTTTCAAATAAACTAAATGTGTCTTAATGACCATGATCTTCTATGAAATCTTTGTATTCATAACTTCCGAAAACCCAGGCCAATAGAAACACAATGCTTTTGATCAGAGAACATATAATTGGTGTAAGTTATTCAATGTCATACTTGGGCTGGGCTTCTCTGTAGAGTGTACAAAGCATAATTTATTTTCTGCTTCTAGGAATATCCTGGTTTTTATCACTGCATAGCTTGTACACAAGAGTTTGATAGGTTTTTTTATCATAATCAGTACTCTCTGCTGGTTTTGTAAATAGCCTCTTTTGGAGAGGTACTGTCCTTTCCATACTTAAATTTTTACTCAACTCCTATTCAAAATGTCATAAACACTTGTGCTGGCAAGCTGACAATTACTTTTAACTCTGGAGGGAAAAGAGTCTGTTTCTGTACAACTCAAGATTATATGCCAAACAATTTTACTGAGGTACAATAATTTCCTGGTCTTTGTTTGCTTCTCTGATGTATTTCTGGTTTTGCCAGCCTCCTGTTCAGACAAATCATCTCTCAAAAAATCAGCAGGGCTGGGGATAAGGAAAGAACACAATCAATCCTTCTTTGTTGGGTAAATCTGTCCTGATAAATATATAAGAAATGATCAGAATGACTTTTCTTGGGAATTGTTTAGATTCTCATTCTTTTTCCAAACCCTTCATTCCCATGCAAATCCTGGACATGTTTCTGCTTACACCGAAGCCAGTGAGATAAAGGATAATATAATAATTTTCAAGATGGTCTAAAGCCTGTTTTGACTTTTATTGGGGAAAAACCCACAGCAGAAATAAGAAATTTTAGAACAAATTTGTGAAAAATATGACATGGGGCAGCAGAACAAACCTCACTTCAGAATGTCTTTCAGCAGCAACTCAGTTGTTCTTATTTTTTTCCTGGTAACTCTGGAAAGCACACCCAGTGGAGCCCCTGGAATCCTGAGCATGAGGATCACTACTTCCTTCTTAAGTGGCCTATGTCCTGATACGTTTGGTACTGATTTGCAGTTCTCTTCTTGGATTTAACACTTCTTTTCACTAATCAGAAGACTTCTGCTGTGGGACACCTGAGACTCACAAAGTATATAACCTTTCCTGAACAAGGAATGCCTCCACTAAACTACTCTGAGCGTCTGTCCCAGAACATCTTTCTGTAGTAGATGCACTGATGATGTGGCAAATTCACACCAGTTATTAAATATCAGACCATTAAAACTGATTGCTTTGTTAAACAAATAATTTTCTATTATTTTTTTAGAAATGTGATTTTCAGATGCAGAATTATTTAGTATGTCTTAGGGTTATGATTTCTATTAAACTGGCAGCTTAATTTCTGATTTCTGTTTTCTGAGTCCATTTTTGTTGGTGATCTCCTGTGTGATTCTCAATTTTTTCACTTGACTGTGTGAAGTGGCACTTCATTGATTTCATGCTTTGAAAGCAGTGCTACCTCAAGAGTCTTCCTGAGACCAAGATGGAAGCAGGAGAGGGTTGTAAAGAGTAAGGTGGTTGGATACACATACTGGGATGCTTCAAATGGGACATCATTTTCCAGCAGGAAAGGTCAGCTCTAGACCTTTCAGCTATTCTGCTGCTCTGACACTACACTCCAGAAAATGCGTAGACATTTTGTCTATATTAATATCTAATGAGAACTATAGAAGGACTGAATAGATTCCCTCTGAACTTTTGGAGTCATCCACTCTGGGCAGAGAGTGAGGATCCCAGGGGGACTGAGCTGTTCTTCTTCCTCCTGTTTTCATAGGAACTACATGTGTAAAGACCTAAGCAGGGTAGAAACCCCAGACATTAAAATTCTCTAATACGCACACCTTTTGAGACACTAAAAATTACTCTAACACATAGATAGCTCTTTGTCATTTTAGTGTGTTTTTAGTCAACACAAATTTGGATGCATTGTTCACTTCTCAAATTTTCCAATTAATGTTGTCCCCAAACACTCAGTTCTCACTCAGACAACATTACCATTGATAGCACTGCCAGGTAAGGCTGCAGGGCAAGGACTGATAGCAAAGATCTTAGTACAAGATAAATTCATTAGACAAACTAAATAATTTAGGCACATTTGAAAAGCAAATGAATGTAGAGGTGTTCCCTTATGATTATTGCTCACACAGATTTTTTTTAAGAGGAAAAACATAAATTAATAAAGGCAAGAATGTCTTTAATGACAATATTAGTGGCTGCCCTGTGGCTATTAAGACATGCACTCATTGTAAACTATATTGATTTTTCCATCGGATAGAATTCTTTGGTTAAATTGTTATTTGCAGCTATAATCCAGACTGGCTGTGTTGGTCATTATCATGATAAAATGTGGTCAGAAAGTTTTTCATTGGAGCCCTGACCACATATTTTCAGAAAGACCCCTTAACAACATCAGGGAGAGCCAGGTGCTGTCTATAAATGCAATGGTCACTGCTTTTGTGGAGGCAATGGTGCCATTTATTAATGGAATGAGTTACAGGCTCACAAATTCTATTTTATGTTAGAACTACCAGTTCTTTGCATCATGCACTGTGTGAATTTACTGTATTTGCAAATTAAATGCCTGACCCAGTGAACATTCACATGAGAAGTTTCACAGAGTTCATCCAAAATCCTTGTATATGTACATAAAATGTTTTCCCATCTACAAGAGAAGAGCTTCAGCCTCGGCAGTGTGCTGCTTCTCGTAGGAGAAGGTTTGTTCTGCCCATCTGTGGTCCTTACTTTTACTTGCAAGAGTTATATGAATGAAGATATATGTTTAGAGATTTACAGGACATATATGAATGACTAGAAAAACTCTTCATAAGACAAGAGAAAAATAAAGAGAAGCTGAAAATTGTGGATGCGAAAAGCCTTTTCCACATTCTCCATAACCAGCCAATACTGTACAAGAACAATGTTTCTTATGCTGTTTTGAGCCAGAACATTAAAATTTATAATGGTTTCTCTAAACTGACCCTAAAATACTGTGTTGGACTCCTTTGCCTTGTATGTGTCACCATTTGTTATCAACCATAAATAATCTGACTTATGGTTTATGTTTCGCTCATCCTGTTTCAAGGACAGAATAATCTAAATCTTTCTCCCACTTCAATTCTCAGACTGTCTGAGGTCTTCAAACCCTTTCCTTTACTGCTGAAGCAGGAAAGAAATCAAATTCCAGCACTGTGGGAAAGCATGTGGCCCTAAATGGTCTTAGTGCATGTGCAACAACCTGTTTTCTGAAATGGTATTTTTCCTGTGAGTATTTCGCTGCAAATCTCATGGTGTAACGCAGTGGAAGCTTGTGGTGTCCTTTGGGTGCAGAGAGTCCTATGGGACCCAAGACACGCCTTAAAAGGCAGCGATTTATTCTCTTGCACAGAGATGCCTGAAATACCATTAAATGCATTACACTAAAATAAAACTTAGAGTTTTCAGCAATCATTGAGTAATGGAGGTGGTACGTTCTGTTCACAAGACTTCTGTTTTCATACGAAACATGTGAGGGAGAGCAGAACACTTCATCAGATCTTCAAAGAAATTCAGAGATGCTTCACTAGGAATATGGAGCTCCTTTTCTGTACGTCTCTGCAATTTATGGCTGCTTTTATTCCTCTCCTTTTTGGTCTTTGAAGGGCTAGGCACCAGCAGGAGAGGACTGAGCATTTCAGATTTTTTGAGGGGCAGCTCCCAGCAATTTTTATCTTCAGTGACTTCTTGCCTTTCAAGAATACAGTCTGGTGTTGCCTAAATTACAGTTATTCCTGACCAGGAGCAGAGCAATGGTTGGTGGCATGGCTTGGGGCACAGAGTGAAACAGTGACTGGCGTCTGTGCACAAGCAATTCTCTGCCACTATGCACCAATCACCCACGCACACAACACATCCATGAAGTGTAAGTGTGGCAGCAAAAGAATCCTGCCCTATGGCTTCAGTCCCTGCTTTCTTATTGCCTTCTTGGATCACTCAGTCATGCAACCAGAATTATAACAAATATTTAAATATTTCCCATTTTTAGATGCCCAAGTACTTTGGAAAATTTAGGTATTAAATCAAGATTCCTTAATCCAAGATTTGGGAGAATACATACTTGACGTTTTTAGTCAACACACAAATTTGGATGCAAATGTTGGTGTTTTGGTGATGCCATGATGCTTTCTTTGCTTTTTATATATACCTCCGCTATATGCTCTTTTATATAGCTTTTATGTATTCTTAAGGGCCTTTTAGCCTACATACTTCTAATTCTTCAGGTTTGATAAATGGCATAGACCCAATATTCCGCTAAGCCAGAAGACCAAACATCTCAGAAGCCTCAGACACCAAGGTCTTCCTCGGAATACATTTTGTAAACTAAGATAGGCCTGTCCAGGGGGGAAGTTCCTAGGGGAGGGGGGGTGCTCACGGGGGTGCATTTCGGTGTGCATTTGGATGTGCATTCCAGCATGCTCCACCTGGACGGAGTGCATCAAGGATCCTTAAAATAAATACCAAGGTAAAATCCCTTTTTTCCCCTCTAACCGTGTTTGGCTCTTGCTTTTAAGACCAAGAAAAGGCATCTTCAGTAGGTAGGCATGCCAATTTTACAGTAATAGAGGTCATAAATGTGTTGAAAAGGAAGAGGTACACTCACTTTTGATGCTCTTACAGACCTTACCTACCAGGAGAATAAATGAGAATCAATGTATAAAGGAAGTCAGGAGGAGCTGCTTAAGAGTTTGCTGAACAGGGATGTCTTTTTTGATAAATTCTTCATGTCAAATGCCAACAAGCTTAAAAAAGGAATGAGTGCTGTAATTGTGATATCCTGTTCAGGTTACACTACCCTCAGGGAAACTGCTACTAATGACTGAATTAATTAACAAGAAATTGTTTTATGTGTTACAGAATTTAAACCAGCCCCCTGCCCCAGTTTCCCTGTCTGCTTATTTTTGCAAGAGTGTGAACAAAGAAGCCATTTGCCAATGCTTTGTTAACCTGTTACTCTCGCTAAGCATTTCTGTGTAAAGCTGTGGAAGGCAGAGTTGTGTGCATTACAGCTGGGAGCAATGTCTTCTTGGATCACATACTCTGCAATCATTGTGTAGAAAAGTGTAAAACAAGTACCTTCAGAATCCATGATTGCAATATTTGGCATTATAACCACTTCTTTCCAAATCTTGTCTACATGATTTGTGCCATGGTGCTGTGGGAACAGATATGAAGAGATAAATTCAGTGATGCAGCTTCCTATTTAACTTCATACTTTTAGAACACCTTGGAAATGCAATGGCCAGTGCATTATTTATAACAGTGGGGTTTTTTGTTGTTTCTCTTCAGTATCATCTAAGTATGCCTCTTGAGAAGGTGAATGTCATGCAGGGCAAGTTTTTCCTGTAATTCTTACTCCTTTGGGATTATATGATTATCCTTTCAAGCTAAAATTGTTCTATCTTCACAGCTATTTATGGGGGTATGCTGCAATTACCTAAATTATAAAAATAGACTGTGCAAAAGTACTAGCTCATTTATGTGTAAGATACTGCAGTTTTGTTGGGAAGAGATGAATAAAATAAGCATCCCTGTTTTTAACAGGATTATGTGACACATGGGGTAGATACAGATAAGGCTGCACAATGCATCTTTAGTTTCTCTTTAACAAACAGAAAGACAGCTCCTTTTCAGCTCCCAATTGCAGGCACATTTTGTTCTATTTGAAAGAATGCAAGAAATATTTTCCTGATTTTTATCTGCTTTTAATTAGGCTTCTTCAACAAAAAAAGCATTTGTTACATTTTTTCAAGCAAAGCACAACAACAAAAAATTGCTCTTTATTCAGATACAGACTTGCCTTGAGTGAGAATGGCTAAATTTATATTCATTTTAGTCCTCTCTGCCTCTGATAATGGTAGAACTTAGTGTGTTTACAGTTCTAAGATCTTGCAAACAAGAAATTCTTTGGCAATTTATAAGTCCAGTGATACATACTAGCTTTCTTCCTCAAGGCTACATCATGATACTGTGTGTGTACACAGAAGGATGTGTGCAGATATACACTTCTGCATCCAGCACAGCTCTGGTCTTATTACCTGGCCCATGGATGAAGACAAATCCCTAATGGTAGCTATACTTGGTACCACATTAACAATCCAAAGGCTGATTTGGAGACGAAAAAATCTAAACACACATTTCTTTTCAGTCATGACAACTTCTGCATTCCCTGCTCAGATGTGTACATGGCTCCTGCTGTGGACTCAGGGCCACAAGTCTCATCATCTACTTCTGTGACTTTGTGACATAGAAAAATGCCACATTACCTATTATAAACTAGAAAACAGAGAGAATCTGAAAGCAAAATCTTGGCCTGCAATGAAATCAACAATGAACTCCATGTTGGTTTCCCACTGGCTAGAATTTCAGCCAGGATTTGCATAGTTTTATTTCTTTTGGATGCAGAAAATTAGACAGAAGTATGTTTACAGAAGTTAGGCTTTAATAAGGTACCTCTCTGCTCCTGCCTATGAATGCAGGTGTTTCTGTTTCCAGAAGATAAGCAATACAAGTTCATAAATTGCTTCACAGAACAACAGAAAACTGAGATCTAGTACCTTGAGAGAATTTAGTTTTCTTTTACTGAAAGAATCCTTCTGGGAAAGGTAAAACCTTACACATTCCCTCTTCAGTCTTACAGATGGGTTGAATTCTATTTTCAAATCCAGAATTTTTGGGGGTTTGGTAGGGTCAAGTGTTTCCATGCCTAGATTGATGGTATAATTTTCAAGGGAAAAAGTAGGTTTTGATCAAAACAGAGACATTTAACTTCCTGATTATGTGTAAAAACATTCTTTTTTGAAACTGCAGGAGTTTTGCAATATTGATATTGTGTATTGTCATTTATATGTACAGTTTATAAATATTATTTACATGTAAGAAAAATATTTTTAAAATGTAGTATTGGTGTGTATTTGGTTTAGAATGAGAGATGAGTTGTTGCAATACAAATCTGACTTTTCAATTGCAAGTTTTAATTTATTACAAAAATCTGTGTGAGGTCTGGGGCACCAGTTTTGCAATCAAATGATGACACTGTACATCAGCTGAACCCGTGTAAAAATCTGTGTACACACATTTAGCAAGTGTAAGACAAAGGACATTGTCATCTATCTATTTTCTGTGGTTTAAAAAATTATTATTCTTTTTCTGTTAATTTTCATCCTTCAGCTGAACATTACTGTCCCTCAGCCATGATTTGGTATTTCAATGCAAAGTAAACTAGTTCATAAACNTTATTTCTTTTGGATGCAGAAAATTAGACAGAAGTATGTTTACAGAAGTTAGGCTTTAATAAGGTACCTCTCTGCTCCTGCCTATGAATGCAGGTGTTTCTGTTTCCAGAAGATAAGCAATACAAGTTCATAAATTGCTTCACAGAACAACAGAAAACTGAGATCTAGTACCTTGAGAGAATTTAGTTTTCTTTTACTGAAAGAATCCTTCTGGGAAAGGTAAAACCTTACACATTCCCTCTTCAGTCTTACAGATGGGTTGAATTCTATTTTCAAATCCAGAATTTTTGGGGGTTTGGTAGGGTCAAGTGTTTCCATGCCTAGATTGATGGTATAATTTTCAAGGGAAAAAGTAGGTTTTGATCAAAACAGAGACATTTAACTTCCTGATTATGTGTAAAAACATTCTTTTTTGAAACTGCAGGAGTTTTGCAATATTGATATTGTGTATTGTCATTTATATGTACAGTTTATAAATATTATTTACATGTAAGAAAAATATTTTTAAAATGTAGTATTGGTGTGTATTTGGTTTAGAATGAGAGATGAGTTGTTGCAATACAAATCTGACTTTTCAATTGCAAGTTTTAATTTATTACAAAAATCTGTGTGAGGTCTGGGGCACCAGTTTTGCAATCAAATGATGACACTGTACATCAGCTGAACCCGTGTAAAAATCTGTGTACACACATTTAGCAAGTGTAAGACAAAGGACATTGTCATCTATCTATTTTCTGTGGTTTAAAAAATTATTATTCTTTTTCTGTTAATTTTCATCCTTCAGCTGAACATTACTGTCCCTCAGCCATGATTTGGTATTTCAATGCAAAGTAAACTAGTTCATAAACCATAAATTTACTTTATTTGAACTTAAATATTCTACCAAAAGAAAACTGTGTTTTTTCTGGTACTGATTTAATGAGAGCAGTTTAAGGCCAAGGCTAAAAAATAGACTAAATCATTGCAGAGTAATTACCCTTAGGCTTCTCCATACACTGGAATCTCACTACAACTCACTTTTTCTGGAGTAGAGCATCTATACATGCACACCAGAGAGCTTTCCTGGGACAATCTATTCCACTTGAGTTACTCTAGTTAATTATTTTATACTGATGAGTCTTGAAAGTCAATTCTGCCTTTAGCATTGAAACATTCTCAGAAAAAACAATAATTTTTCTTGAAACAATTTTACCACGAAAAAGCACATTAAAAGAAGCGGTTGGGATTGGGAAGCATTGCTTTGTGGTACTTCTGAAAACCTTCATTTTCTTGGCTGTTGGCATGATATACAGTACCAGCGCATCCCACAGCCAGCACGAGGAGTAGGCTGGTTTGCAGCAGGGAAGGATTTGCTCCCATGTTTGCCGTCACAGATGTTTGTCCAAAGAAGGCCCCCATGCTGCTCACAGTGATGTACGTGCCTCTTACCATAAGCAATGCTGTTGATCTCGTGGGGACTTGCCTGAGCAAAATGCACATGGAAGTTGTTTGCTGATTTGGGGCCAAAGCACGCAAATGCTAATTGAGCAGTGCCCTGCCTACTACTTACCATCTCTGGATGCCAAGGGGAGTGTGTTCTGGTGTGTTACTGGACCACATGCTGCACCACTCTCTGAGGTGTCTCCTGATTTCTGGGGAGTCTCATTTAATTAATATGGGGCAGTACGAATATCAGCAAAACAGCAGCTTGATCCAATCTGAGTTTGTTCCTTTGCTCCTACAGTTTCTGGCTGTGAGCCTCAAGAGTTAATGGAAATTGGCAAAAACGAGTATGTCCCACTACGGGCAGCTCATGGCATTAAACAATTATGCAAGAATTTTTCCTTGGAAGCTATTAAGGATGATGACATTGTGCTTAATATTTGACCTTCCCAGCTTCAACTGCTCAATACCTCTTACTGTACACAGAAATTGCCAAAATCCCACCTAATGAGCTGAAAAATGACATATGACAGATCTGATGGCTAACTGCAGCTAGAAGAAGAAAGACTGCTACAGAACAAAAATTCCAAATCTTCCTCTTTTTTCTTTACTTTTTCCAGTTACAAATAGTCTTTAAATACGTAATTTGAAGGCACAGATAATTAAAAACTTAATTCAAAGCAAGCTGAATTCAGGCAAAGTTCTGTTGTTTTTAATGTCTTTTTGGCTTAAATCTGCAATTTGTTCACGAAGTTATTGGTACTCATAGGATTTCAGATTTTTTCTTTCTGGGAAAGCTGTTTTGGTCTTTTTCCAAGGGGCACTGTTTCAGTTCCATTTATTCCTAGGAGATTTACACCCAGTTAACTCTTTTGTCTTCAAGGAGGGGGAAAGGTTCTTGAATTAAACTGTAATAAAAATATTGCTAGGGATAAGAGAATCATGAGTGCATCCCACTGTACCATTGAGTCAGTGTATATGAATCACACTGTGTTTATAAATGATGCTGTTGTCTCTTTTCTCTCCTGCACTATTTAAGTTGCATTTTAAAAGGCCACCACTAAAACTGCTATAATTAATCTAGGAGAGAAAAATAATTTTCAGCAGCCCCAGTCCTGAAAATTTTCAGTCAGACAAAACTCATGTCCTACTTTTGATAAGAAACAGTGGAGGTGAAGAAGTGAAAATTTAAATGCTAATAGATTTCCCTATGCTGCCCCACAGCCTTATTTTGCAGAGACCTTGGGATCTTTCACTTCAAATAACATCGATCTGAAAGAAAATGCTGGCAAAGGAATGAAACTCAAGAGTTTTATGGAGTGTTTTTATAATGTACCCCTCCTATTTTAATCAGTGATACAATGTAGGGACTTGAACTCTGAAAACTTTGTGCATCCTCTAAGGGACCTGGATAAATAGCATCAGTAAATGAATGGTATGCACATAGCCCTGGGAAACAGCCTTAGTTTCTGTGTTCTTCATCACTCGTGTGGCTAAACAAGTTTATTATGACTATCTTCTCCGCCTACTTTCCTACTTCTTCGACATATTTTGAGAGGGTTTTAGACGCAATGTCACTTTTTTTGGACCCCCGCCCCCTCCATATATTATCACTTCTACTCTAACTAAATAGTAAATCTTGATTAACTTAATGAGATTTTTATAAGAGAGTAAAATACTGTGCATGTCTTTGTGGCAAGGGTAAATGTACGATGTTTTATCCTACAGCATCTGAAGTCAAAGACTTGGTCAACCAGGACCACAGAGTGTGTCGCCTTCAGCAGTCTAAGCATAGTATGTTGTTGGAAAGGTATATCTGTTCCCTTTCCCATGAGGTCAGCAATTTCGAAGGCACCTAATTAAATTCTTCATTAACTCGTCAGAAAGAGGAGAAGAGGAAATAGCAAAGAAATCCATGATTTAGGAGATTACAGTTGAGCCAGAAAGAGCTGATCTTGAACTTGAGTTTTGAAACAGAAGTGCTTTCAAGTATAAAGAAGTAAAAATGCCTAGCCTTACAAGACTGGTTTTATTTTGAAATTTTTTTTTTTTTAGTTTTGTTAAACTGCATCCAAAATGCCTTTTAATTATTACAAAAGAAATAAATTGTTTTTAAATTATATACTGGTTGAGCCCAATTAAGAGATGAGATTGAATGTCTTCTTGGTTTTAAAATCTTTTGGGGTTTTTTAAAGGATATATGTGATTGAGGCTTAAGATGCTGAACTTATGCCATGACATACATAGGGAGGGACTTGGAGGGTTTCAAAGGCTGAATTTAAGCAGGCTACTTCAAATTGCTGAAGGTAAAAGATGAGAGGGGCTTAAAGTTCAAGCACTGACATCCAGCTAAAGGCAACCACATGGTATTTGTGGACTTGAATTTGGGTAAAACATGTTTAAATTCACATGCAAAACAATATTTAGACGAATCTTTGAAAATGTATAGATCAGTATGTGTGACTAAAAAGTCTCAATTATTTATGGACAAGTGTAGAATATAATGTTTTGGGGTAGATTTTTCAGTTTCTATGGTTCAAATTGTACTGTGGTTAAATCATAAAACAGAGCCTCTTGGAAAAATACCTGGATATTCCATGTGGAGTTTTCAGAGTGCAGTTCATGGCTGTACTAGCAAACAGCACAAAATAGCATCATGAAGTGTAGCTCCAGTGCAAATAAAAAAGGCTCTAAAATCTACAGGTGAGTGTTGGGCAGCATGAACACATACACACGCACACAAACAAAAGCTTACATTAAATTTTTGCTTTTTGGTTTGGGAGGGAAAACAGCTTTCAAATTGATTAAGAGAGCATGCTTAATTAGAAACATTTATCACATGTACACTCACAATTGCTTTTTTGTGTTCGCTCTTCATTTGAAATTGTATAAATCACAGGAAAATAAGTATCTCCTATCCAAAATGCCCATCTCTTTGTTCTTTTATATTTGATTGCAGTCAGATGAAAAGCACTGCTTTGAAATAGAGGCAATGGCCAGAGGCCTATTGATTGCCTGTAAACAGAAACAAAAAAGCGGCCCTGGTAACATTTAGAATGGTTTATCAGTGATCAAAGCACAGGAGGTGCTGTCTAGACAGCCTAGGTGTGGACTAGCAAATGGATTTCATTAGGGGTCCTCTACTCTGGTGCCATTGTTTCAGCTCTGCTCTTCTTCAGGCCAATCTGTGATTGATTTCCAGAGAGGTGCCCAAGTGCCTGTGGCAATGGGATAAAGCTTACAGGACTTTGCTTGTTCTGACAAGGCAGAGTAGCTGCCTATCACATTAGTGCAAAATGACACTTTCATTTACTTCCACAGTGCTTTGAAACAAATACTTTCAGCTACAGCAATTGCTCTTTGCAGCTTGAGCTCTGGAGACAACTTGTGTTCCAGAGAGTAAAAGGTTGTGAAATAACTTCTGAAGTATCCTATAGCTAAAAAGGGTCATATTCTGACAGCACTGTACTTTCCTCTTCTTGCATAGTCACAGCTTTTGTTTCAAGGATGCATTTTATTTATAATGTTATGGACGATGTTTTTCACTACTGGGGAGAACAGCTTTGCTTTTTATCCTTAAAAGTTCCTATATGCATCCCACATGTGCTGTGCCTGCCTGTAAGGATACTTGGCATTCACCAACTGGTGCACTAAATCACAAGACCCAGATTATTCAAATGGTTTCACTACAACCCCTAATGTGAAAATGCAGAGCTCAGTTACCTTACAAAAAGGCCTCACGTTCAGCTGGTGCAAATTACCAAATTACTATAAACTACCAAATTACCAATGTGCAAGAGCAGCAGATGTAGTCCATGTTGCCTCAGCCCCTCCACTTTCTGCTTGTGCTGTTTCATAGGTGACCTGATTCCACTGCTCAGATGCAGCTGCTGCTGGATGAACTCCTGGGGAAGTGGACAGAGGCATGAGGCAATCCTGCCTGTCACAGAACCACAGAATTGTTAGGGTTGGAGCGGATCTCTACAGATCATCTAGTCTGACACCCTGCCAAGGCAGGGTCTCCTGGAGCAGGTGACACCAGAACACATTCAGGTGGGTTTGGAATGTCTCCACAGAGAGAGACTACACAACCTCCCCAGGAAGCTGTTCCAGTGCTCTGCCACCTTCAATGTAAAGAAGTCCTTCCTCATGTTTAGCTGGAACTTCTTGCATTTTAGTTTATGACCATTGCTCCTCATCCTGTCTCTGGGCACCACTGGAGAAAGCCTGGCACCATCCTCTTGACACCTGCCTTTGAGATATTTATATGCACTAATGAGATCCCCCCTCAGGCTTCTCTTCTCTAGACTGAACCGGCCCAGCTCCCATAGCCTCTCCTCCGAGAGATGCTCCAGACCCTCATCTTGGTGTCTTCTGTGTTATTTCCTCTGGGTCATTGTTTT
The DNA here is from genome assembly GCA_013397815.1 of Aleadryas rufinucha. Classification (NCBI taxonomy): domain Eukaryota; kingdom Metazoa; phylum Chordata; class Aves; order Passeriformes; genus Aleadryas; species Aleadryas rufinucha. Next base: position 1,400,673 of record VZTH01006494.1, on the reverse strand, counting down.
GGTTTTGTGGATCCCACAAGTTCCAGCAAGGTTATGGACCTCTTGTTATGACAATACCAGCCAGGAAGCTCCAAAGGCTCCTGTTACTGCTAATAGAAGAAATATATGGAACCTCTAATGCAGAAATCAATGCGTCTTCCCCAGCAATGAGATGTCAGAAGACATCGTGTCCTCCAAACCAGAACCAGTGGTGCAGTGCTTGGGTAGGGAGCTCTGAGCAGGATCACTCCCTCCAAAGCCTTCATGGGCTCCTTATGTTACTTCAAAGAAGTTTGAAAATATTGAGAAGCAGAAATCCAAAATGCAGTTGGTGAAATTATTTGGGCAGTTGCTAAATGTATTAAACATCATTTTATTGTTGCTTTCTTTTTTAATTTGAGGAGCTGTAACTGTGACTGCTGCCACACAACAAAAGTCTTTGTGAGACTATATATACTATGTTAGTAAGACCTCTTTAATACCCTCCAGACTAGGGCTAAATGAGGGTAGTTACTTTACATATAAAATTCTGACCAGTGTTTTGGCTTCAAGTGGAAAAGCCTTTTTTTCAGACTTTTTGAAAAACAGAAGATGAGAAACTGGCCAGGTGGTAGTAGGGGTCAAAGGGGACATTGAAGAAAAATGGAGACTGAAGCTTGATTAAGACAATAAAGGGCTTTGCCATCTGCAGATACTGGCTTTGCCTAGCCAGGGTGAAATAAAATAAAATTGGTTTCAGGATGGGGATTTTGTTAAGGAATTTCCATTCAATATTAAGGGAAGAGCAACACAGTGTTAAAAGGCATGTGCAAGGTCTGTGTGCCATGTGTGTGCCTGTCATGTAGCTCCTGAACCGCTGAGCTATAAACCAAAAGATTCATACCATCGGCTGTGGGAGGAGAGGATTGGGTGTCCCACGCTCACAGCTAAACCCAGGCTGGATGTGGAGATGGTGACCAGGCATCCCCTTTCAGGACAGCAGTCACAGAGCAAGCTCAGGTGAGCTGTGCTCTCCTTGGACTCCAGAGGCTTCAAGGATTCCTTGGATTCAGTAGATGCAGTCACTCATATTGTTACATTCAATATCCAGTGCAGTTCCATTAAAGGAAATTGCCTATTGATTTTTTTCCCTCTAGCATTTCAGCCTAATTTTTATTTACATTTTTTGTTACTAAAGACAGGGGCAAGACTGAAGAGAAAAATCTGTTGCAAATACCTGAATTCTCCTCACCATTTTCGTGATTGCTTGTGTTTGCTCACACCAAACCGTGGAACATGGGGTTACCTTGTTAAAATGGTTAGGGTTTATGCTCACCAGAAGGCCCCATGGGAAAGGCGCAGCTGCAGGCCGGACGGCTGGGAGGTGGTTGAGGGGTGAGAGGCAGTTGAGTGACAGTTGGAAGCGAGACTGTAATTGGCTGAAGGAACGCGTGGACAGCATATGAACGAGAAGTTGATTGGGTGATGGGACGCGGGGACAGCAGCACTGCAGCTGCGCCAGCCAATGGGTGCCCTTCTGCAGTTAAGTTCTGTTAGGCTTCGGTTTGGTTTCAGTTGTGTTCGGTTGAGATTAAGGGTGTAAAAAGGGGGCGATTTTTGGCAATAAAAGGAACTTCTTTGGGCATACAAGGGGGTCTGTCGTCTTTGTTCCCCATTGCTACATGTGGGTCACTCACACTTGGGGTATAAACGTATGCTTACAAAATTCAAACCATTGTGAAGTGATTGCTACTACCTCTCTAGTAAAAGCTTAATATTATGGTTAGCTTTGTTGAAGGCTGAGGTTAAATAAAAGGTTAAAATAAAAATTTTGCAATCCTAACAAAATATCATGAACTGGGAAGACTGTTAAAGTTTCTAAAAATGTGTTCCTCTCCTTCCCACTCATTCTGTTTTAACCCATTCTATTTCTAGTCCATTGCAGAGATGGATTCACTTCTGGTTTGGAACTATCAGAAGAAGAAATTTAAGTGATAGTTGAAAAAGCAAGGGCTAAAGACTGGGGGACAGAGAATAGTTAGTGAAAGGTTTTTGAAAATCGGTCTGAAACAATGATGTAGAAGAAGGAAAACATAATGAAGGAAGTCTCCACATTTTCTTGGAAAATGTAGTGACCAGAAATGGGCCTTTCTTTGTTCTGATTTATTGTTTTCCTCAACACTTTAGTGATAAAGTGAGTATAAGCTGAACTGGGAAACTTTTCAAACTCTTTTGAGTAATTATCTGCTGTTTACTGGAACATCATAGCCAAATGAAATCTTCAGAACTCACGCACTCACTAATTAATAGTTTTATGCATAATTTCCTCACCATCATAAAAGCATGGGAGTAATACCACAAAGCCATTCAGTGAATTAATTTATTAAAGGCTTTCATTAGCCCAGTAAAAAGTTTAAAGATAACTTTCTTAGAAAAAATCTTTCTAGCTTTCTTGGAAAAGACACTTCTAACTTTCTTAAGAGTTGTCTTTACGTTCCCGTTTTCTAAAAAATCATGTTAATATAAATATTGTTTCTTAGTGAGGGAAGAAAGTGTTTTTTCAAAGAATTTTTCTTTTGCATGATACTATTTTGTGAATGGTAAAATTGTGTGAATGATTCCAAAAAGATGCGTTTGTAACATTTTGGTTAGTGATAGCCTTCCCTTTCACCAGTGTTGTGCCTTGTTTAGACTTAGACTGTTCAACATTTTTCGGTGTTCCTGTGTTCAAGTCAACTTTACCATGACTTAGATCTCATAAAAGACAGAGCCTCATGCTTACTGCAGTAGATCATGCCTGTCTATCCTGAACTTTTCAAACATTTCAGACACAGCTTTTTAACAAACACATCCTAATGAAATGCTGTAGACCTTTATCCACTCAGCTTCTCTGAGACCACAGTTTGCCAGGCATTTGCTCGGAAATGTCCAACGATGTTTTGTAACAGCAGTTATGTGCCTGAGCTGACCTTTGCCTGGTGGTGCAAGCTCCAAGTGCAGAGCTTCTTGTGCCATTGCCAAGAGCTGTCTTTCCATCATATCCGTTGCAGTTTTCCATTGACTTTTGGACAGGCCTTTGGCAGTGATCAATTAGCCCCTTCCTACTTTGGTGAGTGTTGTGGTGGTTACCACATCAGCAGATCTGATTTCTGAGCTGTGCCCTATTCTGGATCAATCTTTGTCTCTTCCCTTCTCTCACTGATTCTTTTCCTTTGTTTCTTTTGGCCAGAATAAAAAATTAAGATACTCCGTCACCCACCATGCTTTGGTTTACTTAAATATATTCCCCTTCTTTTCTCTGCCTGGCCTGTTCAGGCTGAACTGCCTCATACCATGTGTAGCCCCGAAGCAAATTTGAAACTTAAATAACCTCAATAAATCTCATCCCTTGCTCTGGCATCTGGGTGTCTTACAAGATGTGTAATGAGATGTTCAGGGTCTCAGCCGCTGGGAGATGCCTTTTGCTGCCTGCAGCTCTCGCCATCAGCTGGGAAAGAATGATTTAATCATTTAAGAAATGCTGAACGACCAGGTGTGCCATTTTTTGACTTCTGTGCTCACTTCTCAGCGCCACAATTCAAAGGGCAGTTCCTGGCCCCAAGACATTTTTTTTTAATACAAAGTAGCACTTCCAAATGTATGTTTTTCCTGGGTATTCCCTCTGCGTTCTGACTGTCTGGAATTTTTCGTTTAGAAAAACAATGTCACATTGAATCAGAAAGGTCTATTTGAATGTAGTCTCCAACCTCACCCAGTTCCTCTTACTCTTGGCTCCCTTCTCAGAAAATAAATCTCTCTCTTATAAGAAATTTTTTCTTTATCACTCTATGAATTGAACTTTCCTTTCCAGTTTTAACAAAAAACAATGTCACTCTCATTCTTTGCATTCCAGAGCTTTGGATTAGTTGATTTAACAGTGATTAATTGTGCTACATGTTACCAAATATTGAACTTCACATGAAAAGCCGAATTCTCTATGATCTCAATGTAAAAGTTATAATTTCAGAAGTCTTACTAAAGACAAAACTCAAATAGAAGTCTATGCTAAAAAAAAATACACTATATATTTTAAAACTTTATTCCAAACACTTTTTCTGTAACATAGATGACAGCTCTTGCAAAAGAAAGTAACAGTCTTTGGTATAAACCAGATCTTTCAGTGATAGAAATAGTGACAATTAACATTATATAGGGATTCTTTCTCCTTAATTAGAATTCATTTAAAATTCACCTGGAAAATTCTTTAATAACCCTTTCTTCCTAACAAAGAAGCATGTGGTGGAATTTTAATGGCTCCATTATGTTAAAAACCCACAATGTGATTGTAGTGACGATGGGAATTTGGCTGTACTGCTCGAAGAACATCTGGTTCAAAATAAATATGCAAATGTCTTCATATATGTGTTAATCTGTCAAGTCCAAAGGATGCCAGAGTTCAGTGAGACCAGACACTGAAATGTAGTAACCAAATAGAAGTGGTTGGCAGCAGCTTAGGCTTACATCACAGAGATCTGTTAATTCATATTTACCTTACTGCAGGCTGTATGTTACTCTGATGAGATACACAGGCACGTCAATAACAAAGACCTTGATGTTCATCCCGATGTCACTTACACCAAGCAAAACACATTATTTTTATTTGGGTTTGTGAGAATGAAGTGCCTTCTACCACAAACCTGAGCTATCAGTGGTGACTGCTATGTCCATTTCCTGGTTTCTTTCTTGGGACCTTATTTCATGATGGGTATATTAGTTTACAGAGAATGTTGGAAAATAGCTTCTTTTCTAAAAAACCCCTTGCATGGGAAATCACAGAATCATAGAATGGTTTGTGTTGGACAGGACTTTAAGGATCATTTCATTACAAACCCCTGCGAGAAAACAATGTAGCGTCCTTCTGATTTTCCTTTCCACATCTATGGTGGCCCAGCTGAATGTCCTCAAAACCAGTGATCAATGTTGCTCTGCACTGTCATCAGTGAGATCTGCCAGGTAAACCTCCCAGCTATGGCAGGGGTGGTGCTGAAGTCCTGATCCATCACGCTAACTAGGCTTTAGGAAAGTAATTGGAGATCAGCAAGTCAAAGACCTTCTCTTGGTGACAGGCATCCCAACACAACACGGTGGACATGTGTATAATGATGGGCCTTTTTCAGTCCTGATAGGTGGGCCACTTCCCACTTTCCTTGTGGGAAGTCCTGCCTAATGTGAACCTGCAGGTGATATCCTTGTTTTGTGTAATTCAGTAACATTCAAGAACCAAAACTGTATCAAGAGATTTTCTGGGGAAGAGAAGGACATTTAATCGTTTGAGGCTATCCCTAGGAATTGAGAGACATCTCAGATCCCAGGTTTCCTCTTTGTTCACATATGTATGAACATTTTTAGTTCGATTGCCTCCAATTGGGTGATGCCTGTTTTTCAGTGGCTGTTTTAGATCTAGTTTTAATCTGGGCTATACTGTACAGAAAAATGCTGCTTTCTTTTAAAGAGGGTGAGGTAAGTTTAGTTCTAAAAACAAAACACAGCAAACCCACCAAAACTACAGTAGAAAATATTAATTTCCACAACTAGTTCAGGAAAATTTTGTTGTGCCATATGAAATAGACATGAAATGGATTTTTCAGGTCCCGAAAAAGAACACTCTCTTTTGGGACCTGAAAAAAAGAAAGACGTCACTCTCCTTTACACTGTCCATACTAGCAGGCAAGCACGTGGTTATATTACATCCTACAAAGAGTCATTAGGTCTGTTCAGAAAACCCCGTGAGTCAGTCAAAATATCTCCAGCTGGGAAGTGCAGCTCTGTCTAGCCTACAGCACCATGCTGTGATTTAAAACCATGATGAAGCCCCTTGTGAGTGGGAGCCTATACATTTAGTTTAGCCTGAGTACTTAATTTTCAGGATGTTTGGGATCCCAAAGAAATTAGGTTTTCGAGGTCTGAACTTGTCTTCAATTTTATTTAATGGTTATCATCTGGTTTCTCTAGGTGCTTGACATGATTTACATTATCAGGACTTGGTTCAATAAAATATTTCTGAAGGCTTTCTGTAAACAGAATTTATGAAAAGAACTAAAATTTGTTCTACTTATAGATACACATAAAGGTGAAAGTAGCATAAGCATGTGTCAGAAGTATAAATTAGCATAAAACCATTACAAATAATGTATACATTATTTATATGGTCACCTATATGTTTATAGCAATTCACCTTACTGAGGCTGAACTGGTTCTTTCTTCAAAGGTCCAGCAGTGCTGTCTTTAGTGGAATTATCCCAAGAAAGAGAAACAGTCAATAAATTCTCTATTGCTAACTTGAGTAACAATTTAAAATGTACAATTTTCTGGTAATAACCATGAACTGGTTGTCTTGAAATGTAGACAAATGTTAAATCTTAATGCACCTTCAGATATGGGAAAATGAGTATGTTATGATTTATGTTTCCTTCATTCCTATCACCTTAAATAAGAAAAATGCTAGTTCTCTGTTGCCAAATAGCTGTATCTGGTATTTGTTAGATTATGATTAACAATAACCATTGACAGCTAGCACCTGAGAGCAAGCCAGCTCTTCTCATTACACAACTGATAGTTCAGACAAGATTTAATCAAACAATGAAAATATACAACGTTTCTCTTAGCTACTATGCCGGCCTGCACTGATTGAGGGGGTTTTCTACAGATGGGCAACAAAATACAAGAAATGTTTCATCTGACTCACAAAAAGCAGGTGCAAACCTAACTTTAATGGGCATACTTACTTTGGCTGGCAAGAGCCTCATAAAGGGCCCCTTTGCCTGGTGGTTTTTTCACTTTGTTCTGCCATGAGTGGGAATAAATTGTGCAGATGGAAAGGATGATAGAAGTATTGTTTCTAGGGTCATGTTTCTGAGTGGGATGTCTTTCCAATCCAGTCTCAGAGTGGCTTCTGCAACCCCCAACAAGAGCAGTCAGCCAGCAAGAAGGAATAACTTCACCCCCTTACTCTTCTCCTTATCCTTTTGTATTTTGGCTGACACCTGCAACATATTAATCAGTCAGAATCTGGCCTGCAACATAATGTGTGCAAAAGTAACTTACATTCTATTGAGTGACTATAAGGTCTCAGTGCACTAAACATGCTCATTAAAAACAGGCAAACCCATTAAGTTAATATAAAGTAAGAACAGTTCCAGATACTTAAGAATGGAAGTGCAGCCAAAATTCCCAGAAATTGGAAATGATTAGGCTGTATTCCATATTTAGTACATATGAACACATGTGTGAACATGAACACATTCATACACAAGGAAATGTGTATATGGTTTGGAAGCACAGACTGTGTTTCCCAGAAGCAAAAGGGCTAGGAAGTGTTGCTAATCACAGGGAAAGGTGTTTTATGTTTTCTAGTCCTGTGGTGCTCTCACCTAAAACCCAAATATTTTTATATATTGGGTCCAATTTTCCTTACTCTTCTTTTCACTAGAGAAAATAAAAATAAAACAAATAGAAAAGGTCTTGTGGTCTTTGAAGAAAGGAATATATAGTAGGAAAACAACAGAAGTAGGACTTCTGCATAACTGCTGTTAAAGGAATGAGTCTATGAATTAGTCTTAGAAGAAGTTGTTAAAGGACAGAAATGTCAATAAAATGAGTAAATCCCCTGAGCAAATATGTCACTGCTCACAATAGACTTACAGCAGTGGAAAAGAGTAAGTTATGAGCCCATTTTTTTATCTCTGAGTGGAGATACATTTCTGCTACATTTACACCAAACTCCAGAATGCTTCCAGTGGCTCCTTCATTGCATTTCTTGTCATGACAGCTCGGCTCTCCTGCAGCAGGAGGAGTTGCACAGGACACATCTCATCCAAAGCCAGATAAAAGCATCTAGAGGAACCAATGTGAAAAATTCTGACTTTAATGGTTAGTAAGAGGCAATAGCGATGTTAACTTGTAGAAGCATCACAGAGCTGCATTTAAACACGGAGCCACACCTCAGAGTTGCTAACAGCTTATATATTTGCTTAATATAACATTTCTGAAGTGCTCCTGAGGAGACTCTTGTGACCCTTAGTAAGAGACATAACATTCCTCAGAGTTATAGAAATATGTTCCTGTGGACATATGTAATTACAAATAGCTTTCAGAATAAACAGTAAAGAGATTTGAGGACCAAGGCCGTGAAGAGGTAAATCACCTGTGAATATACCAAAGTATTAGTGACACACAGGTTGAAAGTCTCCAAGCATCCCTAGAGTACCCTCATGCCATGTAGAGAGGCTTGGCGATGGCTATAACCATGCCATGAAAAACACTTTTGCTGTGCAATTGCAAGCACGATGTCCCACAGGAACTTACTCACCAAACTCGGAGGAATTATGCCAGTTAACTCTTTCAAAGGAATATGAGGTCAAGATTTCAAGTTTTAGAAATACTTAGAAGCACTCAGTCTTGGCAAGAGGAGTAGAGGGCTTGCCTGCCCTCCAGCATCAATGCTTTCACAGTCTTTCTTTGGCCATATCACAGAGTTCAGCTCTGAGTGAGCTTTCTGTGGCTATGTACTTTGTCACCAGCTTCATCCAATAAAGAGGCGGTGGGGATTTTAAAGGGATAATTAATGCAAAAAAGTTGTTCTCACTAAAGCAATACCAGTCTTTACCAGTTTCATAAAGGAGCCAATAATTCAACAGTTATGGCCTTATTAGAAACATGAGTTAAAGTTCTATTTTGTTTTCCTAAAAAACCCTACCTACTGTTGCTGGGCTGAGGAGAAAAGAGACGAGAGCGCTAAATGGGTAACTGGTCACTGTAGTATGATGAGGCCAAAACTTTCTCTGACTTATAAATAGCCCAGCCAAAGTCTGGGATGAAGTGTGCTGGGGTCATACAAAGAATTCATGGCACATGCCAGAATTGCACAATGTCGTAATTGTAACCCTTGCTTTCATTTATTAACCGCAGTATTTCTTGTGCCAAGTCTGTAGTTAAACTGCACATTCTCTGGGAAGCAAATGTGTTGTCTTTACATTCAACAAGGTGCCTGTAACACTTTTGGAGCCACAATTATTGTAGTATAGTTCTATGCATTGCTGTAGAATTCATATCCCAAAGAGCCGTTCTGACACATCAGTTACACTCCACAGTATTCCCCTCTCCTCTCATTTTTTCTTTTTTCTTTTTTCTTTTTCTTCTCCATGCAAAAAGAGAAGAGCATAATGCCAGATGTATCAAGCTGCTGGGTTTACAATATGCTTAGCAACACAAACAGCCTTGCTGACAATGATCCCAGTGAGAGGAAGCGTTTCACAATAAGGCCATTAGCCATGATGTGGTCTGAAGTTCCAGATGCATGTCTCTAAAAGTTGACTTCTTTTTTTTGCCTATCTGGTTTCCTGTGAATTCTGGACTGTGAAATGCACCATGTACCATTTCTATTGGCCTATGTATATTGGGAATGATATGCCTATAATGGTGCCTGTAAAATTACTCCTGAATACTTTGGAGAGCATGTGGAGCTCATTTGCATTTCTTCCTTAAGGCTTGGGAAAAACGATCTTTTTTTTTTTTAAAAAAAAAGACATTTCCCTGTGAAAGAACATGCAATTTTTGATTCCCTTCATAGTATTTTAGAGAGAAGAAAAACATACAGCCTTTCCTTCACAGTTCTCTATATTAACTTTATATGTCTTGCAGAAGTATTCCTCAGAATGCCTTCCATATGATCTACTTCAGCTAGTCTAATTCTGAATATACGATTAATCTGAATCATATCTACTGAGATATTTAAAGGCCTGATTACATTAGAGAAATTTGTAGCTGTCTAATATTACCTCATTGATCACAATGATTCTTGTCAGTAAGTAGCTGTGAATTGCAGGCACAACAATTCACAACCCAGCATTTATTTTACAGACTATGTCTTTATGTCTACACAGCTAATCTAAATGTACTCTGAAGGTGCCATTCCTTAAATATTCTGAGTCCTGACTTGACTTCTGCATTTCACAAGAGTTCATTGAGTCAAAAAATATTGTAATACGTGATTCTAGGGAAATAAAATGGAAAAAGCCCTCTAAGCCATCAAAGCAGTGCAACAGATGCCTAGTTTAGGAGGGCTGGAGCATATTTCCCTTTCTTCCGAACAAAACAGATCTACAGCAGAAGACCTAAAACTGTAGTGATACTGGGATTGAAGACAAGAGCAGCAGAGATGAAAGACCGTGCTGTGTCTTGGGACAGAGCAACAGCAAGAACTTTTTAATTTAATGATGCCACTGCTATGAGGAGAATTACTTGCGGAATAAGCTCACAGGAATAAATCAGGATGATATGGTCAATTGTCAATAGTTTTTTAGAAAAAAATTCCCAAAAGGACTGCAGCTCATTTTTTCCTAAACAGTCTAAGAAAACATAGTCTAAAACTAGATCAGACTAAAATCATTATTTCAGATTTTATTGAAAGATATGGAAAGAAGGAACTAATATAAAATCTTAAAAAACTGATTGGATGCGTGCATCCATTTTAGAAATGAGATAATTTCAATGGAATAAGCACTTTAGCTATATTTAGGATGTATGAGCATTTTCTAAACAAAGCTGCCAAGTAAGAATAAAATTTTACTTGGCAAATTTAAGCATGTTTTGTTTCAAAACATATGGTGTAGAAATTTGGGAAACTCATTTAATGATGCTTGAATTCTCTCCTTAACTTCCTTTTCTTGTTGTATTGGCTTAGAGGTACAGTGTATCTTACCAGCTGTTTTCCACAAACCCATCCTGCCAACACTCTGCTCCTTCTTCTCAGACCTGCTGCACTGTTCTTGTCTCCTTCTGCCTTAAAGAATCTTTAATTGGTAAGACCTAAGAGAAATTCCTCTCTATCCTCTTTGCTTTGATTCAGCTCCTTTTGCTGCCTTTCTCCCTGTATTAATTTGTGTCTATTTTTCCCTAACTTGCTGCAATTGGACACTATCCAAACTTTTCTGCCTACCACCTCTGATTCCCAAAATCTAATTCCCCCAACTGATGGAGTGTTAGAAAACTGACAGCAGAAAAGCCATCAACTTCATTACGGAAACCAGGCTGAATGTCAAAGTGGGATTACTTAAAACTGTTATTATAGTTTTTCTTAATTTAGGGTGAAACTCTTCTGGAAAACTCTGAAAAAATCCCCTAAACACACACTCTCATATTGTTCCTTTAAATTTTGCAATGCATGGAGATGCTAATATCATTGTGGAAAACAGGGAATATTTTCTATATGGAGAAGAATCTAATCCCAATTTTGTCTTCAAATATATCCTTCTGTAATCAAGGGATTACTGTTTACATTTTCTGACATGATTGCCCACTGTTAACACTAGTTTTAATTTCCATACTTCAAACTGACACACAGTCGAGTTCATAGTGCTTTATGTTGCAGTATGCTGTAATTTAATTTTGCCACACTCTATAAATATCCACTTTACATAGGTCAGAAAACCTCAGGTGCTAGAAATATCCTTGTTCCTTCTTTGTGCATGAGATTAACTCTAGTTTGCTAATCAACACTGTGTCATTTAATTCTTGTTTATATTTTTATTTCTTTTATCTATAATATGTATAATATGTGGGGTATGCATAACACACAGGATATCAGAAGCAAAAAACCTATATATCTGAAACAATTCTTCATGTTGCTTAATACTCATGTTGCACTAAAAATTAGAGAGTTAGAGGGTTTTTTGTAGTTTGTTTTTTGTTTTTGTTTTTGTTTTTGTTTTTTGCTGAGAAATAGGTTTTAGTTCTGGTCCTGGTATTAGCAACATTGAATTTTTTAAATCAGTAAGAATTCATTGTCATTGTCTTCTGTCTAATTCAGTGAATAGAACCACTAGATTCTTTTGCTGGTGGTATCCTGGTATGACTTGGAACCTCAATGGAAGGTCCTTTGTAACCACTAAATGCCAGTGATTAAGGGTGAGGGGTGTCCAGGGAGCACTAAATTAAGTCTTGGGCCTAGCCATTTACAGTTCAGATATTTCTAATTGTTGGGTGGTTTTTTGGGAAGACATTTCAAAAAACATCAGTGCTACTTAGCCGTCTCTATATTTTCCTATAATTTCTTACAAATAAAGCTGTGGTTTTGTTTTGGGGGGTTTTTTGTTTGGTTTTTATTTTGGTGGGGGGTTGTAGTTTTTGTTTGTTTGTTTGTTTTGTTTTGTTTTATTTTGTGTTTTTCCCAATGCCTAAATCTGCAGTGAGTGGGAAGGNTGTCAAAATATTAATATATTTTATATCTACTTCCCCAGATAATATATTTGTATCTACTTCCCCAAGGATATATGGCTCAAGGGGCTATTATTCTTTTCTATAAACTTATTATTCTTTGTTAGTTCCAAATATCAGTATTGTTCTTTGTTAGTTCGTAAGCATCAGTCTTGGTTGTGCAGGCCCTGCAGACCCTCTAGGCCCTGCAGACCCTCTAGGGATTCCGAATGCCCTCGAGAAACAAGCCATTCTTCTACAAAAATCTGTTTTTGCTCCATTAGAAATTAAACAAAATATCAATATTTTCTGGCCTCCCACAAATATAGTTGTAAGATGTAAGAAATATGTGGCATTAATAAATATGTAAGCCTGAATATATAAATATTCAAAGAAGGGAAATATAATTGACATTTCCAGTCACTTTTCGAGAACAAATCTGTGTACTCATGAAAGCCTTCTATCATACTGTAGTTGGCCACAAAGTTGCTATTTTCAATAATATTACGGTTTCATTACATGCTTTTGTTCTGTTCACTGCAATAACAGAACTTCTTCTTTGTTAAATAAAGCAGAAAACAAAATAAAATTAATGATCTATTATGGTTTTTTTTGTAAAGAAAAGCAATCAGAGCTGTTTAAGCAAACCAGAGTCTATGTTACATTGGGAGAACAGTGAAGTAGGAAGTCAAGGTCACCATTGGGAATGTTTGTGTGTGTGTGTGTGTGTGCATTTGCACTCACATCCAAGCACAAAGCTCAGCTGATTCTGCAGAGGCTGGGGGGATTTTCTCTGTTTAAAGATGAAGCTCCCAGCAAAGAAGGCTTAAAGGTTGAAGCTGCACTTTTAAGGTATTGTACAGAAACATACCAGAGTGTCAATATCAATCATTCTTTTATGCTCCTGGTTCAGCATTTTTAATTTATTTGTCTGTTTTGCTTTTGTTTAGCAAAATCCTCAGCTTTCCAAGCTGTGTTCATGTAAGAAGTGAGGGAGCTTTTACATAGCTGAGGTTTATTAGTGAACTAATTGACTTGTTCCCCTCTCCAACCCGTAAGTGTTCTCACATTTTAGACAATCACTCCATGTCTAATTTGTCCACTTTCCAAATCACTTTTCCAACTTTCACTGGTGAAGTCAATAGGTTGTAAGACCACCATGAGTGCCTGTGCCGAGAGCTCGGCACTAGGGGAGTGTTGTGTGTTTCAGCCCTGATAGCCTGGAGTAGCTATTAGTTCTAATTGTTGAATGGTTGAACGCTTTGAAGGACAAATGTATGTCCTAAGGCTGTGGCCCTGATGAATGCAAGGGTTTCTTTCACTTGTCATTAGTAATTGAGGGTAAATTAATATTTACTAAGCAGAGTTTCACAGAAAAGGGAATGCATGAGAAATCTAAGGAAAAAAGTGCCACAGGAGAAAATGTTGGTTACTTTAACACTTTGAACTCAGTTGACAGCAATTAAAAAGCAGCTAGTGGAAACCTGGGATAAACATAATAATTTTATTACTTCCCCCCCCGCCCCTTATTATAACAATAAGTTTCTCTCACTTGGTATATAAACATTATAAACATTCCAGATGCATAATATAGGTTATCAATGTGTGATACCCTGCTAACTAGAACTGCAGAACTACTGACTTGTACAAAATAGATTTCGTTCACAATATGTGAAAATCTGTCATGGCTCAATGTGTCTTTACAGAGCAGCTACAGAGGAGGCCATTCCTATGTAGCATTTGATTTATTTAATAAATCTGAAAATGCTGCACAGATACAGCTTTTGGGACCAAACTGTAACCTTTAAACATCAGAGGTTCTTGTCATATGATATGTGTATACATAGACATTCACACTTTTGTTTGATGTTTCCTTAAAGCATCACTAAAGCCCTGAAGTGATCCATATGTTGACTGAATACCTAATACTGATTGAATTAAATATGGTGTAGGCACTACTTGGTGCAAGTCTTTCTCACCAGCTCCTTAAGAAGATCTTTTTTTTTGGTGTTCAGCTATTGAGTCACACCAAATGGAAGCATGGAACTGAAACTGGCAGGCTGTGCAACCCAGCAGAACAACAGACATAAAACAGTGAGTGAAATAGCAAAGGGGCATCTTTGAATGGGACCAAGTCCTGGATTATTCTGTTGGCTCAATCTTGACTTTACCACCAAACCTCTGCCATTAAGATTTGCTGATGGAGCCAGGGAAGACACCCCTCACAGGGGCACAGTGTGTTTTCAGGAGCAGTTTTCTTCTGGTGGAATGACCTCTCCTCCAGCCAGAAGCCGGTCACCAGTCTGGATGCACTCTTTTGCTCAGGCCCCATCATACCCAGAGCTGGGCTGAAAGGTGTTGATAAGGGATTTTCTGTGTTCAGACACAGCTATTGTAGATGAGTTTCACAGCATAAACCTGACACAAAACAAGGCAGGCTGCAAGCTTATGATGAGAGGAAAGGAAACTTTGTGTAACCAGTAATTTCTCCCAGCCCTTCCACTGAGTAAAGCTAATATGCCCCAGCATCACAATGAACCATCAGCTCCCCTATCTTAAATGGAGTGTCAAAAGCATGGGGACATTCTGACATCTACCAATCCATTGATTGAAACATCTTTATGGCCGCATCCTAATATCCTTGACAAATGGAGCAGGAGTTAGGATTGTAACTTTATGGAAGCAAAAGATGACTTCAGATGAAAAAATCTAGTCTGGCCACTTAAACCAGATTTAAGTCTGCTCTTGCTAAGATTGCCACATGAAACATTCTTACTGGAACTTAAAAGTCCCAAATTGAATATCATTATACAGCACATACATTGGATTCATCTGTCTGAAGTTCCTTGGAATAAAGCAAAACCCTTTTTTTGGGTATATATATTTGAGAAGAAAATTTTTTTACAAAGCTGGCATCACATTGGCTCTTTAATGTGGAAACAGCTAAAGTCACTGGTAAGACTGTGTGAAATTTCATCTTAATCTTCTTTAGTCATACAAATCTGTTCCTCATTTTGAGACATCTCTGCTTTTGAGTAAAGTTCTTTCACAGGTAGCCCTGATAGAACACCGCTTCCAAACACTTGGAATCATGAAATATTCATCTTTTTTCCTGAAATATATGACTCCTTGCAGAAGAGACTCCCTAGGTTTCTTTAGATTAGAAAGAAAAATACAAAACTGCCCTCTAAAGCCCCAGTAGAAACTCAATAGACACCAATATGTCATGCTGTTTAAACAAAACAAGTGTTGTCTCTGAAGCAGTGAGATCTGCACCTGGGCGGCTGCTGCACAGCTCTGCCGGCAGAGCTCACGGTGGCTTCCTCACCCACTGAGCATCACGTCTGATTGCCCTATGCTATATGTCTGTCTGCCCACAGCAACTCAGCTGCTCTTTTCCTTCTGGGGCTGCTAATCTCTTTCTTTTAAAGGGAAATATTTCCAAAGGTTTAATTAATTTAGTATAGCAAGAAATTAGTCCAAAAGGAGAGGAAATAAAAACCCCAAACAACAAACCTCTCATGTTAACTCTTGACACGGTGCTATACAATTTCAAAGAAAGCATGTCTTACTATGGGCTTTAAGAGCTCAACTTCCCATTAACACCACTAATGAAATGTAATTAGAATTGTAGTTTCATTTTCTCCCTCCAGCAGAGCATTACTGCTTTCCCCCCCTGCACAGGCTCGGCGTTTCGGAGGTTGTAGTTAGCAGCCAGTAAGATGTGTCCTTTTGGCGGAACTTACCACTTTATGAAAGATGTGGTCAAGATCCCAAAGAACCATATTGATACCAGATGTAGTCTTGTCACTAAGTCTTAAACCAAGACTCTCATGAATCTTAAGTTTCCATTTTCTCTCTCTGCTCTATTACAAGGAAAAGAGCCTGAGCGAATTACTGTCGATGTTGCTAGCAGAAGTATTTTTTACTTGAAAATAGACGTCTTCATGGGAAAATGTTATACAAGAAACTACGTCGAAACAAATTTTCACTACATTAGGCAAGCTGAGGTTGTCATGTCTTAATTAAATGAATGCTTGCATAAATATGTTAGTATGTCTAGTCAGAATCAGTAGTCCTCAAAATCAATGCTGCATTGCCAATTTAGTTTTTAGACAATAAAGGCGTTGGCTTTTTAGCATTAGTACTGTATGTGTTGCAAAACAAAACAGAAACAATTCTCATTGGTGAAGGATTTCAATAAAGTTTAATAATATCCACATGTACAATAAATATTTCTGGGCCCTCAAGCACTTATATTTCCTTTTGAACTTGTGAACAGAAATTGATTCAAGGTGATAAATTTGTAATCCATTATGATGGATGGAGTTGCCTTTTAAAAAAAAGATAATGGTATATAGTTTATATATTCTCAGTGAATAGATTTGGGAAAAAAATATTTAAGAGGAAGCCAGATGTAATGAAGTAGAGTAAATAAAGTCAATTGCAATATTAGCTTTTATTGAAGCAAGTTCCACGTAATTAGGAGCTCAAAGAAATGCAAATGATGCAAATATTGCTTTTGGCTACCACAGCTGACCTTGCAGCCACTTGGTTTAAAACAATATATTTATTACATATCTAACATTAATTAAATAAAGTACGGTATTTGAATTAAATTTTCAAGCTGGAAAAACAAGTGTTGTAAGATTAAACAGAAACATGTGTGAATATTTCCTAACATATTTGCAAAGTACAGCTTTTTAAAGCTATACTTTAAAGCTCATTTAAAAGCTGTTCATTTACAGCTCAGATGATAGAGTTTTGCTTAACAGAAAACCACAGTTGCATGTGTGGTAAAAAAGCAAATGTTGATTTCTAAATGGTATTTGGTGTGTTTGCATATTTATTCCCCATTGCCTTGTAGTTTTATTAAACAGTCTTCCATTAAAATTCAAAACATCACATTAGCAGATTCTGATGGCAGAGATGATTGTACTCAGAGCTCATGATAAGGGTGCACACAACGTGATGCTGAAAGCCTTGCAATGAAGAAAGGTCATACTGAAGTTAGCCACAGGGTGACAGGCAAATAGTGTCCTTCAGCTTGCCTCTGCCTTGTACCCTGCAGTGACACTGAGTGTGTATTGTCTTGGATAAAGAGAGGCAGTTTGGCCACAGGTTTGAGAGGACACAGGTTCTGCTCTGGACTTATTTGTCCATAATGGAATAATAACAAACCTGTGCTAAGGTGGCTTGAATGGATCCCTGTCAACACAGCATACTGTTGGCCAAAGAACAGAGGAGGCTATGTGGGAACACACACACAAACTAAAAGGTGTTTTCCAGGTAAATGCCACTGGCTTGCTGAATGACTCACTCTGTGAAGAGCAAACACAACAGAGAGGACTTTTCATTTATTTGCCTTCTATAATGCAATATCAAAATAAAAAGGCAAAATAATTGTAGACCGTGTTTTTGACTAAATTATGAGAGATGCCACACAGTGGTGACCTGCAGGAAATGTATTCTTTCCTCATTCTGCAAGGCTTTTACAGGTTTTTACGTGAAATACAAGAAAAAGATGTAAAACCACAAGTAATGTGTAGCTAGTAATAGCTAAGAAAAGCGTAGCAAAAGTATGCAATAAGTAGTCAGTGATATAAACCATTACAGTGAGCCCTTCTTATATATCTGAAGCCAGATGTTGTTCCAAATTACATCACTATAAATCCAGAATAGTTCCACTGAAGCCAATGAATCTACTCCAGATGAGAGAAGAATTTTGTCTGCAATCTATTCACTTCAGATCAGTTTATATCCATATGTCCATAGTTTACTGTAGTATTTTTTTAAATGCAGAAAATACCTGACATAATCCAGTGATCTCTAGCATAGTGTTTGTCTGAAAGAACAAGCTTCTCTAACAGGTAAGTTTCTGCCTATCAAATCTATCTAAGTTCATTGACTGAAATCAACAAAGTTCACGTTGAAGGGTGAAGAATAGTAAATCATATCTTCACATATATAGTGGCCTGAAACTAGAATCCAGAATTCACTACTTAAATGGTGTCCTGTTGACCACAGCTGTCAAAGTACAGCAGAAATTAAAGAGGCAAGTGGCATGTCACAACCCTCTGCCTTGCACATGCAGTGTATGTAGATCTACAAAGGGAGTGCAATTGCAGCAGATCAGCTCTTTAAGTGCAGGTGTATGAATGATGGGTAATGGCAGGACTTTGTAGATGCCAGGGCTCCCTTCCATGTCAATTTTGTGGCACAGCAGAAATTAATAATTTAGACAACTGCAGAATTGATTGCATCTAGAGAAAGTGATAAGAAATAAGGTACAGATTACATAAAATCAACTACTTTTCAAGTGTATCTTGAACATTCCTGATGGTAAGTGAAGACATGTTTGGTGTACATGAACAAAATTATTTTCTCCCTGAGTTACTCGTAGATAAACACAGCATTGCAGAAAGTAATTTTCTTTGCATTAACCCAGCAGGTGAGACAGTTTAGTAGGAGCAGAGATACAATAGGGGTATTTAGAGTACCTTTCTCTCCTGCATGATTGATTTATAGTCAGATATCTCCAAAGGGTTAAAGGCTTGTCAATAAAATGCAAAAGCTGGAGTGGTGTTTTTTATCTCTTTCCTGAGGGAGTTCAGACTTCTGATTCAAGATGATGTGTAACTTTGATCCACTCGAAACATCAGCTTATCTTGTGACTATAAGTATGTAATTGAGCAAGAATCACCTTTTGTAAGACCCACTCAGATTGGTAAATGTTGTTTTCACCTAAGAATGCAGCTATTTGCATGGAAGTGTTTGAATATGTACCTGGGAAATGGAAAATGTGTACAATTTCTTACACCTCCAGAGGTAATTAACAAAGACAAGTGGCCGTGCCAACCTATGTTCATCCTCCCACTTGTGTTTAACTATTAGGGTTGAAGACCTCTGCCTCCTTCATTGATGGTGTTTTTAAGGTACCCTAAATCTAAGGCAGCTCTCACCAAACCAACAGAAGACTAAGTGGGAATAATTGTTTCTGCAATACAGTGGCAGGGACCTAACGTGGAAGAGGAATACCGTATATTTTGTCCTCTTGCCCTTGCTCTTTGGTCCTTTGGTGGTTTTCCAGCTGCTCTGCAAAGCTGGCTACATTTTAGAGATGTAAATGGGAACAGTCCTGGGACCAGAGCCCAGATCCATCTTTCCAGCTGAGTACCAAAGCCATGAGACTGTGCAGTCCAATTCCCCTTAGCTTGCCCTCCTGCTGATGCTCTGACTTTTGCACACCAGAGAAAACAGTGGTTTTACTTCAGTAGGAAGGCTAACAATGATTTTCCTGCCACCCAGCCCAGGGAGCCACCTGGGAGTTTGCCTCTTTCTGTCAAAAAATGGACTTGGATTTCCTCAGGGTAAAAAGATTCTTGATCCTTGATTTGTGACTCCATGGACTAGAGCTGTTTGGTGAAGGTAAGCTTTTCTAGAGAGATTTCCAAGGGAATGGGCCCACAGCTCTTGCCTTTGGGCCACAACTCTCAGCACTGGCTGTGTGTGAATTTGCTCAGGATGTGCCAAACCTCGTATCCCTTCCAGGACATAGATCCTTATATAACAAGGCCCAATACCTTGAGTTCTGTGCCATGAAGTCCCACACACCTTCCCATCTCTGGCCTCTAACACCTGCCTATACAGACTGAAACGTGTTTCCACACAGGGCTCCCAGGCCTGACCAGCTGAGGTACTTCCTGGTCTAACATGGAAGTGTCAAGCAAAGTTAAGCATTTCTGGGATTAAGAACGGCTAAAGATGGTTAGTTCAGTTGCTCTCTGAGGACCTGCATGGCACAGAAATTGTGCAGTGGTAGTCTCCAGGGTACTCTTTCAGGTGCACTCCTGACTTGTGAGCTGCAAAACTCCGTGTTCTTCCAGCTGACACACTCTCTGAGCAACCGCCAATCACATCCAGCTCCTGGTTTTCATGGGGAGAAAGCCAATAACTACAGCCCAGGTGGGAGCTTTGGTGCACATTGGTAGCTGAGAGTCAAAGAAGGAGAACTCCCATTCCAGCTGACTTCTGAGTGTTTAAACAGCAGTTAAAGAGAGTTACTGGGTCCATTTCCCCAGTGGCATTAAGTAGAGATTGTTCCTCTGATCTCTGAATGCCAAGATGATTGTCTAAGTGGAATTTTCTGCAAGACATCCATCTTTATTAAAATAGTACTATAATATGAGGTGGAATTCACAGAGCATTTTGCACTACTGCAGATTTTATCTTAAGCAGGGGCTATTACTTTTCCTTTCCCTAGTTTTGTGGTTTGCAAGGCTCACGGTCAATTTATCTCACTGCAGAGCACAGATAATTCCCTTTGATTTGAGGGGAGTTGCACACAACACACACAGGAGAACAGGAACTTCACATTTTCTTTTAAAAACAAGCAAATAAAAGCTGAACAGGGAGTTCAATTTTACACTGAAAATTAACTGAATTCTGGAATTATTTAGCAAAGAATCAGACAACACTTTTAAAACTGTGATGAACAATTCTTTTTAGTGGTTCTGTTATGCTGAAAATGATAGGATTCTTAAAAACTCACATACAAAACAGCCTGTGCATTTCTATGCTTTTTTTCTGCTAAGTTGTGCTGTTGAATTTAATCTTTTTGTCAATACGTGGCAACAACAATGTTCAGTGGTAGAAAACAATAACGAAAGCTGCTGTTGAAACTGGATCTACTCGCAGTGTTGACTCCAGCTGATATTATGATGGGGCCCTGCAACACTGCCACTGAGCAACCTCTCTCTGTGTAGATTTTCATCAGTTTTACATGCTGTAAATTTCAGCTTCAAACTGATTCTCATCTTTGTCAGAACAGTGATTTTTTACCTTCCAGGTTACTAACTAGAGGGAATAAAGATAAGTGAAATTACCTCCTTCAAACTCTGTAAATGTCCTTTTAGAATGAATAGAAAGAATTAACATAATGCATGAGTCACACAGAGCCTGATATAACTACCAGTGACAGCTGAAATATATATGCTTTATTACATGATGCTGTTAAATAGCAGGAGAAAGTTCCAAATTTTTAGGAGTTATTATGAAAGTTAGAGAAACCAGAAAGTCCTTCAGGGAAGAATTTCTAAATATTTTAAGGATGTAATAGAAATCAGAATGGTGAAAGAGAAAGAAAAAGAATGAGCACAACATATTTTTGCAGCATATTGAAATTTCTCTTTCTCTTAGGGGATATTTTATATTTTTTATTATTTTCTATCCATAAGCAATCTAGCATAGTGTTTGGCTAAATATTTCACTGCACATATACTTCAAAGTTACCTTTACCTACGTATTTCCTGCTTCACGAAAAACACAACCAATGACCTTGTGGCTGAAGGCAAGGGCAAAAAACCCCTACATGTAGATTAAAAATATCTAGCACACTGAGGTCAAGTATTTTAAGTCATTTATTCACATTTCAGAGCTAAATCTGCTGTGTTTTCTTTCAGGCATTTGTGTATAACATCTATATATAATGAAATTTTAAACTAAATATATATTGGCTTGAAATTCACACCTTGGTTTTTCAATCAAAGTGACCACAGTAGCCTCTCTGATAGGGAAATAAGGTCTTTGATCCTAGGCCATTTTTATTTCTATATGTTTTTTACTCTCATAACTGAAAGATAGCTGAGATGCTTATGTTAAGTTCAATTTGAAGACAAGAACACTCATGGTCTTCAGTAAAGATCATGGATTTTTTTTTTTCCTAAAGGAAATTTGTATAGATGAAGTCATGTTGATGGCAATCTTGGCTTTGGGTCTGATTGATGAGGAGTATAACTGATGTGCACAGCTATGTGCATCTACTTCATGTGCTTTGAGTTTTAAATCTCTTTGGAGAGTGTTGTGTATGTTGCCTGTGAGTGCTCATTCTCTCACTGTTTCTCACAGTAATGTGAATTGTTAATAAATCAGCTGAAAACTGTGCTCAGTAATATGCAGAATATATCCTAGGCAGGCGAGATCAGTCAAACTTTTGCAGGTGAACTGAAAACAGTTTTCCGTTTTTGGTCTGTCTGGAGTGTTCAAACACAGGGAATTAATGTCATTTCAGGCACAGAAATTTCCAGTGGGGTAGGCTGGCTGCTCTTCAGAAGGACATGTGTTGGATAACACAAAGCATCCTGCAGTGTTCTAGTGTATGTGCTTGGTAAATCCTGCACTTAAGCATCTTTAAGTCAGTCCTGACTTGGACTAAGACATGGAAAGTGGAATCAGATGGTGACTGGGAAGTTGCACGTCATCCCTTGGTGTGGTGACTTAGCCAGGTCAAGAGATGTGTATCTGAAAGGCCCTTTTTTTGCATTCTTGCTGGAAAATGCCTGGGAAGAGGATTTTCTCTTCTTATGTATGTTCTTCATGCTTACTGCATGAAACATTCAATAGTATAGGACAAAAAAGAGTATTTCAGTTGGAAGAGACCTAAAATGACCATCTAGTTCCACTGCCTGACCAATTCAGGTCTGACCTGAGCATAAAGCATGTTGTTAAAAGCTTTGTCCAAATGCCTCCTAAGCACAGATGGGCCTGGGGCATCAACCACCACCCTAAGAAGCCTGTTCCAATGTTTGGTCAGCCTCTCAATATAGAAATGCTTCCTACTGTCCAGCCTAAACCTTTCCTGGTGCAGCTTTGAGCCATTGCCACATGTCCTGTCACTGGACACCAGGGAGAAGAGATTTGTACCTCCCTCTCTGCTTTCCCTGCTACAGAGAGCAGTGAGGTCACCCTCAAAATTGTTAGTGTTTTTCTGGTGTTTGGCCCAGTAAATACGCTAGTGCAAAGAATCTGCCACAATCTTTTCTTACTAAGGATCTCCAAAAAGCATTGTATTGTGTTTTGGGAGTTTTCAATAAAAGGATTTCAAGTAAGGGAATGTAAACAGAATTTATCATGAAGTGATAGCACCAAAGGGAATAGCTGTGAACAGACTGGAAGAGAATTTATGTACGTGACATTGTCTGTGCATAAAGGGCGCATATTGTAATAATCATTATTTGAATAATTCTTTTCCTTTCTACTCGACAGGCCTATCCATTATGAAAATTATTATTGTTTCAATGAGAATACAAGTTGTTCTGAGCTTTTGGAAGCAGATTATAACTATTGTTGCCAGTTCCTAAAATGCCTGTTGGGCATTGCTATTTTATTTAGTAAATAAAGAGTTTAAAACAATAATTGCTTTTTGTTAGAATTAACATACTTGAATCAGTTCTTGTCCCTATAGTGCAGGGCCTTTCAGTCAGCATTTTCTGTTCCTAGCTGCTACCAACATTTGCCAGCTGAAAATGCTTTAGCAGTCAGGATATGAAACTGAGAGATGTCATAAAATAGTGATGAAGTAATATTTCATAGAAATCATAAAAACCATAGAATGCTTTAGGTTGGTAGAGACCTTAGAGATGATCTAGTCCCAGCCCCCTGCCATGGGCAGGGACACCTCCCACTAGACCAGGTTGCTGAAAGTGCCAGAAGTAATTTATTTTGAACTACTATTATTTTTGCCATCTGTAAGGAACAAATGTGGCATTTGTGACATCCCAAACCATCAGTACTGAAATTAAATACCAGGCTCTTTAAAGTAGGCCAGGCTGCTCTGCAGTTGAGGCATACTGATTTGCTGGTAATGGATACTACTGAAGACAGTACTGTAGGTGGTGTCAGCTGTTTTAAGTCTAGTTTAGGTCTTGTGTGTACCCAGCTCCCCCTGATATTTGTGGGAACTAAATAGTATAATATTGTTGTGTATTTTGGTACTTAGGGTTTTCCACTTGAGCTCTGGGAAGAGCTTTTGCCATGGTCAAAGGAAGCTTTTTACACAGGAAGTGAGACTTGCCAGAGCTTTGAAATCTTTTTGTTTTTAAAGAGAGCAAAACATTTCTTCTGTGAAGTCATTCAAGGGGGCTTCTGCCTCCATCTCTCCTCTCCTCTCCTCTCCTCTCCTCTCCTCTCCTCTTCTCTTTTCCTTTGCTTTGTTTTTTTTTTTTTTTCTTTCATGAATAAGTGATCCATT